>JAWNNH010000107.1:0-265260 GCA_035043045.1 Hirtodrosophila alboralis | reverse complement strand
AGATTCACAGATTCACACAAGCACAGCATTTTTACGCCTGCCTGGCTTTTACATGCAAAACATTTAAAATTTTTGCATTTAAATATGCAAATAAATGTTTCTAAAAGGCAATGGGAAGAAGCTTACAAATTCTAAACTCTCCCTCTCCTGCTCTCTGTGTGTGTGCGTGTGAATGTGTAAGAATTTCAATTTCCGCCTCGGCATACACTAACATATATTCACAGTGCTGTAGAGAAGTATGTGTATTCCAAGCACACTGCCAATTGCCGCCAATCAAAAGAAAACCAAAGTCAGAGGACGCTGTTGGCAAAAGCGTTGCTGATTTTTGAGGAAATTAAATGAAATTGATTTTAACCCCAAGTGTGAGAGTTCAGCATGTGAATGTGTGTGTATCCCTTGGGGCATACAAAATTACTTTGTATATTTTTCACTATTTAAATATGCGCATAAGATTAAAATTGAAATTGACATGCGAACAAGTCAACAGATACCAAATGAGAGATGGTTTTATAAAGCGAGGCAAGTGACAGAGATAAATAAAAGGGACCGCATCAGCTCAGGATCTGTATTTAAGCCTGCCCTAAATCCCTGTAAAAATAATTACAAACTGCAATTATTAGCATTGAATGCTCGGTACAGTATACGCGTTGCCAAAGCAAATCCAATTAAGTGAAAAGCAAGTGTAAGCCGAGGCTTTCCTCCTCAGTTTTCCCATTTTTCCTTCAGCCGTTCAACTAATGCGCGCTAAACGGCAAAAACTTTGCCAGGAAAATTGCAGTTGCTGCTGCCACTGACACCTCATGCACCTGCTAAAGATTCTTTTTTTTTTTTTTGCCAGGTTTCATGTTGCACTCTCTTGTTGCTTTTATTATTTTAGCTTACTTTGCATCTTGGATTATTTGCTGCTCGACAATAAAGCATGAAATTAAATTGGCTTCAGCAATAATAATGATAACAGGTAACAGCATCCAAGAAGAAATCTTCAGATTTCTTTTACTGCAAGTAGCTTTTGTTATTGTTGCCATAAAGAGAACAGCTGGCGCAGCAATGTCCTGTAGACAGGACACTTGGATTGGTCTTTAGTGTGGCTTACTCTTGCCTGCTGCTCTGGATTGTCACTGTTGCTTCTTGGCTGTGCGAGGGCTGCTTATAAATTCACTTAACTTGGTTTCTATTGAATATACAACAGTTTAGGTATTTATTTGCTTCCCATTACTCTTTGAACAGCCCTCGCATTGCAATGAGCTTGAAAACATTGCGGCATGTAATGAAAGTGAAAAATTGTTGCAGGTGAATGTCCATTCGGACCTTGTAGTTGAGAAAAACTATTTCAATTGAGGTAGAAAATGAACGACAAGGACACGGCGGCATTTTCATTTCTTCTCCATCTCCATCTCCTGCTATTTTACTTTATTCTTTCCTTCTTTTTAATTTTTTCCTTTCATGAATTGCAGCAGAGTTTCACAGAGCATTATTTTTTTTTTGTGTTTGCTGTTTAAATTGCAGCATGAAAAGAATTTTTGCGTTCACATTTCAGCTCTCATCTTTCTTTATATATTTTTTCTGATTTTTTTTTGTTTGTTTTTCTGGGCAAGTGTCAAGTGTGGCAAGTCGAGGCGGTAAGCTCTTTACTTGAGCAGCAGTTTGTATACCTTTGGCATTGATAGCCTCTGCACAAGAGTCAGCTTCATTCGAATCACATTAGAACCAATAAAGTTTTGTTGGCTTAAACTTTTGTTCGCTTTTGTATGACTATTGCCTGGTTTTGAAGGGGATTATATGTCATAGTCATAGGCATGAGTAATTTGTAGTCAAGTCCAAAACAACATCTGTTCTTGGCCAAAAGCAGTTGTCATAGCACTGTTTGAGCTGAACAACTAACTAGAATCAAGTATAAAAACCACAGCCAACTACCAAACAGCCAGCAAACTCTGAGCAGCATGCAGCCAAATATCAAGTATTGCCTTCTGGCCACAGCTCTTGTGCTGTTGCAGCAGCAAGTCTATGGCCAAAATGGAACTACCAACTATTGCCAGTCGGGATTGTGTCCCTTTCTCAAGAAGCACATTGCCTGCAGGCACAATGGCGTGAGTATTAGATAAGCTACTGGGTATGCCAGCTGATTACCTGATCCTGCTCACAGGAGCTGGCCAAAACGTGTCCACCAAATGCCCAACTGGTGAATATCACTCAGCATCAGGCGATCATATTGAACCAGCATAATCTTCAACGCAATTTACTGGCATCTGGCAAAGTGGAGAACTTGCCGGTACCCGAGAAAATGGCCACAATGATGTGGAACGAGGAGCTGGAGCAGTTGGCTGTGCTGAATGTCAAGCAATGTGCAATGATCTATGACCCGTGCCACAACACTCTAGAATTTCCTAATTCAGGACAAAATCTGGCAATGCATAATACCACCAAGACTGAGGCAACGGATGAGGATATCATAAAGGATACAATTGATAACTGGTGGAATCAGTATAAAAACATGACACAGGAGCGTGTTAGCCATTATCCCAAAGAACCTAAAGCTGGCGAGTGAGTGAATTTATTGCATTTGAATTATATATCTCTATCTACTTTATCGATAGATATATACGCAATTTTGCGGTGATGGCACGGGATAACAATACCTATGTGGGTTGCGCAGTCATGAAATTTTCCAAAGGATTTTTGGATCACTTCCTAATGGCCTGCAACTATGCCAGCAACTATGTGCCCGAATATGCCATATATAGAGCCAAGAGTGTGAACTGCCAGAACGGCTATGACAAGATCTATCCGGCACTCTGTAAGATTGGCGAGCAGTACAGAGACATAGAGCCCCTGGAGCCCAACAAGTGGCTATAATATGCTTTCTGCTAAATTATAATCGAAATATATTTATAAATAAAGTGCATCATAACCCTTCAAAATAATAATCAGCGCTAGTTTATGGTTTATTTGTCAGAAGACCATATATCATCAGTTCTATAACAGACAGAGCTCTTATGTAGCTGGGGCCAGCTCATCAGCATTTGGAGGTAAAGACAGCATCTCATCATCCCATCATTATCATCAGCATCAACAACATTTTGAAGGCAGCAGCTAAAATATGATACTCGTTGTTTCAGAGGCTGAGGCCGAGTCTCTGGCGACGACGTCGACAAGTTGCCATCTAATTTTAACGTCAATATACGAAATGTAAAAACGTGTCTTCATCAACGCGCCATGGTTCGTAATCTGGCCCCGTCCGTCCGTCCGTCTGTCTGTCCTTGCCCCTGCCCCCACCCACTGTACTCTAGTTTGCCCCACACACATTTTTAAGTGCCTATTAATAATGTTGGCCTGGCTGAGGCAATTTTTTTGCTTCGTCTTTTGCTTTGCTTTATTTTTAGTGTTCATCGTTAGCATCTTCCTGTGTTCTTCTGCGTTTAATATGCCGTTATGTCGTCAAATCTTAGGATCATTAAAACCAAGCAAAAAAAAAGTATCAAAATTTTACTAGAAAGTGTCCACTTGGTTGCTAAACTTTTTACTTATGGCTCAATCTCTTAATGAGCTCAACAATTGTCTATATTTTAAATTTTGTAATTATTGCTATAAAAATATGAAGGATATAGGATTATAACGAATTGTTGGGTGTCGATTGATAAGTTGAGTATATATACTCTTTTCCTTTAGCTTACAGAGTATCAAAATATAAATAACAACAATGAGGACCGAAAGCAGACCTCTTGAAATCCGTAAATGATTCTGCTTGGCCCTTGTCATATTTACGGATAATTAATAGACATCCTAACACACAACATTAAATATGAGCATATATAAAATCTGTTGCTAAAGTTATCCAGGTAGTTGATGGTTATTCTGGAAGTACAGTGTATAGGATACATTGGGCCTAATTCACAATGCATACATAAATTACTTTATTACTGTATTTTCATAAAATTATACACATTTCATGTTAATTATGTTGTAAATTTCAGTTGTTCATTTGGCAAATATAATTTGTGCTGTTGGCGCTCATTAAAAGCATGTTAAACCATAGCCAACATATTTTGTGATGTGCATAAAAACATAAAAACAAAATAAAAATATTAAATATGTGTGTGGGGCGGTGCTCATATATTCCGGACTGTGCGGCATTGCTCGGCCATATAATAGTTTTATGAAATAATTTGAATTATAGCATGACATTTTATATATAGAATAATCAAACTAATTTTACTAAATGATTCCTTGTAATAAAATACATAAAAAGTCTATCCAAATAGTGCTCGCATTTATTATAATTTTTTAATTAACAATAAAATAATAAAATTAATAGTTATGCCAAGATTAGAGCTAATTCTGTTGGGGTTAAAATTCAGCAAGCCGTTTGTTTTTAATTGTAAAAATGTATAAAATATTTTGCATTGCATAATTATTTCAATTTACTATTTTAAAGTTAATCAAATTGCTTGTATTTACAAGTGAATGCTGATGAGTTTGTAATTCACCACAGCTGTTGTACTATAATTAAAACATTTTGTTTTTTAATTCTATGTTTATTCATAGCTACACTCATTTGGTTTAAAATAGTCCACTGTCGCAGTTGGGCAAATTATATGTGGCACACACCCCACATTTTATGAAAAACATATATTTATACGATTTTTAAATGGGGCTCCCTTGACGCCGCCTCTCACATTTTATTGTTGACGTGATATTTAAGGCCTCTGGCTGGCCTGGTCATAAAATCAAAATTAATGCGCGAATTATAACAAACAAAATATGGCATTGGTTTTATTTTGAGTTTTTGTTGCGTAAATTGTGGCCGAATTTAAACAAGTTAGTATATTATTAGATCGAAATGAGCATAAATAACAAAAGCGTGCACAGAGCCCAGAACAAAGCACGTATGATTTAGTATGGCTGAAATGAACGCCATTTGAATGTTTAATGAGCACTCAAATGTGTCAACAGGCTAAATGAAAATTTATTTAATTATGAGTGGACAGACAGACGGGCAGAAGAAACCTAAAGAAATGAAAAGTGAGCTATCATAAGTTTTAAGCTGGCAATGAAATATCTTTGAAGTTGCAATATGGCCATGTCTAGAAATGTATAAAAAGCCAATCACAGAAGTTGGCCCAAAACAAATTTGAAGGGCCACAAAACTTTTGATTTATGAAATTTGCGCTAAAAATACAAATGTCATTTGATGGCATTTTTGTTGTTAGAGCCGTATCGTAAACAAATTCCCTAACAAGTCCAATAAAAACCGTAAGGGGCTTTTGATTTATCATCCGACTGGAATTCCCTGAATGCTGTGACATTAAAGTAGCCGCAAATGTTTTTGTCATTCTATTTTTTTTTTTTTTTTTTGGTTGTTTGGCAAGCCCATGCAAATGTCATATATATAGAGCATAATAAATAAGCCAGAGAAAACTTTGGCCCGGACAGCGATCAGAAAAAGGATTGTCAAGTTTTTGCTTAGAACTTTTTGGCAATGCAAATTACAAAGAACTTGGAACCCTAACTTAAGGATACGCATAGAAAACTAGTAAGTAGTTAAGCAGAGCATGTGTTGGCCACAAACATATAACATTTGAGCCACAAAACATGCCATTGCCGTCTCATTTATTTTATAGCCGCCTCGCTTTAAGTTATTTCTCTTCATTATATTTTATATGCAGCAGGATCACAGGACCAAAAATACCCGCCGGCATTTGGCAATCAGCGCAAATGTTACGTTTGTTTGCCCATACACTTTTATATGTCCTGGCTATGTACAAATGTATGTATGTATGCGCACAATGTCAAATGGTCGCCTAAGCCGGCCATCACACATACGACCCGTGGTGCGGCTGTCGCTCGCTCATTTGCAGCTCGTCAGTTCATTTCAGTGGGCTTAGCGTACAGTTCATTAGCGCCCCCAGACTTGGCTTATTAATCCTCGCAGGAGCAGGCGCCAAAGTAAAACCAGCAATGACCGCTTTCCGACTGAGGACTGTCGACAGTTATCATTAGGTCCTGGCATAAACAGCAAATTAAGTTTTACTGTTTCATATATATTTGGCACTCTCGGACCAACTGTTAGTTTGTAGTTTGTGGGGGGCTATTCACTTTTAGGGCCTCGTGTATGACGCGTTTTGTGAACTTGTGCCATGGCCCGTATAATTTCAGCTTGTCTTATTGACATTTGATTGTTTGTAATGAGCTGCGGACACTGCTTGCAAAACAAATGAATAAAACATTGTTGTGGGAGTTTAATATGATGTTGATTAGATTACTGCAATGGGTAAATTACAATAAAAGAAATTTATAAATATAAGTATAGAAATCGGAAATATAAATTGACAATGTGAAGACTGTAATCATGCTCCCAAAATTAAGAAATAAATTCTATTGACAGTCTGAATAAAATCTATATAAAAGTGTTAACACTTTGTGAACATTATTTAATTAAAATTTTATTTTATACAGTATTTATTTTAAGCTATTCTCTTGATTAAGTTTTGCAGTATTAAATATTTTTTTAATTTATGAAATAATCCGGATTTTCAATAGTATGTTTAATCATTTTCTGAAGTCACTTTAAATTTTGACTTAATTGCAGAACAAATGAATAAAACATTGTTGTGGGAGTTTAATATGATGTTGATTAGATTACTGCAATGGGTAAATTACTATAAAAGAAGAAATATAAAAATAAGGATAAAATTCCGAAATATAAATTGACAATGTGAAGACTGTAATCCTTATCCCAAAATTAAGAAATAAATTCTATTGACAGTCTGAAAAAATCTGTATAAAAGAAATACCATTTTATGCACATTTAATTATTAAAAATTTTATTTTATACAATATTTATTTTATGTTTTCATCTTGATAAAGTTTAGCAGTATTAAATATTTTTTTAATTTATTGACATTCTGAATAAAATCTCTATAAAAGTTTTAACACTTTGTGCACATTTATATAATTAAAATTTAAATTTATACTGATTTTTTTTATGTTATTCTCTTGATTAAATTTTTCAGTTTTATATATTTTTTAATTTTTAAAAAATTCTGGTTTTTCAATACAATGTTTAATCATTTTCCATTAATCATTCTGCACACATTGCATATGCCTGAAGTCACTTTAATGTTTGACTTGTTTCCTGTGATTCAACTCAACTGATTGTTTTTGTTGTTAGAGCGCTTTTAGCGTCAATTGTGCGGCAAACATAATTCAATTAACGCCTGGTCAGTTGACTCGCAGCAAACACACACACACACAACCATATACACACACAAAACTGGCCCAACTGGCCAGGCTGAGTGAGTATCCATCTCTGGTTTTGGGCCTGGCTATATGCTATATGGCCATGCAAATGGCCGGAAAATGGCGCTTTACAATTTTGCAATTTCCGCCACCGCACAACATCAAACAGAAAACTCTTGACTCACTCTCAGTCATGTTCTCCCTTCATCTGTTTCATTTTTTTGTGTGATGTGTGAATTGTACAAATATTTTTGTAACAAATTGTGAGCTTCACGCCTGAAAATTTATTATACGCGAGTTGTTGCTATATGTAGTATGTGTTAAATTGAATGTAAATGTAGAACATTCGAAATAATGCGATTAGCGTCTATTCTTAATTCATTATTCGGCTATCAAACAATTAAAGTTTAATTGATAGCGAAATATTTTTAAATAATTAAGAGTTCTTTCTGGCTTGTTAACGTGGCATGTTAAACAAAAATTGAATTTTTATTTGCGTCCATTGAATACTGCCGGTCTTCGTCTCGTTTATGTACTGGTAATTGCAAAATCTAATTAGCATTTTGCTGTTTTGCTGCTCACAGATGCCATGACTGAAACAATAATTGCTTAAATAAACACGACGACAAAAGTACATTAATAAACATCAGCCAAAATAAGAATTATAAATATGTTCGCTTTAAAACTTGACATGCAATGAAGCGCCACACGAAGCATCAGCGTAACCAACTTCACTTGACGGAGGAAGGACGACAGAGTTGCAAGAGCGGACAGGGCAGCCGCCCTCAACATTTACTTCCGTTTCCGTTCGTTTCCAGTGCACATTATTCACATGTTGTCGTGCTGTACTGACCAGCTCACTTGCATGCACTTAATAATAGCCGAAGCTCTCTGGTCATCGACATCGACATGGACATGGACATGGACATGGACATCGACTCAAAGACAATGCGTGAACTCTCCTGGCAATTATGCATTTTTAATGAAGCGCTAAGTTCCTGGAATTGCGTGGACTATTGATTTTCTGCCCTTTTGACATATATCCGCACGACAACTGCTCAGAGTGAAGCCAATTTAATGCATATTGCAACATTTTCATAAACCAATTCAAATACTTGTTTGCTTTTATATTGTTAAGAGGTTTTTTTTTTTTTTTGTTCGGTTTCCCTTACTTGGTCTGGCCGCAGGATTTGCATACAAATTCGAACTGGATTACAATCGCAGTTCAATAGGGCTCACATGTACTACCAAGAATTTGGTTAAGAATATTTTACCGCATCTTGTCGGTTTTTCATTGTTAAAGAAACGTGATGGGGAAGGGGGAAGCCGCACACAACTTCAATTACAATTTGATTTGCAAATGACTCAGGAAACATGGCAAGCAACTCAAGTTGAAAAGTCGCAGATCCAAGCAAAATCTTGAGATTGCGAGCAACACACACACAAGGGCTGACAAATGTGAAAAGTGGATATAAATTTACAAGATGAACTTGGCGAAGTATGTACTTAAAGCGGTGTTCTGCTTAAATTTAAATTCATTCTATGAACTCACTTAAGTTGAATTTATTGTCAGTTGGCAAATATTTTGAATTTTAATTTAAATCCTTAAACCCTTTAACATTATTTTATGCCTATATATTTCATCATACATTTCTGTTTAAAGGCTTACGAGTTGATATGCCAGTGGGCAATAAAAATGTGCAACATTAAATGGGCGTTTCACATAAATAAAATCGCTGAAAATTGGGTTAAAAATTAACTACGCCAAATTTAAATCAACTGCGTTTGCAGGAGTTGCCGACGCAGTTGCTGCCTGTCAGCGAGTCCTGCCGCTGTCGGGACGCCGTCGGGACTCGTAAAAAATCGACTCGATGCCAATGCCGATGTCGATGCCTGCCTGCAAGCCGTAAATAAAGCCCCACAAACATTAATAACTCCCATTGGGTGTGTTAACAGGCAATGACCAAACGAGGGCAGGCCAGGCATGGATTTGGGCAACGTTTTTGTTGCTGCTCTTCAGACCCTTTAGACTCCTGGCTTCTGCCTACAATGTGCATAAATTGCACTGAAAATTGCACACAAAAATAACTGGCCGTGTTACCATTGCTCTCTTTCACTCTTGTTGCTATTTTTGTTGTTGCTGCTGTTGCTGTCTATGAAAAATGATGTGCAACAAAAGTAACAAGCAAAGAGCAGGTAAAAAATTGCGCATACGTCTGGTGTACTCGTGCTATGGAGCAAGCAACGTGTAATGCATGTAAGACAATCATTTTGACAAGGCAATGGCAGGCAGCACAGCGCCACGGTGTTTACATTGTGCCACGCCCTCCAACCAACCTAGACGCTGTCTGTTTTCCATTCCCTATCCTTGTCCCTGGCCCTTGCTCCTGTCCCGATTTACTCATTGGCCCGTCGCGCGCCTGGCTGCCTTTTGATTATTATGCACTTTGATACTTATCTTTAATTGAGGTAACATTTTGCCAGAGAGCAGCTGAAATATTCTTATTTTTTATTTTACGCTACACTTAACCGACATTCATTACTCTATGTTCCATTAACTGTCTTTACATTTTGAAATTTAGCTCACAATTTTACTCACAATGTCATTAAGATGACATCAATTGGCAGTTGCTTATATGTACATATAAATATATGTAATAGCATGGCAGAAATTTTCTGGTTGTATTTAGAATTTTATATTATTATATAAAATAAAAAGAGTATGAAAACTTCGTTGCATTTGAATAACTACTACATTTATCGACCGATTTTGACAAACGTATACTTAAAATATTTGCAAAAAAATTATCTAACATTATTAATCTTAAAAAGTATTTAAACGAATTTTTAAAATTTTTAAAAGTCCAATTGAAATTCAGCAATTTTTAAAAAATGCAAAAAAAGTTCACATTTTTCAACTTTGAGGGCTTGTAGTGGCTTTTATTCTTATTTAATTCACATAAACGGTATACCATTAGAAAGAGGATACAATTATCTATAGGATTGTGTAACATTATTAAAGATCAAATAAGATCTAATGTAGATATGAACAAATAAGTCGAAAGACTGCCAAAAAACTAGCTATTCGCGGTTTTCTCGAAAACTATTCTTTGAAAAAAATACATCAAAAAAAGTATATGAGAGCCCAGCTCCTTTTTTGCTGTAAACTAGTGTTATGAGCTATTGGATGGACATATAATGTAAAGATTATGCATTTTATTTAATATTATAACAAATATTGTTAATTTATTATAAAAAAAGACATAAAGAGAAACTAACGATGGTGTATAATTCGTTTATACATGTATCAAATTTCTTTTCTTAGATCGTTAACAGTTACTTGGATAACTTGGTAATTATAGAGCTAATACATGGAATTAAAACACAGACTATTTGGAACGTGTGCTTTTATAAGGCTAAAACCAAGCGATCGCAAGATCGTCACATTGGTTGAACTCTAGATACCGTACCGACGACAGATCTTTCAAATGTCTGCCCTATCAACTTTTGATGGTAGTATCTAGGATTGTTTATGGTTTACACTTTACTTATGTGGTTGTTTTAAGCTTACTTTTTAAATATTGAAGACCATTAAGCAGACAACCATTAGCACACACACACATTTATACACACATGCATACAGCATTAAGCGTTTTATACTCATTGTGGCCAGGCGTTTACTAAGTGCTTAGTTCATAGTTCAGGGTTCAGAATTAGTCAGGCCCCAAGCCCTTTTGTAATTGTGTATACCTTGCAGAACGTATACGAATTGTTTTGTCGTTTAGACGTCTGCAACGGATGCCATAGCTAATTTTGCGTAAAATGAGTCCCCAAGTCCCCTTCCAGCAATGCGTCAATGATTCATTATGAGAGCAGTCGAAGGGTAGGCACATAGAACAAAGCCACATACTGCACAACATGGCATGGCATATGCAAATGAGCATTGAGTGCGGCTCTGGTTATGGTTCACCGGGTTCCGGACTACTCACTGATTCCCGTATTTTCTGTTGTTCTGGTCATCGATGGGCGCACTGACCGCTGTGCCACAAACCGAATCAATCATAAATTGTCAACGGCTGCGTTATGCCTCGCCTCCTGCATTTCTGCGTTGCGCGTTGTGCGTTGTGTACTGTGTCGTATGCGTAATATGCAAGCAGCTTTTGTGTTAATGCCCAGGGCGCATGTTTGACAGCAAATTTAATTGATTTATAGCCGGAATTAAATCTTGTGCGTATTTGCATATATACAATAGCTATATGAAATATACGCTCTTTTGATTTTTCCTTTAATTAGTATCATAAATAGTTTTTAATAGCGCCTTGACCTTTTTGGTTCAAATACCAGAAATGTGGCTCAACTGTGATTGCATAGTCGCCTTTTGCCTTTGGCCTTTCAGTTGCCAACAAGTTGAGCATGAGTAAATCCAAAGACTTGATGCAAAGCGCATTAAAAGGAGCTTTAGAAAACACTTGCCCACTTGCCGTTTTCATTTATTTGTATAACTAGCCGTAGACGTAGGCGTCATTCCACCTGCCAGTTATTTGCTGTTTTATAAAAGCAATACGCATATATGCCAAACAAGCCTGTGGAGCACTGCTATTTGCATTCACTTCCATGCAGTGTTTGCCTGGCCATTCGTAACCTCACCCAATCGCCCACCCTTCCGACTGGCCAGCACATTTAAATCCTGTCAAAGGCGCTTGTAGAGCTTCTGGCTAGCAGCCTAGCACTCTTAAAGTTTCATGGAATTTACTAGCAACTACGAGCTGCCTCGAGCTGGTTGGCTAAACGACACTTGACTGCTTGAATAAACAAGGCTGCCGATGCAGGCATGGGGCACAAATTTGATTGGCATCGGACTTCAGAAATGCTATGCTTTAAATCATTGAAGAGTTCAGAGGAATGCAATTTGTGGTTCTCAATTGAATTGACGTTGAATACCGATGATTTTGTTAAAGATTTAAAATGTCTTTTCAACATTATTGCAAGCATTTTAATGGGCATGAATATAAATTGATTGTTTTTTCTTTTATGGATTTGTGGTCATGTCTAGTTTTAAGGGCTGTGAAAGTTTAAATATTGTAAAATTTGCAGTTCCATATGGAAGCATCCTCTGTGACTTTTAGTTTGTGGTTTTTCAACTGTAAACTGTTCAGAGAAACAGAAATTTTGTTAAAACTTTGTTCATTTGTTATTCCTGCTTCAATTGTTGTTATTGTTGGCAACATTACTTTAGCTCTAAAAAACTTTCACTCTGTTTTTACCCCTTTTACGACGCCTCTTAATTTGACATGGCCAACTTTATGAGCCTCACAATTTGGCTGCCAGTTTTTTTATTTGTACGCTCTTTGCTTTTGGGCGGAAATGAAATTTGCTGTTTATAGTTTTTTGTTGCCCTTTTGTAGTTGAGTATAAACATTAGACCACTTCAGTCCCAGCACTCACAGTGCATCATAAAAAGCATTGCGTTTTCATTTCGCAAATGCTGGCGGAGTCATAGAAAGTCGACGCGTCGAGTAATTAGAAAATTAGCCCCTACCAGCAGTCCATAAATGAAATGCACAACAATCAGCAACCCGACCAGCAACTGGAACAACTAGAACAACAACAACAACAGTAACAGCAACAGCAATAAAAACTGCAACTGGCACTCCACAAGGGGCACACTTGAAGCGGCAACGAGGCACATGCAGCTGCCACAGCCACTTGAGCCTTGACACAATAAGTTTGTCATTTGCGCAATTTTAGTTTCAAAAGAAAGGAGCAACAAAATTATAAAAATACAGACAGCAAGTGGCAGGTCCTGGGAGAAAGTGGGTATGTCAGTTGTGTCATCCTTTTAAATTAACTACAATTACCGAGTATTAAGGTGCAGTTTTGCTGAAGCAAATTTCCTGTTTCCGTCCAGACACATAGTACTTGAGTTCATGCGGAGGCCATTAGGAATGTCCTTGACAAGGCTTAGGTAGCATTGTCCTGTAGGTGTTTTTGGCGTATAATATACAATACATTAATTTAATGTTGGGTTGGTGGCTGTCACAGAATACTTGGGGCCATTGGCAACCCCCGGTGACGCATTCGAGAAATATGTATACATATATTTTTCATTATTCTAATTTTTGTATTATATTTGTCTATCTCTCTTTGCAGGGCTAACATTATGCTACCAGCGGCAATCTGTGAATAACAACAATCATAATAATGCAGATCCAAAGCCAACACATTTACCGCCATTACATTATCCGCATGGCCACAAATGGAATGAGCCATATTTCGATCTGACAATGCCAAGGAATATAACATCCCTTGTGGGCAAGTCCGCCTATTTGGGCTGTCGTGTGAAGCATCTGGGCAACAAGACGGTGAGTATGACTGCCAGAGAGATACTTACAGATAAGCATAAATACAAATCATGAGATACAAATCTAAGTAGTACAAACACAACAGCCGCCTGCTTCGAGTCTAGGAGAAAGAAGAAAAAAATATGAAAATAATAATGCAAAAATCATAAGAAAAATGTTTTCGAACCTACACACACAATTCTAGCGGGCGACTGTTTCCGTGGGCGTCTGTTTTAATAATGTTTATTTTTATTTACATTTAATAAACAAAAATGTAGCGACAACTGTTGGCAATATGCCGACCATCTCTGATAGTTGAATATATTGGCATAGGACACATGTGTTGTAGTGTGCGTGTGTGGGCCATTATAGCAGCCGCTTATTAAATTTGCTGTCAGTTTATTATGTAATACGTGACGCTGAAACAATGAACCGAAACCGAGAACCAAAGGCGCACAACACATGCCAACACATGTTGTCCTTGTACCCTGTCCAGATATTGTCATTATTTTTATGGCGTCACTTGATTTCCTTCTTCGACCTACAGAAACTCAGCCCAAATGCCAAGTGAAAGTCAAGCCCTCAGGGATTATTTTCTATTTGGCAATTAACATCTCGTTTTGCAAGTTTAGACAGCCTACAGCAGCGGCACTTAAAGTTGCCGTCCAATCTCGCTTGAAGGTTTTATTATCTATCAAATGGAATAGTTAACTCACAACAAAGTATTGAATTTCAACAATCCAATTAAATTGGTTGCCATAACTGCGTTGGCTGCTGAGATGGCAGTTCCTGAAAAGTTGCCACTCAATAAAGTGCATCTGTCGGAAGGATTCTCCGTCAGTTATTCAGGCTGTAAATGTCCGGGCTGTCACTGCAGTACAATCTGTCGCATAGCCAGCATTTAACTTAAATTCGATGAGATTTAACAGTCAGTTTTGTGCACAGTGCACACAGTACACACTTCAGCATTGCGGAAATATTTTGCACGCATACGAAATATACAAAAGGTATATATATCTATATATATATATGTGTGTATGGATATATGTGTGTGGCCTCTCTTGCATGCAACCATGAGAAACTTTGCAGGTGTTTCTCTTGTGGGCCCCTGAAGTTATAAACGCTCTAGCGTTGATTACGTTAAGCGATTTAGCATTGGGGTTTCCCACCCTGGACGGGGGTCATAGATTTCCACATAACCAAATCCGCTTCCGCAATCAGTAAACTACACACACTCGCACACCCGGGGGGTGTGCGGAGAAAGATTCTCTAGTTAACTGGCGGCTCGTTTTTGGCCAACGGTAAATTTATGTTGCCAGTGCGGCAAAAAACTCTGACGGGAAAAAGTTTCAGTTTTTCTTTTGCCCAGGCTTGGACTGTTATTGCAGAATTAGACAGACGGCAACTGGAACTGCACAGATGGATGCCTGGCACAGTTGGTTGGCTCTGACGCAGTGCCCGTCTATATATGTATATATGCATGTCTGGCTGTCTATATATGTGTGTGTGTGTGTGTGTATTGGCTGCCTCATAAACAAGGCGCCCAAAAACTTGCCAAAACAGTGGCAGCCAAAAAATGAAAATGCAAAAAAATTTACAAAATGTAGTGGCCAATGCGGAAAAGGAATGTCGAGCTTGAGAGCACGGAAGTATCATTTTCCGACGCTCTCATGCGTGGCGCACACTAATTTTAAGTTATTTAATATTTAGATTGCGAGCTGCATAAATTTCTCGCTTGTGGCTTAAACTGAGCCGCAGACTGACCAAAAGGCATTAGCCAGCAAATTGACACAAGTTTCTTTCATTTCCGTAATCCAAAAATGCAAATCTGTGCTTAGTGGCTAGAGAAACAGCACAAAAGGCACTTAATGATATATTCAAATGATTTATTTTGTGTTCTTTAAATAATCATTATATTAAAATGTATGGATAGAAGACACAAAAAAATACACACTTAATTTTAAATTATATTTTATAAAAACTGAGGCTTGTCCTTAAAATCACGCCAATCAGAAATATTGTGATTCTAAAAAGAGTTTTGTAAAGAATATCAGATCATTGATATATATATTGATATTTTGCTGTCATATAGTCGAGTATCGATATCTTGCTACTCGATTGAATTTTTGCTGAATATTAATCTTTAATTAAGAACTATGTACATCACCAGAATGAATAGAGTTTCACAATAGTTAAAATAGATAACAATTATGTAAAAATTAATTAATTACTTATTTAAAACTTGTGCCAGATTAACTTTGATATATATTAGCTTAAAACAAGTTAAAAAAATTAGTAAAAATCTAAAGAAACTATATTTTTTCTGGACTTTTATAGGTCGCCTGGATACGACATCGTGATCTGCACATACTCACCGTGGGCACTTACACCTACACCACGGATCAGCGTTTTCAGACCTCCTATCATCGGGATATAGATGAGTGGACCTTGCAAATCAAATGGGCACAGCAACGAGATGCTGGCGTTTACGAATGCCAAATATCGACGCAGCCGGTGCGGAGTTATTCGGTCAACTTGAATATTGTGGGTGAGTGTGGCAACCAAAAACGATGTCAGTAGTTATGTAACACATACATATATGTAAAAGAATATATATGCTATATACTAGCATAGCTGAGGAGCCTTTGGCTATTGGGCTTTTGCATATTTGAGCTGCTGTTGATGCTGGCAGCGTATACGTAATATTTCGACACGTTGAAAAAACATGATGCGACGAACGCTCGCATTTTATTATTTGCATATTCATGCAATTTGCAAAAGTGTAAATTATGCACACTTGACAATCTCGCTACATAAAATAACAAAAAATAAAAATAATAACAACAGCTGCGAGTATAAAATAATAGGACGTAAGTTGAGCGGGGCGGAGTGTGCAATATTTTTTTTACACTCGTATTTGGCTTCCCGAAAAATATGTGAAAAATTGACGTGCCAGCGAAAAAATGAAGGAAGTTAACGTAGCGAGCACAGATACTATGGACACATCTATAATGAAAAAGGATCTTCCGTAGCTTAGCGCATGTAAAAATAACGAAAATGCTGTGAAAACTATGCACAATCTGGGGCTTTCATTTAATACGCTATGGGAATACAAAATGGTGTTAAAAATTTACCTGGAATTTTTTACAATTCAATATTTAATAAAATCATTTTTAAGAGTTTTCCGGTGACTTTCCAATTATTAATTAAATCGAGGTATAAAATTATTATTAAACCTTTTTTAAAAACTTTAATTTGTTATTTAAATCGAGCTATAAAATTATTATTAAACACAAATATGACTTTATATTGATTACCCTTTTTTAAAAACTTTAATTTGTTATTTAAATAGAGTTTTAAAATTATTATCAAACATAATTATGACTTTTCCCTTTTTTTTAAGCCATAATTTATTTATTAAATTGCAATTTTCCTTTTTATTTTTCTATACTTATTTGCATATTTTTGGTTATATTATTTCGCACCCAGACCTTATTGATGAGGAGACCAGCAATGTGATGCAACAATATTACAACGATGATGCCTTCTATATAGCCGCGGATCGGGTTTATCAGTCAAGTGACGATGAATTTGCGGGCATGTTTGGACCCATCCAGACAGTTGCGGGTTTGTAGTGAAATATGATATAAGTGTGGGATACCATTAAGCTCAGTTGACTGGCAAGCTTATGTTCACCCGGATCACATGAGTTAGTTACCATTTACAGTAGACAGATGGGAAACTAAAAGCTGCCAAGCATGCATATTATTTTTTAATATTTTTTTATAAATTCCGTGTCAGTTTTTGCACTTTCATGCAAGTCCTCTAAATGGGAGGAACTGGGAGGAACTGGGAGGACTGTGGAGTGGAGTACTTTTGGCCGGGAAACGTTTTTCTGGCTCATGACGAACAAATTGCTTTAGAAAATAGTTTTGCTTTAGAGCAACTTTGGCAGCTTGTTACTTTTTACATTTTACCTTCAGTGTGCACGAAAAATATTTTATAAAAGACATCGTTATTGTGGCACAAATATTTTTATATATTTCAGACAGTTGTCACTTTCAATTAGACACCAACTTGCAGTTTTTGCGGTTTGTTTATTGGAACATAAGCCAATTATTATTTATTTTACCAGACATCTGGGTCCTCAATCGTTTTGCAAAGATGTGGATAATTTATACTACGTCCAAGGGAACAATTACGTGGCAAAAAGTTGCCTTTTTCATAGATTGGTCCTTCATTATTATATTGCTGATCAAAGTAACATATCAAGACAAAGCGACTCGAACTTTGATCATAATCCTCAGCTGCAGCACAGCCCATATATAAGTTTTTATCATTCAGGATATTTTTGATCTCATAAACCTCATCATCATTCCGACTGTCCTGACTAAGCTTATATACCTGATGCAGCCATTTTTCAGCTTGGCCAGTTATTTTCTCAGAGTTCAATAATTTACGAAAGTTCCGATTTCTCAGCAAACTTAGGCCATAGTTAATCGCAGGATCAACAAACTTACCGACTGCCACACAGTATTCTGATAGATTGCGAAGGCAACGCTTAACATGATACTCGGCCATCAGAGCAAGTTTTGAATGCCACAGCAGCTCTGGCATGCCACGAGCCTTAGATAGACCCATAATGGAACCGGCAGCCACATCTTCACGATATTTATTGTGTACCTTGACCAGGTAGTCCTTATATATTTGCATGTTGATCAGTTGACGATTACGCAGACAGTTCCTATGAAATGTCTAAAAAAGAGTCGAGTATTTAAAGGCTGCAACTGAAACATGAAATTGTATCTTACCATGCTATTGTTGCAGCCCAAATGCTGCAATCCATTACATTCGGTTATATTACAGAAATCTGTGTTACACTTGACCACACCAACTAGGCACAATATTAAAATAATCAGTAGTTTCATTCTGAGATCGCTAACTGAGACTGAATGAAACTGGTTGACGATTGCCAGCTGCTGATGTGGAAAATATGTTAATTATTTAAAAGCTACAGGTGTTTCTTCGTGTTTAATAAGTAACTCAAGTTAAGTTTTCATTGTTACATTAAATATTTTGTTAGAAAAAAGGTATTTTTAAATTTAAAACTGATTGAACTTGCAAAGTTGGAAAGCACATTTGATTATTATAACTATCAAGATGAAGTTATATTGAATTGAAAGCAAATGGATCAAATAGTTGCAGACCAGACTAGTTTATTCAATTCAATTTAATTTACTTACTTAAAATTATATTTTATGCTTAGTTATGGGTATTTTATTGTTATGTATTGTAGTATTTGCATAGGCATTTATTTTGATACATTTCCCTTTATAAAGTATGATTTAACAATTTGCTCCACATGCTCATTTTGCACTCAATGATTTTCTGTAAAAGGTGTGATATAATTTGGACCTTGGAAAAACACATTTTCTGTGATTGGGCTGGAAAATTTTAACGATGTTTTGTTGATAAATTCATTACAGTTTTTACAGTTGTGCGGTAACAATGACTCATGTAACTTTGTCAACTCATTTGCAGTGCCCACAGCAACGATTCTAGGCGGACCCGATTTGTATGTGGACAAAGGCAGCACCATAAATCTCACATGTATTATTAAATTCAGTCCCGAACCGCCAACACACATCTTCTGGTATCATCAGGATAAGGTAAGCTTCCTTGCAGAGTTCAATCAATGTTAATAAATAAATTAAACTGCTTGAAAGCGATTTTAAAGTCCTTTGTGCGCATCAAATTATCTTGCAATAATTGAGTTTTGCCCTCGTACAAAAAAAGGTGCTGAAAAATCAGAGCAGCCACGCCCATAGCTCACAGCAGGCACTTAAACTCAAACTCAAACCCATCCTTATGCTCATCCTCATCCTTAAGCTCATGCTCGTCCTCATATTCAACGCCCAGCCAACTGCCGTTGGATAAACGTTTTCAACTTTTACGAGCGTTGGGCGCGACTCGTGTTTTCGCTTTTGTTTACGCTGCGTATACGCAACGTATTTAATTTTGGCTTTTATGATTATGAGAAAACATGCTTTTGCATTTAGCTGCCTGCCTGCCTGCCCACTCAACGCCAGCATTGTAAAAATAACTTTTTCTTTCTGCAAAAATATTTTAATATGCCGCGTTACTTAATACATATAAACACACACACTCTCACACTCTCACACACAGGTGCTCAGTGAGGAGACTGCGGCTGGTCGGTTGAAATTCAAGACCATTAAATCGGAGGAAACCAAATCAATACTGCTTATCTACGATGCGGATTTATTGCATTCCGGCAAATACTCATGCTATCCATCGAACACAGAAATTGCCAGCATACGCGTTCACGTGCTTCAAGGTGAGTAGAACATGATTATGTGGCTAGGTGAGGTAGTCTTTGTTGTAATTACTTGTGTGGGACAAGTGTTTCTATTTAATTGCCCAATAATTGGATGCAAATGGTTAGCCAAATCAACCAGAAATGCAATAGAATAGAAGCCAGCAACTTGCAGATGCAGTTAAAGGGCTTCCAAGCCTGATAACTGCATGAAACAATTTGCAATTTGCAGCTACTTGACCTTTTGGTCATGTATATATGATGACTGCACACTCACGGGGTATGCAGGAGTATGAAGGACACACTCAGCATCCTGCGTGGCAAATGTTGTGCAGTTTTTCATAGCTCGACAAACTTTATGCATTTTTGAGCAAGAACTTTAGCAAGGCAACCACAACAGGAATAAGTACTTTGGGGCTGCTTGTGGTGGCCTGTGGGGCCAGTATGTCTGTATTTAAGTGTATGTGCGTGTGTGTGTGTAAGGGTCCAACAAATTGTAACTCGTTTATACCATGTCTGCAATAATTTTTCTTCTCCGTTTGCTCATTTTACACAGGCGAGCGACCCGAAGCCATGCAAACGAATGCGGCGCCAGCTGCCGTTGCGTTGGCCTGGACCTGTCACACCAAACAGGCAACGCAGGCAGTCAAAGTAATTAGCACAATGGTCGCAGCATTTGTATTGTTGGAGGCCTGCTGCACGCTCCTGCTCCAGGGAACAGGCGGCGGTGCCGGAGCGGGCGGAGAGGAGGAGGCCACACAGCCGGAGCAAAGTCAAATAGCGCAGACAAACAGGAGCAATGGCAACGGTAGCGACCGGAGTTGCGGTTACCGTAAACATGGAGGCCAGCCGAGCACATCAACGTCGCCGGATCATGTCAATATAAGTGGGACGAGTGTACGGTGATAAATTAAAGCCGCACAGTTGGAATGGGCCACAGAAATGCCACCGCCAATGCAGCAGCCAAGTCAGTGAATTCAGCTAACTAAGTGGCCAGTCCACTGAAGAACAATCAAGATGTAAAGCTTGGCTGTTGCACAAATGATGCAATGCAGTATCATCAGCAGCAGGACTCAGCAGGACTCCCCCAAAAATAAAGAAACTGTTAACTGTTTAGCTAATTATGCTAATGATGAGCTACCTTTGATTGCGGCTGCTGCTGCTGTTGGTATTGGCATTGCTCCTGGTATACTCTCTATGTTGTAAGTAAGTGCGTTTGTAATTAAGTGGGTTGGGTCAAGCTGCGTCCCGGGGGGCATTACCAGCTATGTACATAGTACTCTTACCTAAACTTCTATGCCAGCACTATAGACATTAGCTAAATGGTCAGTAAATTGAAGTAAATACAGAGAAAACACTCATTTAAATTAGAAATCATATATAAATGTATATAAAAATAAGTATAACGATATAACTATTTATATTTCAACGCGCATACGTTCTCAGTTTATTCTAGGGCCTGTGGCAATAACACGTTATTCTTGAAAGTTTAATTAAATTTCTTTTTTGTATATATCGTTTTATTGTTCGGTTTTCAATGTGTAGCTTTTTATTATAAAATTAGCAATTTGTTTAAGTTTTATGATAATCATGTTAGCTTTTAAGCAATGTAAATAGTTAGACCTATTGCCAGGCAGTTAACTTAAATGATGCATTTCAAAAATATACTTATGTAAATGTTCTTTATACTTTTGTATATCTTTTTGCAAAGTTCCTATGAGCAGCTTTGGACTTTAATAGCTTATTCGAATCCCGAAAACCTGCATTATTAGAATATTTCCAAAAAACTCAGCAGTACAAATCTACCATTGCTTTAGTTTTTCCATCTTCCAAGTTTTGCTTTATTTTATTCCTCTTAGCTGTAATTCATAAGTATATATTCTAGTATGTACAATGTACATATTCTTTTGATATTTAAAATGTGACTCTGGGGTTTCTGTTTCTGTTCTACTCAGAAATGCCATTCGGCTGCCTTGAGTATCTTATAAACTACCCAGAATATGTGGCCAGTCCCAAAACTTTGCAGTCTTGGAGCTGTCCTTCTCAGCAACTTCTATTTTAGCATGTCCGGCTGCATTTCCCAAGAAAGCTTCAAGTCACTTTGCCATTGCCTGTCAACAAAATATTTGCATTTCCATTTGCCAAGTTGCCCACTGAAGTATAGCGTACAGAACTTCAGTTTGTCTGAAAGCATTTTGCCCCCTTACCTGCCATCCAGGTCGATAACACATGGCTGCTCCAGGTAGTCAGTCCACTTCTCGTGGAGGTGGTCCCAGTACCTCCCCCAAGTTATATTCCCTCTGCGCTGAGCGCTATTTAATGTGTCACATTTAAAAATGAATGAGACTGTCCACTTTAATGGCTGGCCGACTATTAAATGTTATGACCATTCGCCAGGCAGGGCATTTAACTGATGAAAATTGTAAATAAAATTGCATATACTATATGGTACGTATAAATTAACACTGCTGTATTTAACTGTATGCGGTAGTTAAGGTATAAAATGTATGTATGTACGAGTAATTCTCAAAAGCGAATACCATGTGCAGTCGTAAATATTTATATTAATAATTAATAATTACAAATGTGCGCCAGCGAAATTAGTCGCGACATTTAAATGAATGTTAGATGAGTAAATGAAAACCGAAACATTAAAAAAAAAAATCTAAAGTTAAACAACAATAATTGCAGTTAAGGGCAAAGAGTACATAAATGTATGTACATACATGCATAAACGTTAAGTTGAGTATTATAATCAGACATATTAATACAAATAAAAATAAACACAACGCGTTTATATTGTATGTCACAGAAATGTTGATGATATTTTGTTGCAAACAAAATGAAAACGCATTATAATGGATTATAAAGTTGTTTTTAATGTTTAAGTGAGCAGCGCCAGCTGAGCGTTAATAAGCATTAGGATTAAAAACTTACATATATAAATAAAAGCGGCAAACATTTAAATAAAGTTTTTAGTTATTATGACAATGATAAACACAAAAAAAAACCCTGGCTTTGTATTTCACAACATTCTGAGGCTAGGGCTAAAAAAGTTATAATAAATTGCATAAACGTTTCGTATGAGTAATATAAACAAAATGGGGGTGCGCCTCAGATTGGGCGGGCCGTGCCCAAAAGATTTATGCAAATATTTGCCAGACAGCCATTGGAATTCATGCATTTACCCGGAGCATTTTAACGGGCTACACACACACACAACACAATAGACAAACGTAAAACAGGAGAAATAGGGAATCCTGAATCCTCTTTGGGGCGCCATTTTCATTTTTCAGCCTAATAAAGAGGCAACCGAAAAGTATGCAAACTGTTAGCCGGACTCAGCATGAGTCCAGAACAGTGTACACTGTGCATAAAGCGCTGTCCCCGGTGCTTCCTGCCCAAGCCATGTGTGTGCGGCCTGGCGGAATGGCGGAATGGCGGCCTGTCGTCCTGACGGTAAGACATCAAAGGACGTTAGCATAAAAGTTTATTATATGACAAGTAAGTATATATATTTGGTATTCAGCTATGTGCTGAGCTGTGTTCCTCTCCATAAGGCAAATAATGGCAATATCATGCCAAAAAGTTTAATAGCGCAAAACGCGTCAAGGCGAATTGGCTGGAAAGCGTAAGGAGCAGTCAGCACATAGCCAGGACACTCGGGCGCATATGAAGCGTAAAGTTTTTGCCGCAGCGCACAGGAAAGCGGAAACAACAAATGAAACAATACACGCAATAATATACAACGAATTTGTTGTACACTTTTCTATAGTTGACTGAAAAAAATAAAATTTGAATACATGTATAGATACTTACTATGCTAAAATTGAGGTCGAAAAATGTATCTAATCGTGGTTTTTATTAAAATTATATTAATGGGAATATTTGCATAATGCTTCATTTTATAGAATTAGATAAATCACAGCTTAATCAAATATTCTTACTACTCGTTTGTGCACTCTACTTTGGATACAGTTTCACTGTAAACTCGTTAAATAAATACCTTAGTTTTGAGGTACGTTCAGTTAGCTTTAAGTATTATTATGGATACGTTTGGAATTTAAATACAAAAGGAAAATTATTTCTTTTATTTAAAACGCTTTCGAAAGTCAATTTTTACCAATATTCCAAAGAAATCTGAGTTACTAACTTCACAACAAGAGCATACATGTTTGTCTCAAACATCTTTTTGGCTTAGCAATATCCAAACGATACATTTAATTGCACATAGCTTAGAGGTTTCAGGACCCAGGTGCTGGTAGTCGGCATCTGCTATATAGGTATATATGGTCTTGTAATTTCAGATGAAAGTGAGAATGTCTAAGGAATGTTTGCCAGCTGGCGCGACTGGCAATTGACAAAGGCAAAATAAATTATCATCATTGTGACATTTTCATTTGTCAACGTAATTTGCTTTGAGTCGCATTTTTTTTTCTTTTTTTTTTTTTCGTTTGGCGATGAAACGCGTCTAAAAAGCTCACTACACTTTGTGCACCTTTGAGGCGAATATGGAAAAAAAAAGATGGCAATTTGGCGAGGAATTTTACTTTGCTGCCTGACTGGTAAATGGGCCAGAATGTTTGTAGATGGTAGGGGGATCTGTGACAGCGGAGTGATGCGATTGCTTTATGGCTGGTGCTCGTAATGTACTGAATGGCCAGGATATTGCTCTTATTATTGCCGCATGTATTTTTAATGTGAAAATATGATTTGATTTTTTACATTTATTTGTTTGCATTTGTTGCTCGCAATCTGCAATTTATTGAAGCGGCTGCCAAGGCCAAAATATTCGACTATATGTCCTTTGATTCCCTTTTGAGCTGTGCGCATATATTGAACATAAATCAGGCGACTTATGTGCCAACTGCACACTTATATATACACAGGCACACACACACATGAGCGAGCAGCATGGAGCTCAGGTTTTGTATTTATGTTTGTGTGTGTGTTTGTATCTGTGTCGCTGAAAATCCACTACATAATTTATTGACATGGCATTGAAGTGCTCCCCAGCAAGTTCTGTGCGACGGGCTGCCAAATGTAGCTCGTCCTTCGGCTGGCAGCTGGAATGTTGTATAATATTTGTTGTCTGTCTCTCTTTTCTTTGTGGCAAGCAAATGGAGGCACGTGGAGCACTAACCAGTGAGTCGTCAAAGCAAAATTCCTGTGGCGTAGCTCTTAACTGCAGCAACGGACATTTCGATGCATCCGCAAAACGGTTTATTTAAATTATTCTTGGTTTGAATGTGCAACTGTCAGGTTCAACGGGCTGCATATTTTGAGATGGCTATTTAACTTAAAAGGTGTTCTTTCAATATATATATAAATATGCAAACGAATTTATTTTAAATTGCCAATTTGAAACGGAAAATTCGCATAACTGCTTGGCTTGAAGCATTAAACTTGTTTAAAGAAAAACATTTAAATTTATTCGCTTATTGCATTGAAGTATCATATTATACTTTAAAAAATTAAAATTACAGCTATTAAATTTTATAATTTATTTTAAATTGATGCTTAAAATATAATATTCATTTTAATATTTAAAAATTTATATATAATTTAAACTCTTATGCATTGGCTATATAAAAATATTTTTTCTTAATTTATTTTAATTACTGAAATTGTTCGCTCATTAGCACACACATACATACTTACATTCACAAAATATTAGAATAATTATTTCAGCTTCCGCTTGAGCACCGCCTCCCTCCCCTCTTCCGCTCACCAACTCTAAGTTTTCTTATTTTCATTTTAGCCAAATTGTTTCCTATATAATTTACACATGTAATGAAATTTCTGTGGTTGTTCTAGCATACACCTCCTACACGGTGGAAAGAGATATGCCTCACAAAAAAAAAAATCAAAAAACAAAAAATATATATATATATACGAGTACATAGTTGGCGCCACATATTTGGCTATTTTTCATTTTTAATATTAATTATTTTTCATGCTGCAACCAAAAATATAGAAAACGAAAAATAAGCGAAAACATTGTGGTTTTCGCATAATTAAATTTTCGCATCGAGAGTATTTAGCTCATAGTACAATGTATGATAGATGACCTTAGGCTTTGCTGTAATACGTTTTGATTAGAAAATCGTTTTAAAATTGTTGTCGTTGTTGTGTTTTGGGTTTTGGCCTGTTTGTTATTTGCTTTTGTTTTCATTTGCGTGGCGCCAAATGTGGTCAGCAATAGAACTGAGCATTGTACTGCTGACCAAATCCCTATTTACATCTATGTATGTGTGTGTGGCAGGATTACAAACTCACACTTACACATACCTGCACACAGCTTCACAAATCCTTCTTGCCTAGAATTGCTTTTTGAATATGTGCCATACTGTCGGTGTTGCACACTTCAATTAATACCCTAACAGAGGGTAATATCATTATTTACAATATTGATAGAGACATGTTTGATATCATAATATAAATATATTTTTTACAATATATCATTGTGGTAAACTTCACAATTTTTAAATGCAATAATTCTTATGGTAAAATCATTTAATTTTTGATCAAAAAATTAAATTGATTAATTCACAATTCAATATTCATTATTCATTAGATAGATAGCTCAACTAATTTAAGCAATTTTAATTAATACATATAAAAGCTTGGCAAATTAAACACAAATTAAAATTTTAATTGATTTCTATTTACTTATAATAAACGTTCTTTAGTGAGCAGCACTTTAAGGGTATTAATTATTTGTCAGTATAATATTGCTTTCCCTTTCTTGTTTTTTGGGCGCACAAAAACCCAAAAATTGTTGCTTACTTTTTGCAAACCTTGTGCTGTCATTTTTGCGGTCAAGCTTGGATTTTGCTGATTGTTGTTATTTTTGTTGTTGTTGTTGATGTTGTTGCTAATGCAATTTGTCATTTTCAATTTTTGTCTTTGTGGCCATTGTCTCAAATGGAATTTTGTCGTCATAAATTAGTGCTGCATTTAAATTGCAATATAAATAGTATATGTACTATTTTTAATAAATGCATATATGCAAATTGTTTATTTTTCTATGCATACAAGATTGTTATAAATATTCTGTTTGCTCTAGCTAATTGGTCCGTTAACTTGGCTCACTCACTTTCACTCTGCAGATGCATTAAATGCAATTACATTCAATATGTACTCATATACATTTAATGCAATTTAAACTGGCCACGCCCTCTCAGAACTATGCCAACGCCCCTCGTCCAGTTTTAATGCCAGGCACTTAACTTAAATACGTTTTTATGGCTCATACAAGTGCCAAGAGAGAAGAAAAAATAAATCCTTTAGTTATTTCCTTTTTTATTTTTATTTTTTTTGTTATTATTTTCTCGTAACGCGCTTTTTGTTGCATACTTTTGTGCGTCAAGGCGCTCATGTTGTGGCTTTTCGCACATCCTCTGTGACATCCTTGCGGCTGCATAATTTTCTGAAATATTCGCTGGGTTTTATTTTGCATGATTTACTCTGATTTCATTGTCCCCGCTGCCCTCTCCGCACCCAGAACTCACGTCATACTATACTCATCTTCGCGCTTGTCTCTCATATGTCGCTGTTAGTGTGTTCGAGTGTGTGTGAGTGTGTGTTGGCTGTTTTTCTCGCTTTTGTAGTTTTATCACACACTTGACCCATAAATCAAACATGTGTAAATGTTTTCACTTTATATGCACACTCATACATATCAAATATTTTCGCCGCTTTCCATGCATAGCGTATAAGCCAAAGACAAGAGCAGGACTAGTAGGACTAGAAGTCCTAGAGTACGAGGTCTTGCCATCTTATTCGTGCGTGTAAATGAAGTCGAGAAGCGTGTAAAATATGCCACAAATAGCTGACTGCCTGTAACATTCAAGCCATTTTGGCCACTTTACTTCATTTTTATTCTTGTTTCATTTTTTGTTTTTTTTTTTTGGGCTACTTGCCAATTTCATTTGACGAATGCTTCACATTTTGGCAGATTGTTCTTCTATTTTGTGTGATTTTTATTGACTCGGCGAGTGGCACTCAAATATTGCTACAATTGCTAAACAAACTGAAATCGTATTCAGGAATATCCGCTTAGCTTACTTAAAAAGCTTTTAGGCCACAAAAAGTGTATATATTAATAGGGCATTGCATAAACTAATGCATAAATTGAAAATGTTAACAATTTTAATTTAATTTGCATATTATAATTTAAGGTGATATAATTTAACTCCAAATCTATTGAATTTACCAAAATTTAAGCTTATCTAAATATAATTCGTAAAATAATTATATTTACAATTTAGCGGAAAATTTCTTTTAAAGTAATTCCAACCATCCACAAAAAGTGCTAAATTTATTTAATTCTGCTCTACAAGTTCGATTCGTCAAATGAAATTGGCAAGTAGCCCAAAAAAAAAAAACAAAAAATGAAACAAGAATAAAAATGAAGTAAAGTGGCCAAAATGGCTTGAATGTTACAGGCAGTCAGCTATTTGTGGCATATTTTACACGCCTCTCGACTTCATTTACACGCACGAATAAGATGGCAGGACCTCGTACTCTAGGACTTCTAGTCCTACTAGTCCTGCTCTTGTCTTTGGCTTATACGCTATGCATGGAAAGCGGCGAAAATATTTGATATGTATGAGTGTGCATATAAAGTGAAAACATTTACACATGTTTGATTTATGGGTCAAGTGTGTGATAAAACTACAAAAGCGAGAAAAACAGCCAACACACACTCACACACACTCGAACACACTAACAGCGACATATGAGAGACAAGCGCGAAGATGAGTATAGTATGACGTGAGTTCTGGGTGCGGAGAGGGCAGCGGGGACAATGAAATCAGAGTAAATCATGCAAAATAAAACCCAGCGAATATTTCAGAAAATTATGCAGCCGCAAGGATGTCACAGAGGATGTGCGAAAAGCCACAACATGAGCGCCTTGACGCACAAAAGTATGCAACAAAAAGCGCGTTACGAGAAAATAATAACAAAAAAAAATAAAAATAAAAAAGGAAATAACTAAAGGATTTATTTTTTCTTCTCTCTTTGCACTTGTATGAGCCATAAAAACATATTTAAGTTAAGTGCCTGGCATTAAAACTGGACGAGGGGCGTAGTTCTGAGGGGGCGTGGCCAGTTTAAATTGCATTAAATGTATATGAGTGCATATTGAAAGTAATTGCATTTAATGCATCTGCAGTGAAAGTGAGTGAGCCAAGTTAACGGACCAATTAGCCAGAGCAAACAGAATATTTATAACAATCTTGTATGCATAGAAAAATAAACAATTTGCATATATGCATTTATTAAAAATAGTACATATACTATTTATATTGCAATTTAAATGCAGCACTAATTTATGACGACAAAATTCCATTTGAGACAATGGCCACAAAGACAAAAATTGAAAATGACAAATTGCATTAGCAACAACATCAGCAACAACAAAAATAACAACAATCTGCAAAATCCAAGCTTGACCGCAAAAATGACAGCACAAGGTTTGCAAAAAGTAAGCAACAATTTTTGGGTTTTTGTGCGCCCAAAAAACAAGAAAGAGAAAGCAATATTATACTGACAAATAATTAATACCCTTAAAGTGCTGCTCACTAAAGAACTTTTATCATAAGTAAATAGAAATCAATTAAACGTTTCAATTTGAATTTAATTTGCCAAGCTTTTATATTTATTAAAATTGATTAAATTGGTTGAGCTATCTATCTAATGGAAAAATTGGTAATAAAGCATTAGAATTGTGAATTTATTAATTTAATTTTTTTAACAAAAATTAAATGATTTTACCATAAGAATTATTGCATTTAAAAATTGTGAAGTTTCAAAAAAATATGTTCAAAAAAACATGTATAAATGATGATATCAAACATGTCTCTATCAATATTGTAAATAATGATATTACCCTCTGTTAGGGTATAAATTGAAGTGTGCAACACCGACAGTATGGCACATATTCAAAAAGCAATTCTAGGCAAGAAGGATTTGTGAAGCTGTGTGCAGGTATGTGTAAGTGTGAGTTTGTAATCCTGCCACACACACATACATAGATGTAAATAGGGATTTGGTCAGCAGTACAATGCTCAGTTCTATTGCTGACCACATTTGGCGCCACGCAAATGAAAACAAAAGCAAATAACAAACAGGCCAAAACCCAAAACACAACAACGACAACAATTTTAAAACGATTTTCTAATCAAAACGTATTACAGCAAAGCCTAAGGTCATCTATCATACATTGTACTATGAGCTAAATACTCTCGATGCGAAAATTTAATTATGCGAAAACCACAATGTTTTCGCTTATTTTTCGTTTTCTATATTTTTGGTTGCAGCATGAAAAATAATTAATATTAAAAATGAAAAATAGCCAAATATGTGGCGTCAACTGTGTACTCGTATATATATATATATTTTTTTTTTTTTTTTTTTTTTTTGTGAGGCATATCTCTTTCCACCGTGTAGGAGTTGCATGCTAGAACAACCACAGAAATTTCATTACATGTGTAAATTATATAGGAAACAATTTGGCTAAAATGAAAATAAGAAAACTTAGAGTTGGTTAGTGGAAGAGGGGAGGGAGGCGGTGCTCAAGCGGAAGCTAAAATAATTATTCTAATATTTTGTGAATGTAAGTGTGTATGTTTGTGCTAATGAGCGAACAATTTCAGTAATTAAAATAAATTAACATAGATTAAGAACTTAAACAATTTACGAGCAGAAAAAATACTTTTATATAGCCAATGAATAAGAATTTAAATTATATATAAATTTTTAATTATTAAAATGAATATTATATTTTAAGCATCAATTTAAAATAAATTACAAAATTTAATAGAGGTAATTTAAATTTTGCAAAGTATAATATGATACTTCAATGCAATAAGAGAATAAATTTAAATGTTTTTCTTTAAACAAGTTTAATGCTTCAAGCCAAACAATTATGCGAATTTTCCGTTTCAAATTGGCAATTTAAAATAAATTCGTTTGCATATTTATATATATATATTGAAAGAACACCTTTCAAGTTAAATAGCCATCTCAAAATATGCAGCCCGTTGAACCTGACAGTTGCACATTCAAACCAAGAATAATTTAAATAAACCGTTTTGCGGATGCATCGAAATGTCCGTTGCTGCAGTTAAGAGCTATGAGGCATGGCAACGCCACAGGAATTTTGCTTTGACGACTCACTGGTTAGTGCTCCACGTGCCTCCATTTGCTTGCCACAAAGAAAAGAGAGACAGACAACAAATATTATACAACATTCCAGCTGCCAGCCGAAGGACGAGCTACATTTGGCAGCCCGTCGCACAGAACTTGCTGGGGAGCACTTCAATGCCATGTCAATAAATTATGTAGTGGATTTTCAGCGACACAGATACACACACACACACAAACATAAATACAAAACCTGAGCTCCATGCTGCTCGCCTGTGTATATATATAAGTGTGCAGTTGGCACATAAGTCGCCTGATTTATGTTCAATATATGCGCACAGCTCAAAAGGGAATCAAAGGACATATAGTCGAATATTTTGGCCTTGGCAGCCGCTTCAATAAATTGCAGATTGCGAGCAACAAATGCAAACAAATAAATGTAAAAAATCAAATCATATTTGCACATTAAAAATACATGCGGCAATAATAAGAGCAATATCCTGGCCATTCAGTACATTACGAGCACCAGCCATAAAGCAATCGCATCACTCCGCTGTCACAGATCCCCCCACCATCTACAAACATTCTGGCCCATTTACCAGTCAGGCAGCAAAGTAAAATTCCTCGCCAAATTGCCATCTTTTTTTTCCACATTCGCCTCAAAGGTGCACAAAGTGTAGTGAGCTTTTTAGACGCGTTTCATCGCCAAAAAAAAAAAAAAAAGAAAAAAAAAATGCGACTCAAAGCAAATTACGTTGACAAATGAAAATGTCACAATGATGATAATTTATTTTGCCTTTGTCAATTGCCAGTCGCGCCAGCTGGCAAACATTCCTTAGACATTCTCACTTTCATCTGAAATTACAAGACCATATATACCTATATAGCAGCTGCCGACTACCAGCAGCTGGGTCCTGAAACCTCTAAGCTATGTGCAATTAAATGTATCGTTTGGATATTGCTAAGCCAAAAAGATGTTTGAGACAAACATGTATGCTCTTGTCGTGAAGTTAGTAACTCAGATTTCTTTGGAATATTGGTAAAAATTTACTTTTAAAAGCGCTTTATATAAAACAAAACAAATTCCAAACGTATCCACAATAATACTAAAAGCTAACTGAACGTATCACAAAACTAAGGTATTAATTTAGAGAATTTGATTCTAAAGTAGAGTGCACAAACGACTAGTAAGTTTATTTGATTAAGCTGTAATTTATTTAATTCTTTAAAATAAAGCATTAAGCAAATATTCTTAATAATATAATTTCAATAAAAACACGATTAGATACATTTTTCGACCTCATTTTTAGCTTAGTAAGTATCTATGTATTCAAATATTTTTTTTTTCAGTCAACTATAGAAAAGTGTACAACAAATTCGTTGTATATTATTGCGTGTATTGTTTCATTTGTTGTTTCCGCTTTCCTGTGCGCTGCGGCAAAAACTTTACGCTTCATATGCGCCCGAGTGTCCTGGCTATGTCGTCCTGACTGCTCCTTACGCTTTCCAGCCAATTCGCCTTGACGCGTTTTGCGCTATTAAACTTTTTGGCATGATATTGCCATTATTTGCCTTATGGAGAGGAACACAGCTCAGCACATAGCTGAATACCAAATATATATACTTACTTGTCATATAATAAACTTTTATGCTAACGTCCTTTGATGTCTTACCGTCAGGACGACAGGCCGCCATTCCGCCATTCCGCCAGGCCGCACACACATGGCTTGGGCAGGAAGCACCGGGGACAGCGCTTTATGCACAGTGTACACTGTTCTACTGTTCTGGACTCATGCTGAGTCCGGCTAACAGTTTGCATACTTTTCGGTTGCCTCTTTATTAGGCTGAAAAATGAAAATGGCGCCCCAAAGAGGATTCCGGATTCCCTATTTCTCCTGTTTTACGTTTGTCTATTGTGTTGTGTGTGTGTGTGTGTGTGTGTGTAGCCCGTTAAAATGCTCCGGGTAAATGCATGAATTCCAATGGCTGTCTGGCAAATATTTGCATAAATCTTTTGGGCACGGCCCGCCCAATCTGAGGCGCACCCCCATTTTGTTTATATTACTCATACGAAACGTTTATGCAATTTATTATAACTTTTTTAGCCCTAGCCTCAGAATGTTGTGAAATACAAAGCCAGGGTTTTTTTTGTATTTATCATTGTCATAATAACTAAAAACTTTATTTAAATGTTTGCCGCTTTTATTTATATATGTAAGTTTTTAATCCTAATGCTTATTAACGCTCAGCTGGCGCTGCTCACTTAAACATTAAAAACAACTTTATAATCCATTATAATGCGTTTTCATTTTGTTTGCAACAAAATATCATCAACATTTCTGTGACATACAATATAAACGCGTTGTGTTTATTTTTATTTGTATTAATATGTCTGATTATAATACTCAACTTAACGTTTATGCATGTATGTACATACATTTATGTACTCTTTGCCCTTAACTGCAATTATTGTTGTTTAATTTTAGATTTTTTTTTTTTATGTTTCGGTTTTCATTTACTCATCTAACATTCATTTAAATGTCGCGACTAATTTCGCTGGCGCACATTTGTAATTATTAATTATTAATATAAATATTTACGACTGCACATGGTATTCGCTTTTGAGAATTACTCGTACATACATACATTTTATACCTTAACTACCGCATACAGTTAAATACAGCAGTGTTAATTTATACGTACCATATAGTATATGCAATTTTATTTACAATTTTCATCAGTTAAATGCCCTGCCTGGCGAATGGTCATAACATTTAATAGTCGGCCAGCCATTAAAGTGGACAGTCTCATTCATTTTTAAATGTGACACATTAAATAGCGCTCAGCGCAGAGGGAATATAACTTGGGGGAGGTACTGGGACCACCTCCACGACAAGTGGACTGACTACCTGGAGCAGCCATGTGTTATCGACCTGGTTGGCAGGTAAGGGGGCAAAATGCTTTCAGACAAACTGAAGTTCTGTACGCTATACTTCAGTGGGCAGCTTGGCAAATGGAAATGCAAATATTTTGTTGACAGGCAATGGCAAAGTGACTTGAAGCTTTCTTGGGAAATGCAGCCGGACATGCTAAAATAGAAGTTGCTGAGAAGGACAGCTCCAAGACTGCAAAGTTTTGGGACTGGCCACATATTCTGGGTAGTTTATAAGATACTCAAGACAGTCGAATGGCATTTTTGAGTAGAACAGAAACAGAAACCCCAGAGTCACATTTTAAATATCAAAAGAATATGTACATTGTACATACTAGAATATATACTTATGAATTACAGCTAAGAGGAATAAAATAAAGCAAAACTTGGAAGTTGGATAAACTAAAGCAATGGTAGATTTGTACTGCTGAGTCTTTGGAAATATTCTAATAATGCAGGTTCTCGGGATTCGAATAAGCTATTAAAGTCCAAAGCTGCTCATAGGAACTTTGCCAAAAGATATACAAAAGTATAAAGAACATTTAAGTATATTTTAGAAATGCATCATTTAAGTTAACTGCCTGGCAATAGGTCTAACTATTTACATTGCTTAAAAGCTAACATGATTATCATAAAACTTAAACAAATTGCTAATTTTATAATAAAAAGCTACACATTGAAAACCGAACAATAAAACGATATATACAAAAAAAGAAAACACAAAGAAATTTAATTAAACGTGTTATTGCCACAGGCCCTAGAATAAACTGAGAACGTATGCCCTTTGAAATATAAATAGTTATATCGTTATACTTATTTTTATATACATTTATATATGATTTCTAATTTAAATGAGTGTTTTCTCTGTATTTACTTCAATTTACTGACCATTTAGCTAATGTCTATAGTGCTGGCATAGAAGTTTAGGTAAGAGTACTATGTACATAGCTGGTAATGCCCCCCGGGACGCAGCTTGACCCAACCCACTTAATTACAAACGCACTTACTTACAACATAGAGAGTATACCAGGAGCAATGCCAATACCAACAGCAGCAGCAGCCGCAATCAAAGGTTGCTCATCATTAGCATAATTAGCTAAACAGTTAACAGTTTCTTTATTTTTGGGGGAGTCCTGCTGAGTCCTGCTGCTGATGATACTGCATTGCATCATTTGTGCAACAGCCAAGCTTCACATCTTGATTGTTCTTCAGTGGACTGGTCACTTAGTTAGCTGAATTCACTGACTTGGCTGCTGCATTGGCGGTGGCATTTCTGTGGCCCATTCCAACTGTGCGGCTTTAATTTATCACCGTACACTCGTCCCACTTATATTGACATGATCCGGCGACGTTGATATGCTCGGCTGGCCTCCATGTTTACGGTAACCGCAACTCCGGTCGCTACCGTTGCCATTGCTCCTGTTTGCCTGCGCTATTTGACTTTGCTCCGGCTGTGTGGCCTCCTCCTCTCCGCCCGCTCCGGCACCGCCGCCTGTTCCCTGGAGCAGGAGCGTGCAGCAGGCCTCCAACAATACAAATGCTGCGACCATTGTGCTAATTACTTTGACTGCCTGCGTTGCCTGTTTGGTGTGACAGGTCCAGGCCAACGCAACGGCAGCTGGCGCCGCATTCGTTTGCATGGCTTCGGGTCGCTCGCCTGTGTAAAATGAGCAAACAGAGAAGAAAAATTATTGCAGACATGGTATAAACGAGTTACAATTTGTTGGACCCTTACACACACACACGCACATACACTTAAATACAGACATACTGGCCCCACAGGCCACCACAAGCAGCCCCAAAGTACTTATGCCTGTTGTGGTTGCCTTGCTAAAGTTCTTGCTCAAAAATGCATAAAGTTTGTCGAGCTATGAAAAACTGCACAACATTTGCCACGCAGGATGCTGAGTGTGTCCTTCATACTCCTGCATACCCCGTGAGTGTGCAGTCATCATATATACATGACCAAAAGGTCAAGTAGCTGCAAATTGCAAATTGTTTCATGCAGTTATCAGACTTGGAAGCCCTTTAACTGCATCTGCAAGTTGCAGGCTTCTATTCTATTGCATTTCTGGTTGATTTGGCTAACCATTTGCATCCAATTATTGGGCAATTAAATAGAAACACTTGTCCCACACAAGTAATTACAACAAAGACTACCTCTCCTAGCCACATAATCATGTTCAACTCACCTTGAAGCACGTGAACGCGTATGCTGGCAATTTCTGTGTTCGATGGATAGCATGAGTATTTGCCGGAATGCAATAAATCCGCATCGTAGATAAGCAGTATTGATTTGGTTTCCTCCGATTTAATGGTCTTGAATTTCAACCGACCACCCGCAGTCTCCTCGCTGAGCACCTGTGTGTGAGAGTGTGTGTGTGTATTAGGTAAGGCGGCATATTAAAATATTTTTGCAGAAAGAAAAAGTTATTTTTACAGGCTGGCGGTGAGTGGGCAGGCAGGCAGCTAAATGCAAAAGCATGTTTTCTCATAATCATAAAAGCCAAAATTAAATACGTTGCGTATACGCAGCGTAAACAAAAGCGAAAACACGAGTCGCGCCCAACGCTCGTAAAAGTTGAAAACGTTTATCCAACGGCAATTGGCTGGGCGTTGAATATGAGGACGAGCATGAGCTTAAGAATGAGGATGAGCATAAGGATGGGAATGAGTTTGAGTTTGAGTTTAAGTGCCTGCTGTGAGCTATGGGCGTGGCTGCTCTGATTTTTCAGCACCTTTTTTTTGTACGAGGGCAAAACTCAATTATTGCAAGATAATTTGATGCGCACAAAGGACTTTAAAATCGCTTTCAAGCAGTTTAATTTATTTATTAACATTGATTGAACTCTGCAAGGAATCTTACCTTATCCTGATGATACCAGAAGATGTGTGTTGGCGGTTCGGGACTGAATTTAATAATACATGTGAGATTTATGGTGCTGCCTTTGTCCACATACAGATCGGGTCCGCCTAGAATCGTTGCTGTGGGCACTGCAAATGAGTTGACAAAGTTACATGAGTCATTGTTAACGCACAACTGTAAAAACTGTAATAAATTTGTCAACAAATCAGCGTTAAAATTTCCCAGCCCAATCACAAAACATGTGTTTTTCCAAGGTCCAAATTATATAACAGCTTTCACAGAAAATCATTGAATGCAAAATGAGTAGTAACTAAAATGGTTAAAGCATACTTTATAAAGGAAAATGTATTAAAATAAATGCCTAATCAAATACTACATAACAATAAAATATCCATTACTATGCATAAATTATAATTTTAAGTAAATAAATAAAATTGGCAAAGTTTAACAATTAAAGTATAACATTGAAATTTAATTTCTTTAATAAATTAGTCCGGTCTGCAATTTTGCTTTAAATTCAATACAATTCCATCTCGAAAGTTCTACTACTCAAATGTGTTTTAAAGCTTTGCAAGTTCAATCATTTTTGAGTTTACAAATTCCTTTTTCTAACAAAATATTTAATGTAACAATGAAAACTTAACTTCACTTACTTATTCTACACGAAAAAACACTTGTAGCTTTTAAATAATTAACATATTTTCTACATCAGCAGTTGGCGATCGTCCACCAGTTTCATTCAGTCTCAGTTAGCGATCTCAGAATGAAACTACGGATTATTTTAATATTGTGCCTAGTTAGTCTGGTTAAGTGTAATACAGATTTCTGTAATATAACCGAATGTAATGGATTGCAGCATTTGGGATGTAACAATAGTATGGTAAGTTACAATTTCATGTTCCAGTTGCAGCCTTTAAATACTCAACTCTTTTTTAGACATTTCATAGGAATTGTCTGCGTAATCGTCAACTGATCAACATGCAAATATATAAGGACTACCTGGTCAGGATACACAATAAATATCGTGAAGATGTGGCTTCCGGTGACATTATGGGTCTATCTAAGGCTCGTGGCATGCCGGAGCTGCTGTGGCATTCAAAACTTGCTCTGATGGCCGAGTATCATGTTAAGCGTTGCCTTCGCAATCTATCAGAATACTGTGTGGCAGTCGGTAAGTTTGTTGATCCTGCGATTAATTATGGCCTCAGTTTGCTGAGAAATCGGAACTTTCGTAAATTATTGAACTCTGAGAAAATAACTGGCCAAGCTGAAAAATGGCTGCATCAGGTATATAAGCTTAGTCAGGACAGTCAACATGATGATGAGGTTTATGAGATCAAAAATATCCTGAATGATAAAAACTTATATATGGGCTGTGCTGCAGCTGAGGATTATGATCAAAGTTCGAGTCGCTTTGTCTTGATATGTTACTATGATCAGCAATATAATAATGAACAACCAATTTATGAAAAAGGCAACTTTTTGCCACGTAATTGTTCCCTTGGACGTAGTATAAATTATCCACATCTTTGCAAAACGATTGAGGATCCAGATGTCTGGTAAAATAAATAATAATTGGCTTATGTTCCAATTAAGCAAACCGCAAAAACTGCAAGTTGGTGTCTAATTGAAAGTGACAACTGTCTGAAATATATAAAAATATTTGTGCCACAATAACGATGTCTTTTATAAAATATTTTTCGTGCACACTGAAGGTAAAATGTAAAAAGTAACAAGCTGCCAAAGTTGCTCTAAAGCAAAACTATTTTCTAAAGCAATTTGTTCGTCATGAGCCAGAAAAACGTTTCCCGGCCAAAAGTACTCCGCTCCACAGTCCTCCCAGTTCCTCTCAGTTCCTCCCATTTAGAGGACTTGCATGAAAGTGCAAAAACTGACACGGAATTTATAAAAAAATATTAAAAAATAATATGCATGCTTGGCAGCTTTTAGTTTCCCATCTGTCTACTGTAAATGGTAACTAACTCATGTGATCCGGGTGAACATAAGCTTGCCAGTCAACTGAGCTTAATGGTATCCCACACTTATATCATATTTCACTACAAACCCGCAACTGTCTGGATGGGTCCAAACATGCCCGCAAATTCATCGTCACTTGACTGATAAACCCGATCCGCGGCTATATAGAAGGCATCATCGTTGTAATATTGTTGCATCACATTGCTGGTCTCCTCATCAATAAGGTCTGGGTGCGAAATAATATAACAAAAAATATTCAAATAAGTATAGAAAAATAAAAAGGAAAATTTCAATTAAATAAATAAATTATGGCTTAAAAAAAAGGGCAGTCAATGTAAAGTCATAATTGTGTTTAATAATAATTTTATAACGCTATTTAAATAACAAATTAAAATTTTTAAAAAAGGTTTAATAATAATTTTATAACTCGATTTAAATCATAATTGGAAAGTCACCGGAAAACTCTTAAAAATGGTTTTATTAAATATTGAATTGTAAAAAATTCCGGGTAAATTTTTAACACCATTTTGTATTCCCATAACGTATTAAATGAAAGCCCCAGATTGTGCATAGTTTTCACAGCATTTTCGTTATTTTTACATACGCTAAGCTACGGAAGATCCTTTTTCATTATAGATGTGTCCATAGTATCTGTGCTCGCTACGTTAACTTCCTTCATTTTTTCGCTGGCACGTCAATTTTTCATATATTTTTCGGAGAGCCAAATACGAGTGTAAAAAAAATATTGCACACTCCGCCCCCGCTCAACTTACGTCCTATTATTTTATACTCGCAGCTGTTGTTATTATTTTTATTTTTTGTTATTTTATGTAGCGAGATTGTCAAGTGTGCATAATTTACACTTTTGCAAATTGCATGAATATGCAAATAATAAAATGCGAGCGTTCGTCGCATCATGTTTTTTCAACGTGTCGAAATATTACGTATACGCTGCCAGCATCAACAGCAGCTCAAATATGCAAAAGCCCAATAGCCAAAGGCTCCTCAGCTATGCTAGTATATAACGCATATATATTCTTTTACATATACATATGCGTATAGATGTAAATATGTATGTGTTACATAACTACTGACATCGTTTTTGGTTGCCACACTCACCCACAATATTCAAGTTGACCGAATAACTCCGCACCGGCTGCGTCGATATTTGGCATTCGTAAACGCCAGCATCTCGTTGCTGTGCCCATTTGATTTGCAAGGTCCACTCATCTATATCCCGATGATAGGAGGTCTGAAAACGCTGATCCGTGGTGTAGGTGTAAGTGCCCACGGTGAGTATGTGCAGATCACGATGTCGTATCCAGGCGACCTATAAAAGTCCAGAAAAAATATAGTTTCTTTAGATTTTTACTAATTTTTTTAACTTGTTTTAAGCTAATATATATCAAAGTTAATCTGGCACAAGTTTTAAATAAGTAATTAATTAATTTTTACATAATTGTTATCTATTTTAACTATTGTGAAACTCTATTCATTCTGGTGATGTACATAGTTCTTAATTAAAGATTAATATTCAGCAAAAATTCAATCGAGTAGCAAGATATCGATACTCGACTATATGACAGCAAAATATCAATATATATATCAATGATCTGATATTCTTTACAAAACTCTTTTTAGAATCACAATATTTCTGATTGGCGTGATTTTAAGGACAAGCCTCAGTTTTTATAAAATATAATTTAAAATTAAGTGTGTATTTTTTTGTGTCTTCTATCCATACATTTTAATATAATGATTATTTAAAGAACACAAAATAAATCATTTGAATATATCATTAAGTGCCTTTTGTGCTGTTTCTCTAGCCACTAAGCACAGATTTGCATTTTTGGATTACGGAAATGAAAGAAACTTGTGTCAATTTGCTGGCTAATGCCTTTTGGTCAGTCTGCGGCTCAGTTTAAGCCACAAGCGAGAAATTTATGCAGCTCGCAATCTAAATATTAAATAACTTAAAATTAGTGTGCGCCACGCATGAGAGCGTCGGAAAATGATACTTCCGTGCTCTCAAGCTCGACATTCCTTTTCCGCATTGGCCACTACATTTTGTAAATTTTTTTTGCATTTTCATTTTTTGGCTGCCACTGTTTTGGCAAGTTTTTGGGCGCCTTGTTTATGAGGCAGCCAATACACACACACACACACACATATATAGACAGCCAGACATGCATATATACATATATAGACGGGCACTGCGTCAGAGCCAACCAACTGTGCCAGGCATCCATCTGTGCAGTTCCAGTTGCCGTCTGTCTAATTCTGCAATAACAGTCCAAGCCTGGGCAAAAGAAAAACTGAAACTTTTTCCCGTCAGAGTTTTTTGCCGCACTGGCAACATAAATTTGACCGTTGGCCAAAAACGAGCCGCCAGTTAACTAGAGAATCTTTCTCCGCACACCCCCCGGGTGTGCAAGTGTGTGCGAGTGTGTGTAGTTTACTGATTGCGGAAGCGGATTTGGTTATGTGGAAATCTATGACCCCCGTCCAGGGTGGGAAACCCCAATGCTAAATCGCTTAACGTAATCAACGCTAGAGCGTTTATAACTTCAGGGGCCCACAAGAGAAACACCTGCAAAGTTTCTCATGGTTGCATGCAAGAGAGGCCACACACATATATCCATACACACATATATATATATAGATATATATACCTTTTGTATATTTCGTATGCGTGCAAAATATTTCCGCAATGCTGAAGTGTGTACTGTGTGCACTGTGCACAAAACTGACTGTTAAATCTCATCGAATTTAAGTTAAATGCTGGCTATGCGACAGATTGTACTGCAGTGACAGCCCGGACATTTACAGCCTGAATAACTGACGGAGAATCCTTCCGACAGATGCACTTTATTGAGTGGCAACTTTTCAGGAACTGCCATCTCAGCAGCCAACGCAGTTATGGCAACCAATTTAATTGGATTGTTGAAATTCAATACTTTGTTGTGAGTTAACTATTCCATTTGATAGATAATAAAACCTTCAAGCGAGATTGGACGGCAACTTTAAGTGCCGCTGCTGTAGGCTGTCTAAACTTGCAAAACGAGATGTTAATTGCCAAATAGAAAATAATCCCTGAGGGCTTGACTTTCACTTGGCATTTGGGCTGAGTTTCTGTAGGTCGAAGAAGGAAATCAAGTGACGCCATAAAAATAATGACAATATCTGGACAGGGTACAAGGACAACATGTGTTGGCATGTGTTGTGCGCCTTTGGTTCTCGGTTTCGGTTCATTGTTTCAGCGTCACGTATTACATAATAAACTGACAGCAAATTTAATAAGCGGCTGCTATAATGGCCCACACACGCACACTACAACACATGTGTCCTATGCCAATATATTCAACTATCAGAGATGGTCGGCATATTGCCAACAGTTGTCGCTACATTTTTGTTTATTAAATGTAAATAAAAATAAACATTATTAAAACAGACGCCCACGGAAACAGTCGCCCGCTAGAATTGTGTGTGTAGGTTCGAAAACATTTTTCTTATGATTTTTGCATTATTATTTTCATATTTTTTTCTTCTTTCTCCTAGACTCGAAGCAGGCGGCTGTTGTGTTTGTACTACTTAGATTTGTATCTCATGATTTGTATTTATGCTTATCTGTAAGTATCTCTCTGGCAGTCATACTCACCGTCTTGTTGCCCAGATGCTTCACACGACAGCCCAAATAGGCGGACTTGCCCACAAGGGATGTTATATTCCTTGGCATTGTCAGATCGAAATATGGCTCATTCCATTTGTGGCCATGCGGATAATGTAATGGCGGTAAATGTGTTGGCTTTGGATCTGCATTATTATGATTGTTGTTATTCACAGATTGCCGCTGGTAGCATAATGTTAGCCCTGCAAAGAGAGATAGACAAATATAATACAAAAATTAGAATAATGAAAAATATATGTATACATATTTCTCGAATGCGTCACCGGGGGTTGCCAATGGCCCCAAGTATTCTGTGACAGCCACCAACCCAACATTAAATTAATGTATTGTATATTATACGCCAAAAACACCTACAGGACAATGCTACCTAAGCCTTGTCAAGGACATTCCTAATGGCCTCCGCATGAACTCAAGTACTATGTGTCTGGACGGAAACAGGAAATTTGCTTCAGCAAAACTGCACCTTAATACTCGGTAATTGTAGTTAATTTAAAAGGATGACACAACTGACATACCCACTTTCTCCCAGGACCTGCCACTTGCTGTCTGTATTTTTATAATTTTGTTGCTCCTTTCTTTTGAAACTAAAATTGCGCAAATGACAAACTTATTGTGTCAAGGCTCAAGTGGCTGTGGCAGCTGCATGTGCCTCGTTGCCGCTTCAAGTGTGCCCCTTGTGGAGTGCCAGTTGCAGTTTTTATTGCTGTTGCTGTTACTGTTGTTGTTGTTGTTCTAGTTGTTCCAGTTGCTGGTCGGGTTGCTGATTGTTGTGCATTTCATTTATGGACTGCTGGTAGGGGCTAATTTTCTAATTACTCGACGCGTCGACTTTCTATGACTCCGCCAGCATTTGCGAAATGAAAACGCAATGCTTTTTATGATGCACTGTGAGTGCTGGGACTGAAGTGGTCTAATGTTTATACTCAACTACAAAAGGGCAACAAAAAACTATAAACAGCAAATTTCATTTCCGCCCAAAAGCAAAGAGCGTACAAATAAAAAAACTGGCAGCCAAATTGTGAGGCTCATAAAGTTGGCCATGTCAAATTAAGAGGCGTCGTAAAAGGGGTAAAAACAGAGTGAAAGTTTTTTAGAGCTAAAGTAATGTTGCCAACAATAACAACAATTGAAGCAGGAATAACAAATGAACAAAGTTTTAACAAAATTTCTGTTTCTCTGAACAGTTTACAGTTGAAAAACCACAAACTAAAAGTCACAGAGGATGCTTCCATATGGAACTGCAAATTTTACAATATTTAAACTTTCACAGCCCTTAAAACTAGACATGACCACAAATCCATAAAAGAAAAAACAATCAATTTATATTCATGCCCATTAAAATGCTTGCAATAATGTTGAAAAGACATTTTAAATCTTTAACAAAATCATCGGTATTCAACGTCAATTCAATTGAGAACCACAAATTGCATTCCTCTGAACTCTTCAATGATTTAAAGCATAGCATTTCTGAAGTCCGATGCCAATCAAATTTGTGCCCCATGCCTGCATCGGCAGCCTTGTTTATTCAAGCAGTCAAGTGTCGTTTAGCCAACCAGCTCGAGGCAGCTCGTAGTTGCTAGTAAATTCCATGAAACTTTAAGAGTGCTAGGCTGCTAGCCAGAAGCTCTACAAGCGCCTTTGACAGGATTTAAATGTGCTGGCCAGTCGGAAGGGTGGGCGATTGGGTGAGGTTACGAATGGCCAGGCAAACACTGCATGGAAGTGAATGCAAATAGCAGTGCTCCACAGGCTTGTTTGGCATATATGCGTATTGCTTTTATAAAACAGCAAATAACTGGCAGGTGGAATGACGCCTACGTCTACGGCTAGTTATACAAATAAATGAAAACGGCAAGTGGGCAAGTGTTTTCTAAAGCTCCTTTTAATGCGCTTTGCATCAAGTCTTTGGATTTACTCATGCTCAACTTGTTGGCAACTGAAAGGCCAAAGGCAAAAGGCGACTATGCAATCACAGTTGAGCCACATTTCTGGTATTTGAACCAAAAAGGTCAAGGCGCTATTAAAAACTATTTATGATACTAATTAAAGGAAAAATCAAAAGAGCGTATATTTCATATAGCTATTGTATATATGCAAATACGCACAAGATTTAATTCCGGCTATAAATCAATTAAATTTGCTGTCAAACATGCGCCCTGGGCATTAACACAAAAGCTGCTTGCATATTACGCATACGACACAGTACACAACGCACAACGCGCAACGCAGAAATGCAGGAGGCGAGGCATAACGCAGCCGTTGACAATTTATGATTGATTCGGTTTGTGGCACAGCGGTCAGTGCGCCCATCGATGACCAGAACAACAGAAAATACGGGAATCAGTGAGTAGTCCGGAACCCGGTGAACCATAACCAGAGCCGCACTCAATGCTCATTTGCATATGCCATGCCATGTTGTGCAGTATGTGGCTTTGTTCTATGTGCCTACCCTTCGACTGCTCTCATAATGAATCATTGACGCATTGCTGGAAGGGGACTTGGGGACTCATTTTACGCAAAATTAGCTATGGCATCCGTTGCAGACGTCTAAACGACAAAACAATTCGTATACGTTCTGCAAGGTATACACAATTACAAAAGGGCTTGGGGCCTGACTAATTCTGAACCCTGAACTATGAACTAAGCACTTAGTAAACGCCTGGCCACAATGAATATAAAACGCTTAATGCTGTATGCATGTGTGTATAAATGTGTGTGTGCTAATGGTTGTCTGCTTAATGGTCTTCAATATTTAAAAAGTAAGCCTAAAACAACCGCAAAAGTAAAGTGTAAACCATAAACAATGCTAGATACTACCATCAAAAGTTGATAGGGCAGACATTTGAAAGATCTGTCGTCGGTACAAGACCATACGATCTGCATGTTATCTAGAGTTCAACCAATGTAACGATCTTGCGATCGCTTGAAAAAATTTTTTTTAATAAGATTTTATAGAAATCTAGAAATCTAGAGGCTAAAACAACTCCAAATTGACACGTTTCATGAATATCGGTTCAGTTTTGGCAAAATTATGGCAATTTTAAGATAATGAAATTTTCTCGATTTTTTTATAATAATATAAAATTCCAAATACAACCAGAATATTTCTGCCATGCTATTACATACATTTATATGTACATATAAGCAACTGCCAATTGATGTCATCTTAATGACATTTTGAGTAAAATTGTGAGCTAAATTTGCAAAATGTAAAGACAGTTAATGGAACATAGAGTAATGAATGTCGGTTAAGTGTAGCGTAAAATAAAAAATAAGAATATTTCAGCTGCTCTCTGGCAAAATGTTACCTCAATTAAAGATAAGTATCAAAGTGCATAATAATCAAAAGGCAGCCAGGCGCGCGACGGGCCAATGAGTAAATCGGAACGGGAGCAAGGGCCAGGGACAGGGAGAGGGAATGGAAAACAGACAACGTCTAGGTTGGTTGGAGGGCGTGGCACAATGTAAACACCGTGGCGCTGTGCTGCCTGCCATTGCCTTGTCAAAATGATTGTCTTACATGCATTACACGTTGCTTGCTCCATAGCACGAGTACACCAGACGTATGCGCAATTTTTTACCTGCTCTTCGCTTGTTACTTTTGTTGCACATCATTTTTCATAGACAGCAACAGCAGCAACAACAAAAATAGCAACAAGAGTGAAAGAGAGCAATGGTAACACTGCCAGTTATTTTTGTGTGCAATTTTCAGTGCAATTTATGCACATTGTAGGCAGAAGCCAGGAGTCTAAAGAGTCTGAAGAGGCAGAGGTAGCCCAAATCCATGCCTGGCCTGCCCTCGTTTGGTCATTGCCTGTTAACACACCCAATGGGAGTTATTAATGTTTGTGGGGCTTTATTTACAGCTTGCAGGCAGGCATCGGCATCGGCATTGGCATCGAGTCGATTTTTTACGAGTCCCGACGGCGTCCCGACAGCGGCAGGACTCGCTGACAGGCAGCAACTGCGTCGGCAACTCCTGCAAACGCAGTTGATTTAAATTTGGCGTAGTTAATTTTTAACCCAATTTTCAGCGATTTTATTTATGTGAAACGCCCATTTAATGTTGCACATTTTTATTGCCCACTGGCATATCAACTCGTAAGCCTTTAAACAGAAATGTATGATGAAATATATAGGCTTAAAATAATGTTAAAGGGTTTAAGGATTTAAATTAAAATTCAAAATGATGAATTCAACTTAAGTGAGTTCATAGAATGAATTTAAATTTAAGCAGAACACCGCTTTAAGTACATACTTCAGCAAGTTCATCTTGTAAATTTATATCCACTTTTCACATTTGTCAGCCCTTGTGTGTGTGTTGCTCGCAATCTCAAGATTTTGCTTGGATCTGCGACTTTTCAACTTGAGTTGCTTGCCATGTTTCCTGAGTCATTTGCAAATCAAATTGTAATTGAAGTTGTGTGCGGCTTCCCCCTTCCCCATCGCGTTTCTTTAACAATGAAAAACCGACAAGATGCGGTAAAATATTCTTAACCAAATTCTTGGTAGTACATGTGAGCCCTATTGAACTGCGATTGTAATCCAGTTCGAATTTGTATGCAAATCCTGCGGCCAGACCAAGTAAGGGAAACCGAACAAAAAAAAAAAAACCTCTTAACAATATAAAAGCAAACAAGTATTTGAATTGGTTTATGAAAATGTTGCAATATGCATTAAATTGGCTTCACTCTGAGCAGTTGTCGTGCGGATATATGTCAAAAGCGCAGAAAATCAATAGTCCACGCAATTCCAGGAACTTAGCGCTTCATTAAAAATGCATAATTGCCAGGAGAGTTCACGCATTGTCTTTGAGTCGATGTCCATGTCCATGTCCATGTCCATGTCGATGGCGATGTCGATGACCAGAGAGCTCCGGCTATTATTAAGTGCATGCAAGTGAGCTGGTCTGTACAGCACGACAACATGTGAATAATGTGCACTGGGAACGAACGGAAACGGAAGTAAATGTTGAGGGCGGCTGCCCCGTCCGCTTTTGCAACTCTGTCGTCCTTCCTCCGTCAAGTGAAGTTGGTTACGCTGATGCTTCGTGTGGCGCTTCATTGCATGTCAAGTTTTAAAGCGAACATATTTATAATTTTTATTTTGGCTGATGTTTATTAATGTACTTTTGTCGTCGTGTTTATTTAAGCAATTATTGTTTCAGTCATGGCATCTGTGGGCAGCAAAACAGCAAAACAGCAAAATGCTAATTAGATTTCGCAATTATCAGTACATAAATGTGAAACGAGACGAAGACCGGCAGTATTCAATGGACGCAAATAAAAATTCAATTTTTGTTTCACATGCCACGTTAACAAGCCAGAAAGAACTCTTAATTATTTAAAAATATTTCGCTATCAATTAAACTTTAATTGTTTGATAGCCGAATAATGAATTAAGAATAGACGCTAATCGCATTATTTCGAATGTTCTACATTTACATTCAATTTAACACATACTACATATAGCAACAACTCGCGTATAATAAATTTTCAGGCGTGAAGCTCACAATTTGTTACAAAAATATTTGTACAATTCACACATCAAAAAAAAAAAAAATGAAACAGATGGAGGGAGAACATGACTGAGAGTGAGTCAAGAGTTTTCTGTTTGATGTTGTGCGGTGGCGGAAATTGCAAAATTGTAAAGCGCCATTTTCCGGCCATTTGCATGGCCATATAGCATATAGCCAGGCCCAAAACCAGAGATGGATACTCACTCAGCCTGGCCATTGGGCCTGTTTTTGTGTGTGTTTGTGTGTGTGTATGTGTGTGTGTTTGCTGCGAGTCAACTGACCAGGCGTTAATTGAATTATGTTTGCCGCACAATTGACGCTAAAAGCGCTCTAACAACAAAAACAATCAGTTGAGTTGAATCACAGGAAACAAGTCAAACATTAAAGTGACTTCAGGCATATGCAATGTGTGCAGAATGATTAATGGAAAATGATTAAACATTGTATTGAAAAACCAGAATTTTTGAAAAATTAAAAAATATATAAAACTGCAAAATTTAATCAAGAGATTAACATAAAAAAATTCTGTATAAAATAAAATTTTAATTAATTAATTTTTACAGATTTTTTCAGACTGTCAATAGAATTTATTTCTTAATTTTGGGATCACAATTTTGTTCTTCACTTTGTCAATTTATTTTTTTTATAAATGAAATAAATATTTAATACTGCTAAGCTTAATCAAGAGAAAAACATAAAAAATTACTTTATAAATTGAAATTTTAATTAAATAAATGTGCACAAAGTGTTAAAACTTTTATACAGACTTTATTCAATCTGTCAATAGAATTTATTTCTTAATTTTGGGATCATGATTTCCTTCTTTACTTTGTCAATTTATATTTTGTATTTTTATCCTTATATTTATATCTCCTTTTTTATTGTAATTTACCCATTGCAGTAATCTAATCAACATCATATTAAACTCCCACAAAAATGTTTGATTCATTTTTTTTTAATCAAGTCAAATATTAAAATGACTTCATAAAATGATTAAACATTGTATTGAAAATCAAGAATATTTCAGAAATTAAGCCAAGCTTAATCAAGAGAATAACTTAAAATAAATTCTTTATAAATTCAAATTTTAATTAAATAAATGTGCACAAAGTGTTAAAACTTTTATATAGATTTTATTCAGACTTTCAATAGAATTTATTTCTTAATTTTGGGATCACGATTTCGTTCTACACTATGTCAATTTATATTTCGAATTTTTATCCTTATATTTATATCCCCTTTTTTATTGTAATTTACCCATTGCAGTAATCTAATCAACATCATATTAAACTCCCACAACAACAATGTTTTATTCATTTGTTTTGCAAGCAGTGTCCGCAGCTCATTACAAACAATCAAATGTCAATAAGACAAGCTGAAATTATACAGGCCATGGCACAAGTTCACAAAACGCGTCATACACGAGGCCCTAAAAGTGAATAGCCCCCCACAAACTACAAAACTAACGGTTGGCCCGAGTGCCAAATATATATGAAACAGTAAAACTTAATTTGCTGTTTATGCCAGGACCTAATGATAACTGTCGACAGTCCTCAGACGGAAAGCGGTCATTGCTGGTTTTACTTTGGCGCCTGCTCCTGCGAGGATTAATAAGCCAAGTCTGTGGGCGCTAATGAACTGTACGCTAAGCCCACTGAAATGAACTGACGAGCTGCAAATGAGCGAGCGACAGCCGCACCACGGGTCGTATGTGTGATGGCCGGCTTAGGCGACCATTTGACATTGTGCGCATACATACATTTGTACATAGCCAGGACATATAAAAGTGTATGGGCAAACAAACGTAACATTTGCGCTGATTGCCAAATGCCGGCGGGTATTTTTGGTCCTGTGATCCTGCTGCATATAAAATATAATGAAGAGAAATAACTTAAAGCGAGGCGGCTATAAAATAAATGAGACGGCAATGGCATGTTTTGTGGCTCAAATGTTATATGTTTGTGGCCAACACATGCTCTGCTTAACTACTTACTAGTTTTATATGCGTATCCTTAAGTTAGGGGACCAAGTTCTTTGTAATTTGCATTGCCAAAAAGTTCTAAGCAAAAACTTGACAATCCTTTTTCTGATCGCTGTCCGGGCCAAAGTTTTCTCTGGCTTATTTATTATGCTCTATATATATGACATTTGAATGGGCTTGCCAAACAACCAAAAAAAAAAAAAATAAATAGAATGAAAAAACATTTGCGGCTACTTTAATGTCACAGCATTCAGGGAATTCCAGTCGGATGATAAATCAAAAGCCCCTTACGGTTTTTATTGGACTTGTTAGGGAATTTGTTTACGATACGGCTCTAACAACAAAAATGCCATCAAATGACATTTGTATTTTTAGCGCAAATTTCATAAATCAAAAGTTTTGTGGCCCTTCAAATTTGTTTTGGGCCAACTTCTGTGATTGGCTTTTTATACATTTCTAGACATGGCCATATTGCAACTTCAAAGATATTTCATTGCCAGCTTAAAACTTATGATAGCCCACTTTTCATTTCTTTAGGTTTCTTCTGCCCGTCTGTCTGTCCACTCATAATTAAATAAATTTTCATTTAGCCTGTTGACACATTTGAGTGCTCATTAAACATTCAAATGGCGTTCATTTCAGCCATACTAAATCATACGTGCTTTGTTCTGGGCTCTCTGTGCACGCTTTTGTTATTTATGCTCATTTCGATCTAATAATATACTAACTTGTTTAAACTCGGCCACAATTTACGCAACAAAAACTCAAAATAAAACCAATGCCATATTTTGTTTGTTATAATTCGCGCATTAATTTTGATTTTATGACCAGGCCAGCCAGAGGCCTTAAATATCACGTCAACAATAAAATGTGAGAGGCGTCAAGGGAGCCCCATTTAAAAATCGTATAAATATATGTTTTTCATAAAATGTGGGGTGTGTGCCACATATAATTTGCCCAACTGCGACAGTGGACTATTTTAAACCAAATGAGAAAAGCTATGAATAAACATAGAATTAAAAAACAAAATGTTTTAATTATAGTACAACAGCTGTGGTGAATTACAAACTCATCAGCATTCACTTGTAAATACAAGCAATTTGATTAACTTTAAAATAATTAAACAAATTCTTTCAATTGAAATAATTATGCAATGCAAAATATTTTATACATTTTTAAAATTAAAACCAAACGGCTGGCGGAATTTTAACCCCAACAGAATTAGCTCTAATCTTAACATAACTATTAATTTTATTATTTTATTGTTCATTAAAAAATTATAATAAATGCGAGCACTATTTGGATAGACTTTTTATGCATTTTATTACAAGGAATCATTTAGTAAAATTAGTTTGATTATTCTCCATGTTAAATGTCATGCTATAATTCAAATTATTTCATAAAACTATTATATGGCCGAGCAATGCCGGACAGTCCGGCATATAATTTATATGAGCACCGCCCCACACATATATATTTAATATTTTTATTTTGTTTTTATGTTTTTATGCACATCACAAAATATGTTGGCTATGGTTTAACATGCTTTTAATGAGCGCCAACAGCACAAATTATATTTGCCAAATGAACAACTGAAATTTACAACATAATTAACATGAAATGTGTATAATTTTATGAAAATACAGTAATAAAGTAATTTATGTATGCATTGTGAATTAGGCCCAATGTAGCCTATACACTGTACTTCCAGGATAACTATCAACTACCTGGATAACTTTAGCAACAGATTTTATATATGCTCATATTTAATGTTGTGTGTTAGGATGTCTATTAATTATCCGTAAATATGACAAGGGCCAAGCAGAATCATTTACAGTTTTCAAGAGATCTGCTTTCTGTCCACATTGTTGTTATTTATATTTTGATACTCTGTACGCTAAAAGCAAGAGAGGATATAATGTTGTTAAGCTTTTTATGTTTGTATATTACTCAACTTATCAATCGACAACCAACAATTGAGTATAATCCTATATCCTTCATATTTTTATAGCAATAGTTACAAAATTTGAAGTAAAGACAATTGTTGAGCTCATTAAGAGATTGAGCCATAAGCTAAAAGTTTAGCAGCCAAGCGTACCCCATTTGGACACTTTCTAGTAGAATTTTCATACTTTTTTTTGTTGGTTTTAATGATCCTAAGATTTGACGACATAGCGGCATATTAAACGCAGAAGAACACAGGAAGATGCTAACGATGAACACTAAAAATAAAGCAAAGCAAAAGACGGAGCAAAAAAATTGCCTCAGCCAGGCCAACATTATTAATAGGCACTTAAAAATGTGTGTGGGGCAAACTAGAGTACAGTGGGTTGGGGCAGGGGCAAGGACAGACAGACGGACGGCGCGCCAGATTACGAACCGTAGCGCGTTGATGAAGACACGTTTTTACATTTCGTATATTGACGTTAAAATTAGATGGCAACTTGTCGACGTCGTTGCCAGAGACTCGGCCTCAGCCTCTGAAACAACGAGTATCATATTTTAGCTGCTGCCTTCAAAATGTTGTTGATGCTGATGATAATGATGGGATGATGAGATGCTGTCTTTACCTCCAAATGCTGATGAGCTGGCCCCAGCTACATAAGAGCTCTGTCTGTTATAGAACTGATGATATATGGTCTTCTGACAAATAAACCATAAACTAGCGCTGATTATTATTTTGAAGGGTTATGATGCACTTTATTTATAAATATATTTCGATTATAATTTAGCAGAAAGCATATTATAGCCACTTGTTGGGCTCCAGGGGCTCTATGTCTCTGTACTGCTCGCCAATCTTACAGAGTGCCGGATAGATCTTGTCATAGCCGTTCTGGCAGTTCACACTCTTGGCTCTATATATGGCATATTCGGGCACATAGTTGCTGGCATAGTTGCAGGCCATTAGGAAGTGATCCAAAAATCCTTTGGAAAATTTCATGACTGCGCAACCCACATAGGTATTGTTATCCCGTGCCATCACCGCAAAATTGCGTATATATCTATCGATAAAGTAGATAGAGATATATAATTCAAATGCAATAAATTCACTCACTCGCCAGCTTTAGGTTCTTTGGGATAATGGCTAACACGCTCCTGTGTCATGTTTTTATACTGATTCCACCAGTTATCAATTGTATCCTTTATGATATCCTCATCCGTTGCCTCAGTCTTGGTGGTATTATGCATTGCCAGATTTTGTCCTGAATTAGGAAATTCTAGAGTGTTGTGGCACGGGTCATAGATCATTGCACATTGCTTGACATTCAGCACAGCCAACTGCTCCAGCTCCTCGTTCCACATCATTGTGGCCATTTTCTCGGGTACCGGCAAGTTCTCCACTTTGCCAGATGCCAGTAAATTGCGTTGAAGATTATGCTGGTTCAATATGATCGCCTGATGCTGAGTGATATTCACCAGTTGGGCATTTGGTGGACACGTTTTGGCCAGCTCCTGTGAGCAGGATCAGGTAATCAGCTGGCATACCCAGTAGCTTATCTAATACTCACGCCATTGTGCCTGCAGGCAATGTGCTTCTTGAGAAAGGGACACAATCCCGACTGGCAATAGTTGGTAGTTCCATTTTGGCCATAGACTTGCTGCTGCAACAGCACAAGAGCTGTGGCCAGAAGGCAATACTTGATATTTGGCTGCATGCTGCTCAGAGTTTGCTGGCTGTTTGGTAGTTGGCTGTGGTTTTTATACTTGATTCTAGTTAGTTGTTCAGCTCAAACAGTGCTATGACAACTGCTTTTGGCCAAGAACAGATGTTGTTTTGGACTTGACTACAAATTACTCATGCCTATGACTATGACATATAATCCCCTTCAAAACCAGGCAATAGTCATACAAAAGCGAACAAAAGTTTAAGCCAACAAAACTTTATTGGTTCTAATGTGATTCGAATGAAGCTGACTCTTGTGCAGAGGCTATCAATGCCAAAGGTATACAAACTGCTGCTCAAGTAAAGAGCTTACCGCCTCGACTTGCCACACTTGACACTTGCCCAGAAAAACAAACAAAAAAAAATCAGAAAAAATATATAAAGAAAGATGAGAGCTGAAATGTGAACGCAAAAATTCTTTTCATGCTGCAATTTAAACAGCAAACACAAAAAAAAAATAATGCTCTGTGAAACTCTGCTGCAATTCATGAAAGGAAAAAATTAAAAAGAAGGAAAGAATAAAGTAAAATAGCAGGAGATGGAGATGGAGAAGAAATGAAAATGCCGCCGTGTCCTTGTCGTTCATTTTCTACCTCAATTGAAATAGTTTTTCTCAACTACAAGGTCCGAATGGACATTCACCTGCAACAATTTTTCACTTTCATTACATGCCGCAATGTTTTCAAGCTCATTGCAATGCGAGGGCTGTTCAAAGAGTAATGGGAAGCAAATAAATACCTAAACTGTTGTATATTCAATAGAAACCAAGTTAAGTGAATTTATAAGCAGCCCTCGCACAGCCAAGAAGCAACAGTGACAATCCAGAGCAGCAGGCAAGAGTAAGCCACACTAAAGACCAATCCAAGTGTCCTGTCTACAGGACATTGCTGCGCCAGCTGTTCTCTTTATGGCAACAATAACAAAAGCTACTTGCAGTAAAAGAAATCTGAAGATTTCTTCTTGGATGCTGTTACCTGTTATCATTATTATTGCTGAAGCCAATTTAATTTCATGCTTTATTGTCGAGCAGCAAATAATCCAAGATGCAAAGTAAGCTAAAATAATAAAAGCAACAAGAGAGTGCAACATGAAACCTGGCAAAAAAAAAAAAAAGAATCTTTAGCAGGTGCATGAGGTGTCAGTGGCAGCAGCAACTGCAATTTTCCTGGCAAAGTTTTTGCCGTTTAGCGCGCATTAGTTGAACGGCTGAAGGAAAAATGGGAAAACTGAGGAGGAAAGCCTCGGCTTACACTTGCTTTTCACTTAATTGGATTTGCTTTGGCAACGCGTATACTGTACCGAGCATTCAATGCTAATAATTGCAGTTTGTAATTATTTTTACAGGGATTTAGGGCAGGCTTAAATACAGATCCTGAGCTGATGCGGTCCCTTTTATTTATCTCTGTCACTTGCCTCGCTTTATAAAACCATCTCTCATTTGGTATCTGTTGACTTGTTCGCATGTCAATTTCAATTTTAATCTTATGCGCATATTTAAATAGTGAAAAATATACAAAGTAATTTTGTATGCCCCAAGGGATACACACACATTCACATGCTGAACTCTCACACTTGGGGTTAAAATCAATTTCATTTAATTTCCTCAAAAATCAGCAACGCTTTTGCCAACAGCGTCCTCTGACTTTGGTTTTCTTTTGATTGGCGGCAATTGGCAGTGTGCTTGGAATACACATACTTCTCTACAGCACTGTGAATATATGTTAGTGTATGCCGAGGCGGAAATTGAAATTCTTACACATTCACACGCACACACACAGAGAGCAGGAGAGGGAGAGTTTAGAATTTGTAAGCTTCTTCCCATTGCCTTTTAGAAACATTTATTTGCATATTTAAATGCAAAAATTTTAAATGTTTTGCATGTAAAAGCCAGGCAGGCGTAAAAATGCTGTGCTTGTGTGAATCTGTGAATCTGTGGGTTTAAGTGCGCATTGGGATGTCAATAAAACAATGACAATGTCACAATGCCGACTGGCATTTCTTCAGCTTCAAGATTCGTCTCTCCACTGTCACTTAAAATGCTCAACTCAATTCGTTTTGTCACGTCCATGTCCACGTCGCATCGAGCAGTCAACCAACTGAGAAGCTGCCTGAGCTTCAGTTTATGTCACGCATTATTAACACACGCCCCGCTGCCAGTTTGCCAGTTTGCCATTTTGCCAGCTGCCAACTGGTTGCCAGTTGCAACAGCAGGAACGTGCAACGCGGCGTATGCGCAATGCCAAGTGACAGTCCAAGTCGAGGCAACAGCTCAGCACTGCCACAGCCACTAAGAGTGCAACTGCGATTTCTACTGCAACTGCAGACTCGTGAGTTGATTGCTAAACGCATTGCAATTCCAATGACATCCATTTGTACTGCTTGTATGTTGCCCACATTTATGGCCAGCACATGGCGCCAGTGAATTTTTGTTTGGATACCCTTGAAAAGGGTATAGGAAATACGAAATTAAATGTGTAACTTCTGGAATGTGATATTTGAAGTTACAATATTTATTGTATTATTATTATTTATTTTAGTTTATATTGAGCATTTAAAATATTACAAAAAACAAAGTTATTCAAGTACACTCATTAATTCGCCTTTCAAGTTGATTTGTAGAATGTGAAACAACTTAACTGACATATGACATCTATAAAATATATAGTATATATAAAACTGTTTAACCTGAAAAGCTAGAATCCTGAAAATTTCTGGCAAAAGCTTCCTATTATATAGTAGGTTGACAGTCTGAAAAAATCTTATTTAAAATATATCTGAAAGTGGGTGGAAAACGCAATTTTAAAATAAATATGAAAATCTCAAGTTGAGTATTTTAATTAGCACAGTAGACTACAATAAAAGTGACATTGTAGAATATAATTAAATTGTTTTAATTTTCCTATTTAATTTTTTTGGAAAAGGGGAGCCGGAATTTGCAACGCTCGCCGGGAAAATCTAGTATTATATAAGCCATAAGTTATCAGACTATATTTAAATATTCATTTAGATAAAAAATTAAAAAATTTATTTAAAATACGTTTTTATTTAAAATTTCAATATCGTGCGTCTCGGACAGCAACTTAGGCAAGCAAGAGTATTTGGACTTCGACAAGACAAAAAATCTGATTTGTTCTTGATTTTTTTCCCTACAAAAGCTGAGATTTGTTTGCCGTTTTCCGACGCTGGGGAGTTGGAAAAGAAAATATTGCGCTAGCCATGTCGTTTCACCTTATTTATTTTGCGTTGTCCTCCGCCTGCGCTTATGCAATGCTTTTTGGCACGTTCCGCAATGCTTGAGGCGCGTGCTGAATATGCACATGTGTATGTTTCTATTTGTGTGTGTGTGTTTGTGCATTTGTGTGTGTGTGATATATGCAGCACTTGCACTAATGAAAAGTCCTGTGGATGTGGTAACGGCCAAGTGAAGAAGGGAATTTTATATGACCAAGACACACACAAAGAGAGGTAGCAAAAGCGAAAGAGAAGCGAACAATATCTTAACGATTTCTCTAGAGCAAACTTTACAGCTAATATTTTTGTAGAGTTAACTATAAAGATAAGTTTTGAAAGTCATTAGAAAAGTTAGCTGAATGTGATAAAATGTTAGATTTAATATTGTTCTTTACTTTGAGTGTGCGCTAAGCAGACTTTGGCGTTTGTTTTATATGCATACATTATACAAAAGTAAATAGAATTCTGTCAAGCTCACTAATTTGTCTTTAACTAAGACCAAATCAAGCTGGGTTCAAGGCCACATTTCGTTAGACTGATAATATTATCTACCTGAGACCACACACACACGCAAAGGTCTCAATCTGAACAATTTGTTTTCGCTTGGCATTTGGCCGAGCACATTGTCTGTCTATGCCACCTTGTTGCTGTCAACTTAGCGTTGACTTCATCAGAGCGTCTTCATCGGTGGCGTCTCCCTCTCTCTGTCTGCCACGCTCGATATGCAACACCAAAAAACACAGACAGTCGACAGTCGACAGTCGCTGACACGCATTGTGGCATATGCTTTGGCCTCATGTACAGCTCGTAGCTTCATGTTGTTGTCGTCATGCCGACAGTCCTTCCATTCTCCTAGTTCCTAGTCCCTAGTACCCAGTCCCTAACCGAAGCAGAATTCCAACATCAGCATTTGCCACAACGTTGTCAATGTTGTCTTGTCGCCGCCGTGGTTGCCCCAGTCCACAATCTGATTTCTTGCCAACTGATTTTGTGATTTTTGCAGAAAATCGCGGCAGCATGGCAAAGGGAGCTGTGTTGCCAAAAAGGGAACGGGGTGGGGGAAAAAGTGGAAGGCGGGCTCATTAAATACGCTTTGACATTTGCTGTGCGTGTTGCTCGCATTTCGCTTATCTTGTTTAGTCGGAAGGCAGCCAGACGCACAGACGAGACAATGAAGCAGACCCTGTCCCTATTCCTGCCCCTCTATCAATCTCTGTCCCCTATCGGCACATACATAAAATCAAACATGTGGCAAGCCAGCCGCAGCATTTCGACATTTATGCGACGGCATTAAACACCCCGTGGCAGGAACGAATCGTATAAACAGTCCACGTAATTAGCTGCGTGGGCTTTAAAAATTTAAATGCACTATTAAACCATATGGCACAGGGGAATTTTTTTATATGCAAACAAGACAAATCTGTGCGACAAAATATTTTCGTTTAAGAATTTGACAATCTGTTATTCCCAGCTCCCCCCCGCTCGTTGCCACCGCATAATTGTTATGTTGATTGCAAAAATTTTTACCGCAAAAAAACTCACAACTCTGATGACGAGCTGCTGGACTGACGGGGGGGGTGGTAGGGAGTTGCGACGTTGTGGGAATGGTTGACGACGTCGACGCACTTTTGACATGCAAATTTTATGCAGTTTTTATGCTCTACTTGGGGGAGAAAGTTGCTCAAAAGTCAGGGTCTAAAGTCAAAAGTTGAGGGGTTGTTTTACTCTGTTCCAAAAAGAAAAAGGAGTATATTGAGCCTGAGCAATGACAGTTTGCCTATTCACCTATTTCAACAGCACTGGGAAACAGAGTATACCGCAGTCAGGAAGCTTCGATTTTAATACTTTTACTCTGTTTGCTTATCCTTGTAGTTGTTAATTTAAAGCTCGTTGCAGTGTCGTGTTGTGCATTCTGCATTCTTGTCCCCCTCGCCGCTGCATTGCAGTCGTAATTAATATAATTTGCTGTTTTCGTACGCATAAATTAAACAATATGCTGCGTGACTGTTAACGAGCTCTTAAAGCCATTTTGTACAGCAATTTGAGCTGCAATTTTTCACACTTGACATTTGGTCAGTTGCCTTAACAAAATAGAAATGATGAAATTTACAAGTTTTTCAGCCAACTAATTAAGAAAATATTTGCCAAGCAATCGCACGGCAAATGCGTCCAGAATGCCAGCCCAGCCCAGAGCCTGTGGAAAAAATGGTTGTGGCATAAGAGGCAGCCAGGCGTGCAACAGCCACATATATGGCAATTCCGCCTGCTGAGATTGCTTCTCAAAAGGAGCTGCAGCATCCTGTGAAAATAAGCAAAAAAAAATGTAGAACATTTCTCGGTCATTGTGTGCCAAGAGCAGGTCCTAGCTGAAGGCGGCTGCGACCTTGCAGCGAAAGAAAATAGTATATGAAGAGAGCAGGTTATATGTACTATGACACTATTATTATACACTCTCAGTGCATATATTTAAAGCTGTTAAAAGTAGCTTGAAAGTTTCTCGTTATTTATGTAACTTACTAAATTTTCAATTAAAAATATTCACTGAGCTCAGTTAACAAGAGTGAGGGCTTAAGTTTGGACTATAAATTTACCTGTTAAACAAAATCATGTTAATAAAAATAAATAAAAAGCCTGACAGGGCCGAATTAACAGACAAACAAGGACACAAAGGGGATATTTGGCGATCCCCATATGTCTTAATATGAAGACTATATAAAAAAAATAATAAAAAAAATAAAAAACTAAAAAAAATAAATTTTCTATTAAAAATATCCACTGAGCTCAGTTAACAAGCGAGAGGGCTTTAGACTACATACTTTACTGTTCAAAAAAAAAATGCTAATAAAAATAAATAAAAATCCTAACAGGGCTGAATTAACAGACAAACAAGGTCACAAAGGGGATATTTGGCGATCCCCCTATATCTTAATAATAAGTCTATCTAAACAAAAAAAAATAATTATTTTCAATTTAAAATATCCATTAACAATAGTGAGGGCTTTAGACTACATATTTTCCTGTTCAAAAAAAATCATGTTAATAAAAATAAATTAAAAACATATTGAACAAAAGAAGATATCCCTAAGATAGAGAGCCAAAACTTAACAAGAATCAGAGCCTAAGGCTGCTCTTTTGTGTGTCTTTTTATACTTTTAATATTACCCCAAAAATCTTGTTTGGACACAAGGCACTTGACAAAACCTTGATAACTACAAGTTGATAAAGTGTATGGATATGTTGCTTCTTGGCCTGAGGGCTAACTGCCACACTGCACATCAGCTGTTGAACAAAATCATCACTGAATTGGGTCAGGTGCGATTGGCATGCTCTGTACACACATCTACACACACACACACACACACCTACAATCATGCAATTTGTCCTTGCTGTAAAGTTTTTCTTATTCCTGTTTGGCCGCCTTCCTGTGCTGATGGACATCGTTACTTTCACTGGCTCTCAGTGTCCTGGCGATAAGCAACAGAGCCCCCAAATGCATTTGTTTTATGATGAGTTTCTTTTTGAGCTGTGTTCTACTGTGTTAAGTTATACAAGGTATGGCCAAAATAAAGCCATAGCCAAGACAAAATGTTGTTGGGTCCGTTCCCAGGGCAAACAAGGGACATCTCAAGGCTTTGTTCATGCAAATTGAAGTGCGTGCTGGGCGCCTTTGACTTTAATGAGATACACGCAGCAACAAAAAAAACACAAACGAGCGGGGCGTGCCAAGTATACGGAGGAGGCAGATCCGCTTGCCGATGGCGTCAGTGTAAACAAGGCTGCCACATGCCACATGCAGCGCCGCAAAAATTAATATTTGTGTTAATAAAAGCCACAACGAAGCGGGGGCAACCCAAACAGAGACAGAGACAGAGACAGACACAGAAGCTGAATCAGATATGGTCTGCCTGCCTGCCTAGATCCCAGTCGGACCATTCCGGCAGCAGCTGTGCGGTCGTAAGTGTTTACATTACTTGTTTGAATCTAAGCACGCGCAGTTAGTCGAGCGGATGTGGCAACTAAATTGAAGAAGGCGCTGTGGGGGCGAGGGTAAAACATAGGTAACAAGTTGAACGTGCCAAAGCGCTAAAACAGACGTCGAAACTTCAGATTCAACTTGCAATTGACAGCTGAAACATGGACATTGTCGTTTTAGCAGCAAAACCCAAACCCAAACCCCAAAACCAAAACGTAGACCAATTCCTAAACCCTTAACCGAACTGTGCTTGCATTTGAAGCTGTGCAGCACACAATTCAATTAAAAAATTTGTTTTTTATTCGATTTTATTTTCCTACTGCTCCGACTCTAGTACTTCCGTTCGGTGACGTCTCAATTTTTGCCATTCCAGAAACGCCGAGCGCCAAATGCCATCAGCAATGAGCAACGTTTTGTTGAAAAGGGAAAGAGTAAAAAAAAAGGGTAAAGCGAGTGAGGGGCATATGTAAGTGTGAAGTGTGAACTACAGTGGGCTAGATTGAAAGATTTTAATATAGAAAACATATAAAGTAATAGCTTAAATTTAGTGTTACTTTTTAAATATAAATATCCAACTTTCAACTCCCTTTGCACTTCCCTTAAATTTGTAAAATTCAATTTCATATATATTTAATCCTAACTTGAAAGTTTGTCAATCTTATTTAAATAGTTTCAAAGAATTTAAATTGCGTTTTATATCTGCCAAAGCAACAAAAAGTCCTTCAAAGTTTAGTTTATAATTTCAAATTCAGATTATGTTTTAGTATTATATATTTATATATATATATATCTTTGTTACCAAGTAATTATCTTTACAATAATATTTCTTTGTAAAAAAGATTATTTTTAAACTGTTTGCAAGTCATGGCAGTCCCAAAACTTTCATTCAATTCGACTTTAAAAATTAAAAAGACAAATAAACTTTCTTTTTGTTTTTTTGTTATGTTATGTTTTTGTTTAACCCTTTTTTTTAGTCATTACTCCCATTGTTTGCCTTGAATGTTGGGGGTGTCCTGAGTGGCAGCTTCCCTTCGTCCTGGCCTCACTCGGCATTCCTATGCTGCTTGCTGCTCCTGGGCCCTTTCTTCTGCTTCTTCATTCAGCATTGCATTTCAGTATGCTGTGCGGTTATTTTCCTTTTTCCCCGGTTGTTTTTTTCTTCTATTTTCTTTATTCTCTGCTGTTTGCCTTTTTTCTTAAACATCCACATTGGCAAATGCAACTGAAGTGAAATGAAACTTCACACCATTTGTGCCACATTCAAGCCCGCAGCAGGAACTTTGGTCCTGGATGGTGGTGGAGCAGCTGCTGCTGTTTAGCAATGAATGAAATGCAATTAAGTTGATGTCGATGCATGCTTATAGTGGCCGACTGCCTGGCTGACTGATTGACTGACTGACTGACAAAGGCACATTGATGTATTGAAGGAAATAACAACAACACCTACTATTGATGATGATGATTGTAGTGGCTGTGAGTTGGCAAAGCGGAAATGAATTTCCAACACTAGGTGAGCAACATTTTTCGAGTGTATTTCTGAGTGTACATTTGTAGGGTATTTAATGCCCCGTTGACATGCCAGATGCGTCACTTAATTAACTTCATTTAAAGCATGCATACATAAGTATTTCAGCTGTTAATTAAGTGAATTCCAACGTGACTAGGCAAAGAATTGCCAGCCAGCAGCTGCTGCTGCTGCTGCTACCAAAAGCTGCCAAGTCACGACAACTTGGCCAGCAAATATATATGATGGTATTAAACACACTTTCAACTCCTTTCATGTTGACCCCGGGCAGGGAACAGGCTTTGCATATTTGGTCCGTGTAAACTGTTAGCCTGGCCAAAAGTTGAGCAAGTTTTTCGCAATCATTACACAAACTGCACTTTTTCTGCACATGACGATGTGAGCAGCAAGTGGATGACACGCCCACACACTTAGTGGGCGGCTTGCGGTGTGTCTTCATAATGGATTCTCTGGCCTGCCAGCCAGACAAAAGGCGAGAAAATTTGCGGCTACATGTTCATTTATCATTTGCTTGAGTAATTGAAATTTCAACGCTGAAACCATCAACCCAACCCGACAAAAACTCAAACCAGACCACATCACACCCGAGCAGCCAAGCAGGCAATCAATGTGTGCCCAGAGAGCGATCCGCAACGCATCCCTAACCCAGACCCTGCCCGGACCAGCCAATACATTAGACGGCTTCTCTGACACATTTCGCTTTGAACTTAATGGATATGAAATAAATAAAAAATGTATAAACTCACTTACGTCGCACTCTAAGCATATGCATGAGTAATATGCAAAAAAAAAAAGAGAATAACGAAAAAAAAAAAAAGGTTGCCACAAAAAGGCACCTTAAAGTCACAAAATGGCGGCCGGAAACTCATCGAATGGGCTTGAAAATCGATTGGGTATAACACTCTCGAATGCTTTTCATTTTTACCTCGTTCCGGGCATTCCCAGGCATACATATAGGAGTATTTATTTTCGGCCCCAGAGGCTTATCCCTTCTGGGGGTTTGAGATGCTTCTAAGTAGGGGCTGCTGTCGCTTACGCATCGAAGCACAAATGATTTAACAGGTAGACAAAGCAAAAATTGTAGCCACACCTAGCAAGCCCAAAAAAAAGAATATAAAGATTGTGGGAGGAGCAGCTATTCCAATGCCAATCTATAGATACCATATAGGAATTTGTAGCTATTTCCACACGAAGGCTGGTGACACAAAAACGCAACCATTTGACCATAAACATTGAACTAAATTCAAAATCAATTTAGCGGAATAATAAAAGCCAGAGCCAGGGTCGTTATGTTTGGGCACCGAGATTGGGCATGGCCCTGGGATTAGGGGCAGATTGGGCGTGGCAGCACTATATTGTTGTTATTATGAGCTCTGGATATGCTGCAATTACTAGCAACAATTGGCCATGTGGCCGACAGTTGATTTGGCAATGAATGAGGCCATTGAAAACGAAAGATTGCCACTTATATCATTAAAATAAATTGTGTGAATCTAAAGTCTACGTACATATATGTGAAGTGGCCATACGAAACAATTTCTGTGTTTCCCCAAATGATAGAAAAAACTCAAAAAAAATTTTTATTAATTCAGAACGAACTGTGCATTAAGGAGGTTTACTGTAAATCGAGAAATTGACATCTATGACTTAAATTGGGGTAAAGAAAGTAATTTTATTCCGCTCCGTACTGTAAGTTGATAATATCCTAAAACTGGAATATTGTTTTATTTAATTCATATCAATTAAAAACGCACAAAAATTAAATAAATAAAACAAAATCTATCAGATATGTCAAGGTATTTCTAAAAATCTGATTTAAAAAGATTTAATAATGTTCTAAGGGCATTTTTCATTCCTAAATAAATCATATAATTATCATTTTTAATAGTTGGAAATATTTAGTTAAAAAGCGATTTTTACACAACACTACAAAAGGTTTATGGGCTAATAACTTCTACATATGTCAACCGATACTTTAAATATTTAAAATTTTTTTTGCTTAAACAATCAGTAAATCTATATATCCAAAAAGTGATAAAAAAAACACCAAAACTCGAGTTTCCAAAAAAATAACCAGACTTAATTTGTCTTCTTTTTTTTGTTTAGTTGGTTTTGTTATTAATGTTTGTTAAGTTAAATTTAAGATGTTGAAATTACACTAAAATTAAATGATAAAATCAAAAAAAAAAGAAACAAAAAAATCCGAAAAAAATTGCACAAAAAATAGCTTTTTAAATAAATAATAAACGGGCATATTTTTAGGCAATATTTTAATTTCAATCCTTAATAACTTCTAAGTAAATAATCCAATAAAAAAATGTTATATAACAGATTGATAGGCAATTTTATTATCTTTCAAAAATAAATTCAGTTTTAACATCAATAAATTATATTCGGAGTTATTTTCACTCTACCAAAGCTACCTTTTTAAAAAGTCGAAAATATAGCTCTTTTTGATTATCTCCAAAAGGGACCCTTTATATAATAAAGGTAAAGGTAATATATTTTTTAAATTTTATTTTCGAAATTAGTGAGCCATTTTACATATAAATCGACTCTAAAAACTTCCAAATAAACCTAAACATACATATTTTCGACTTAAGACTGTATCAAAACAAGCTCAAAGTTGGATTATCATAGAAGCATCAATCTAGTGAGAGATTAAAATTAATGCATTTGTAAGCCATGTGGGATATATCATTAAATTCTGACTCGCTTTTACTACATTCCAATTTCTATGTTCCTATATCATTTTTTATTGTTGAAAAGACTTCTTTTATTGCGTATTGCTGTCGTTTCTCTAATAAATAAAGATGCACTGTTTCTGGCAAGCAGTTTACGACAAAAATTGTCATAAATAAGTGCCATACAGATACAAATTCATATGCATATATGTATATATGTATATTCCTGCCTATTTGGACACATCTTAGTTTTGTTGGCCATGGCCAAAACGCAGTCAAGCAGCCAAGCGGCGACAACTGCAGCAATCTCCGAGCTTATTTATGCTTTTAGGCAACCTCAGCAGCAGTCAACAATAATCATAATAACAACAACAACAAATGCAGAAGCTGCACAAAGTGAAAAAATAACAATTGTAGCCAAAAGTCAAGTGAATATCCTGCGCAGGCCAAACACACACACACACACAATAAAAAGCCAACACACACACATACATATGTACATATATACATATTTATATAATATACCGAACAGGATGAACGACTTGCTCGCAATGCCATGAAATGTACTTTGTTATGAATTTTTGTTACATCCTTTTTTGCTTTTTGGCTTGCTTCTTCTTTGCTTCCAGTTGCTTCCTTTTTCACAAATGTCAGTTGTGGCAACAATAACAACAACAACACCATAGATTAGAAGGAGGACGCAAACACATCCGTAAACAATTTGTTCATGCCCTTTTTTTTTGTTTTGTTTTTTTTTTTTTTGTTTTTTGTTACTTTTTCCTTTTGGTCCTTGCCCGTGTGTTTTCTTTGTGTTTATTTGAATGCGATGCTTTTTGATAAGCGAAATAAAGAAATGAGCAGAGAAATTGAAAATGTTGCAAGTGAAATAATAAAAAAAAAACAAACACGTAAAGAAAGGAAAATAAAATAAAATATGCAAAGCGTGAGTTTAAATAAAACAAAAGCTGTAAAATTGTTAAACGTTGCGTGAAAAGTTGCCTGGCAATACAGTTTATTTAGACGCCAGATAAAAATCATAAACAAAATAATAATAATCAAAATAAATAATAGAATGTTTTTTTAGAAAATATGAACTTTAAAATTTTTAGGAAATTTTATGAGTAATAAATGAACAATTTAATTAATTATAAAGATATTTATAAGCTCAGTTAAACGAATCTTTGGATATCGCAAGAAAAGATTGATTGAATAAATGTTTTTAAATTTAGCTTGGTTAAATAAATTAATGTTAAAAATAACTTAAGTAGGCGAGTAAATATTAAATCCACATGAAAATATATTTTTATTACCCACGCTGTATATTTTGGCTTTATTACATACATACATAGGTAAGCATAGAGTTGTTTACGGCAAAGCAATAACCAATACATTCAAATAAATACACAAATATGTACATAGAATGACAAATTTTTTTTTACTTTGTTCTCTACACTGATATTAATTAAATGTGAATATTCGCTATGTTATTTTCCGCTATGTTAAACAAGTCGCAACTCGCTGACAGCCAAAAAAAACTGTATTTTCCAAGTGCACTCTCATATTGGAGAAGACAATAACAAAATTACATTAGCGCAACAAAAACAAAACATATGATAGTGTTGTTGCCAAACTCGACGGCATAGGCAAAGCAAAGAATAAAGATGAAAAACGAAATGTGCGAAATTGTTGTTGTATTTTGCTTTGGCCTATGCTGGAAACTGGAAGCTGGAAGCAATGCATGTATGCGAGCGTTGCTCTGCCTATAGCAAAAGCAAATACAAAAACAAAGAGAAATGGGTTTTTTGGGCACCTCTTCTTTATTACTTCTCTTATGTATTTAATGATAAAGTTATGAGTTTGCTGATTTGTGGACTTCATTATGAACATTATTTTTATACAGAAAATGTTTATGAGATCGAGAAACTGTTGCTGCTTGACATTAATGCGAGCCATATGACAGGGATAGATTGCGAGGGGAGTGCAAGACATAATCACTGCAAGATTGTTGTTGTTGTTGCTGCTGCTGCCGCAGGCAACGTTTGCCTTTCTTTGAATAGGTCCACATACAATATATGTATAAACACACTCGTATGTACATACATAAATATATGTCTATATGTCATTTATGTACATTTCGGTAAGTCAACGTAATTTTTCTTTCCTTTTCCTGCGCTTATTTGCCATTTCATTTCCATATGCACAAAGCAAATAAGTAAACAATTGGAGTTTACTTGCAAGCTGAGAAGTGTGTGTGTGTACGTGTGTGTGTGTGAGTGTGTGTGTGTTAGGGTTGATACATTGTTGTTGGGGTTGCCTTGGAAGCAAAGTTTGGGGCATTTGAGTAAGTGTGGAGTGTGGTGCGGGGTTAGGCACATCCTTGACTGAACGCAGGGGCAACAACTTCACTGCTGGCACAGTGACACGTGTGAAATGTTTGCCATGTTTAGGTTCAAGTTTTTGACACACAAAAGGCGCTTGGCAAATTGGAAGCCAAGCCAAAGTTGACAGGATTTGCGCGCTAAAGGATTTCGCGGAAATATCGACTGTACACGTAGTATATGGGCACACAGGATAATCGACAGGCTGTCATTGTGTTTACACTAAATTTCAATTAAATTTTGAGGCCTCGTTGACACTGACAGCACCAGCCGCAATGGACATGAAATGCAAATAGTATAGTCAACATCGAAGACGAAATAACAACAACAATTTCAACAACTCCAGAAACACAAAAAAGAATAAAAAACAAAAAAAAAATCAAAAACAATTGCAAATGCTGTCGCCAAACAAATCTCAACAAACTTTACAAAACAATTTTATGCGAGAAAATGAAGCCACTTTTGGCAGGACAAGAACAACAACAACAACAACAAGTATCAGAAAAAAAACAACCTAAGTACAACGCAAGGGGGGTTAGCGGGTTTCGGGGGGAGGCGTAGCTTGTGCGGATTTGCTGACTGGATTTAAAATGGAAATTATTTGAGAAAACCAATTCACTTTATTACTTTGGGGCATACGCAAAGTAAAACAAACGCAACAACAATAACAACAACAACAGCAACATCACAGCAAAGTAAAAGCAACAAAAACAAAGGCAAGCGACCATAAAAATTAATGCAATAAAAACACATGGCTAAAGAGAACACACAAAAAACTCACGGGCAAAGTGCGTGAATCTTGAAAGAAAAAAAAAAGGAAAACAAGCCAAGGCTGAGAAAAACAGGAAAAACTAACAGCCGAGCCGAGAAGGAAAGTACTCCTATATTAAATAAGTGGGAATCTTAAGAAGCAATAAATACTTGCCTTTAAATAAAAAGCTAACACAAACAACATAAGAAGTTCTTGAGAAAAAGGAATTCTCCGACCCAAAATTAAACTTTCAAATACACATATTAAAAAGGCACCAAACATTTAATTTTGATGGTAACATTTAATATATTAACTTAATAATCGCCAGTAATATCATCACGTAGTGTTTGCTTATCAAACCCTTTTTTTCATATTCTATTATATTTTATTCATTCAAATTCTGAATTTGGTCTTCTATAGTAATATCATATACATCTTAAATATGATACCCTTGTTAAATTACATGACAATTTTCTCTATTATGGGGGAAGAAATTTCCAAACCAGATTCCCCAATCAGCAGCAGCAGCCGATTTACTAAAAAAAGACCTTATTATTCATAAATTTCGAGTCTATTGCGTCATCTTTGTTCAAATGTGACGTCACACGTTTGCGATGCAATATAAAAGAACATACGGGTAACATGCGCGTGGCATAACCTCGTCTTTCGCAATCGTGAACGCAATCGTAATCTCTCTCTTGATTTCTCTTTTACTCTCTGCGTGTCTAGGTTTGACCACAATGCATCTCTGTTCTCGGCACCGGGCGGCCCAAGACGCATATTTAACGCGCATATTTAATTCGTCATTTAAGTGTTTATTATCAGTGCAAATAATTAAAAAAAGGTATTGAAGTGTTTAAATAGTGGGTGGACTAACGTTGTAATGATAGAAAGTCCAGAGATTTAATCAAGAATGCAGCGAATTTGGTTGCCTATTATGCAGTTTTATTTAGTTGTCTATTGCGCTTAATTTACACACAGGCAAACGCACACACACATATGTAGATAGGTTCAGCAGTTCAATATCAGCCCTTTCATTCTTTCATACATATTTCTGGTTAAATATTAATGTAAAAGAATAGGTGTTCTAATAAAGTATTAGGTGAAAATCCATCTATTAAATCAAATTGTTTACTTTTCGCTGCACTTTAATAGGAAACACACACACAAACACAAAGGTGTCCCCGTTACATTGAGTTATTGCTTCACCTTTTGACTTTTGCATTCTGTTCCCAAAAAGACAAAGAGAGAATATTGCATTTTAGTGTTTTGTTTGTACGCCTGTTCCCTTGCATCAAGGCAATTTTTTGTAAATCAATTATATAAATAATATATATAAATATTTTTAATATTAACTTAAACATACAAATGTATTTATTTCAAATAACGTACTCAGATTTGTCATTGCCATGATCACTCTTTCCCCCCCGCTTATATGAGAAAGCAAACAGACAGAGAACAGAATATATCGGGAGCTGACTCTTGCTCTCTCTTTTACTCTCTATGGGTCAAGGTTTGACTCTGTTCTCGGCACCCGGCGGCTTATGACGCATATTTAACGCGCATATTAAATTCGTCATTTAAGTGTGCAAATAATTAAAAAAAGGTGTTGAAGTGTTTAAATAGTAGGTGTACTAGCATAGTTTCAATAGAAAGTACTAAAGTTTAATCAAGAATGCAGGGAATTTAGTTGCCTTTTGCGCAGTTTTTTTTAGTTGCTTATTGCGCTTAACTTACACACAGGCAAACGCACACACACATAGATAAGTTCTGCTTGGGATGACTCATTATCAGCCCTTTCTTTCTTTCATACATATTTCTGGTTAAATATTACTGTAATAAAATAGGTGTTCTTATAAAGTATTAGGTGAAAATCCATTAATAAATTCAAATTGTGTACTTTTTGCTGCACTTTAATAGGAAACACACACACAAATACAAAGGTGTCCCCGTTACATTGAGTTATTGCTTCACCTTTTACTTTTGCATTCTGTTCCCAAAAAGAGAAAGAGAGAATATTGCATTTTAGTGTTTTGTCTGTGCGCCTGTCCTCTTACATCAAGTCAATTTTTTGTAGAACAATTATTTATGTATTTTTCATATTTACTTATACATATTTATTCCAAATAACGTACTCAGATTTGTAATTTTCATGATCACTCTTCTCCTCGCTTATAGGCAAAAGCAAACAGACAGAGAACAGAATATACCACAATCGGGAGCTAGTTCTTGCTCTCTCTTTTACTCTCTGTGGGTCAAGGTTTGACTCTGTTCTTGGCATCGGGCGGCTTAAGACGCATATTTAACGCGCGTATTACATTCGTCATTTAAGTGTGGAATATTAGTGCAAAATAATTAACAAAAGTGTTTAAGTGTTTGGGTAGTAGGTGTACTAGCAGTATTAATAGAAAGTCCTAAAATTAAATAAGAATGTAGGGAATTTAGTTGCCTATTGCGCAGTTTTTTTTAGTTGCCTATTGCGCAGTTTGCGCAGCTGTGCTTCACTTGCACATAGGCAGGCGTACACACACACATATGTAGATGTATGCAGAAATTCAGCTTGTGACGTTCCAATGCATCGTTCCATTGCAATGGAAATGTGAAGCAATAACTGTTCTTGTTTTTATTGCTTTCCAAAGAGTAAATGTGTATGTATGCTGTGTATATTGAATTTTGTGCACTGTCTGTTCGTCTGTTTCTGTCTGTTTAAGAGAAATTTATTTTTGTTTTATAGAGTTAAATTAAAATTAAATTTATTGTTTGTAGGTGCTTATATAATTGCCTCATATGAAGTGCAAATATTTTTTTTCTGTTATGCCTCACCTTCTTCTCCACAGATAGGCGTAGAATAAAAGAGCAGAGTATAGCTTAGTAGGGAACTTGTAAATTAGATATTTTCCTTTGATTTCTTGGCGCATTTTTGAGTCTAGTACAGTGAATACAGAGTTTTGAGTGCTAACCATATTTTTTTTTAGTGTACTGCAATATTTGCAGTAATTATTTTGTTTTTTTTTAAGTGTGCTGCAATTGTATTTGCAGTGTTTATTTTTTGTATTTTTTTTAAGTGTACTGCAATAGTATTTGCAAAGTGTTTACTTTTTTTTTCGACTGTAAATAAGTGGTGTAAATACGCCAATTTTGAATAAAATCAAAGGTTAGTGATTGCATTTTTTAAAGCATTTTTACTTAATTTCATATATTTAATATATATATTTAACAATATTTTTATATTCTAGTAAATATTGGTTTTAATACAAAGTATAAAGAAAAACCACAAATAATTTATTTTTTAATTTGTTCCTTTAAAAAATCGAATTCTAAGACTTTTATATATTTGCATCAAAAATTACTCAATTAAGATTTTTATTAAAAATACGATATATAAAAGATATACAATTAAAAATGTTTTTTGTACCCTGTAGACATTAAAAGCGGGTAAAAGGGGGTTAAGCGACTGGGAAAATCTCCGACCATAAAAGTATATATACATAAAAGTATATATATAAGGATATATCCTTGATCCGTATCAATAGTCAAATCTAGCCCTGTCCGTCAGTCTGTCCCGTAGTCGGCTATACTAGACTATCGCATTCTTACTTATTTTTCCTGGTTATTCGCATACATTGTTAATGTCAGCAATCGATTTAAATTAAAATTTTCAAAAAACACGTATCAAGTTTAAATTAATTTATTAAAATAGGAACCATATAGCTGCCACAGGAACGATCCGTCAAAAAAATATAAAAATAGAAAGTATGATCAAAATCGGAGCGCTATATCAACTGGCCGCCATAGAAACTTATCGGTCGAGTATTTAAAATTCACTTTAAGAACTTTGCAAGGGTATATAGCTTCGGCGAGCCAAAGATAGCTGTTGGTATCTTGTTTATTTATAAATTTAGTTATTTAATGCCGTATTCATTTTATGCATATTTTTAGGTTAAATTTGCCTTCTTAACCAAGTTTCGATACCTTTTTCCATCTGTAAAATATCTAGTAAACAGATACATTGTGTTCTAAGAATTTATTCATTAGAGCTGTCTTTTAAATTACCACAAGTGAGATGTGCTACATGAGTAATTGGCAACAGGATATGATCCTATATTTGGAGAATTTTAGCTGTCACTTATATCCCTCTTCAAAAATGTATGTAGACAGTTTGTATATATGAAATAAATGTAATTAAAAATGTTCTATTTATTGCTGAAGGAGGTTCTTGGCTTGGCTTCCTTCTGTGTATAACCTGCTTAGGGCGTCTTAGTGTCAGCCTGTATCTGGCAGCAATTAAAAGGATCTGAGAGCCATAAACTTTGCGAATGAGCTGCTTATCCTGTTTCAGTTTCTGTTTCTGTTTCTGATGCTGTTGTTGTTGTTATTGTTTATAATGTTGCCGCGCTTGATTGAGCTTGAAGCTGTGCCTCATAAAATCGCTGGCCGAGTCGCGGACATAATTACACTTTTCAATTATGTATAATTATGTGCAGAGAGCAATTTGTGTTTGTGCCGTTTAAAATTTAAAGTGCAGCACCAGGACACTGCCCCCCTGAACTCCTCTCCCCGAATGTTAGGCGATATGCCCGAGGTGAACCGAGGCGAAGCGACCGCATTTTTTTTGTTTGCCTGCCTGTTTTCTGCCCTATGCTGCTGCGTCCTGCGGTTGGCATTGGCCATGTCGCCAGCAAGGACAACGAGAACAAGAACGAGAACGCAGCGCAGCAGGCAAACATAAATCAGGATTTTCGCAGCCTGGGCCACAAATGTTTTTAAAAGGATTCGCTATGGGGGCTGCCACAATGGCAACAACAATAATAACTTGAGGGTCGTTTGGGTTCGTTGTCGCCTGCAATCGCTGATAATCTTATGCATGCTTAAACAGGATATAGATATATATGTATGCTATGTATATGTGTCTGTATGGTATGTAAAGGACAACTGTCCTGGCCCCGACTTACGACTTACCCATCATGCAGCAGAGCAGCGTCGAAAGGGTCAACATTTTTGATGTGGTGAGGCGCCCAGCGCCGTGTGCTTCGCTCCGGCTGTTTGTATCTCCTCTTCCTATCTCTGTTGTATTGTTGATTGCCTCTATTTCTGGCTCTTTATCACTTGCTCCTTGCACTTTCACTTTTCCCTTTTTGCTTTATTTCTGCTATCGATTTACACTTTGTTAGCTTTTTAAGTGTTTTTATAGCTGCACTTTTAGGAGTTTTTTAGCGTGTTTTTCTTGCAGCGTATACTGTAAATGATATTTTATTATTCGCATTGCACAAACACACACACAGGCACACTCAATTACAATATCAACAACGACAACAATTGCAATTCCTCTGCTCCCCCTGCCCAACCCTCCCCCCTTGAATTAAACACTCGCAATGACATTTAAAACACTTAATTCCAACGGCAGACAATTTAATCTTTTAACGTTCGTTTTGTTGTTGCCGCATTGCCTGGCTAGGCCAAATATTACTTGTGTTTTTACTTTTGTTTTTTTGTTTCTTTTAGTCTTTTATAGTATTTAAGCCATTTTGTTGCTTCTTTTTGCTTTTTTTTTTGCCACGCATTTTCATTGCTTTTTGCTGACTTTGTTCAGCCAAATTGATTTTGTCAACGCTCTGAACTTAAATTGATTAAATTTATCATGTTTTTATAAGCCTGTTTCGCCTTGTTTTTATATTTTCACATTTTCACCTAATGAAAGCCATAAATTGATCAAAATAAAACTGTGCAAAATTGGTAAATTGGTTTTTTCAAAGCTTTCAAGATAAATAGACAAGTGATACAATTGGTAAGCTAGACAAATGACAGAATCAAGACTATATTTTAAAGGAAAACAATTGTTTAAAGTTATTGTATATATTTTGTTTAATTTATAACATTTATAAACCATAAAATACTAACCCAATTTTGTACTACTCTAATAAGAACATTTAATGGCAATTATATGCTAGCTCAAGTTCCCTTTATATGAAGTTGTTGTTTTTGGATGAACTCAAACCTTATGTTAAACACCTCTAACCAAAAATCAATTTAACAGTTATCATACCAGCACGCCCACATACCTTTGCAAGCTCAACCCTACAGAAAAAAAAACACATATATAATTAAAAGAAACTTTAACTATAATTTTCATGATGCATTTTTTATGAGGCCAACTGACACGCATGTCTACAGAATGTTGGCCAGAACGAGGCCCAAAAATAAATCTCCGCATACTTATAATAATAAAATAGCCTAAGGCCAAGAAAACATACAAAAAAATATATATCTCTAAATAAATATGTAGCGGGAATTGGAAAAGGGTCTATCCTTAGGGTTCGTCATGCCGCAACATTGAAGCCCTATAACTGTCGGTTCGACTGTCTAGCCAACCTTTGGCATATCCTTGGGATCCGGTCAGCCATTTTTATGTATTCTCATTCACTCAATTTATGTCAGCTGGACATCAATCAATTTACCCCGTGTCAAGTTCAAGTTCTCCATCAGCTGTCACAATAAATATCAGAATTATTTGAGGTTATTCGCACGGTACTTGAAAATTTGTCGCTGGCGTGTAAAATTAATTAAAAGCTAATTAATTGCAAATTTTCTGCAGTGCTGCCAACTAATTACAAGCTACAAATGGCGGTCTGGGCAGGCGCTAAGGGTATTTAGTGCTCAACTTAAAGGTACAATGACTGACAGCGGCTGATGCTGCTATCCTGTGTGTGTCCTGGGCGCCCTGTGGGTGCCACTTGTCACTGTTGCTTCCGTAATGGAATTAGAGACAGGAGCTGGCAATAAGACAGAAAGGCACAGGACAACGCCGTCGCTCTTATGTCTCTCAAAAGTGTTAACGCACTCAAGTTCTTTGTGTGTTATTTTATAGATGTGTGTGTGGCCTGGTAATTGTTGCCTAAGGCTGTGAAAGCTCAAGTCAAGTCCACTTGTCGCTCTCCCCGGGTTGTGTGCTATATGTCCTGTGTGTGTCTGTGTGCGTATTTGTAAACGTCTGCAGTTTGTTGCTCAGCACTTGAGCTCTCTACTAACCCGCCCCCTTTTGTGCGACGCCTGCTATTATGCTTAGTATCTGTGATTAGATGACATCCCTCGCCATTTCTCCCCCCGTTCTGTATTTGGCCATTTCCGTGATTCCCCGTGCGACACTGCTTTGTATTGTTCATGAATATTTTATTGATACAACACAGCATTGTGTGCTTATTTTAGTTCAGTTTCCATTTTGTTTACTTGTTTAGCTAAATTGAAAGCAATTTACGCAGATTTTCCTTGCATTTAAGCTAATGATTATGAGCATGCTGGGAACTGAGCACTGGAAGTTTCAATAAAAACCAATTTCCTAGCATTACTATTACTGAAAGTCACGAAAAATATTCCATGTAGTTGCTAGTTTGTTGATAAATGGAAATTTATGTTAGCATACAAGAGTTTTGCAATAATTTAATGAAAATAGATTTTATCTCTTATCTGTGTAGCTTTGATTACATTGATGCTGACATTCATAAGAATTTTTGTACAAAGTAATTGATTAAAAGCGAAATTAAGTATGAATTTAAATTCCGTTAGAGTATGCTTGGAGTATCATTAATTTTTCTCTTTACAAAGGAACTGATTAAGTTTGTAGCATTGGGTAGTAAAAAGGATTCTCTCTGTATTTTTTTTTTGTGGCTGACTTTTGTCTTGTGGCAACTTAAATACAGTTAAAAAACAAGCGAAAAGGAACTTGGCACTTGGTCTTTTCTTACTTTGTCTCAACTTTTGTTGATATGTGCTCTTATTTTTTTGAAAACTGAGCAAAACTTTTTTCGCCTGTCTTCAACTACTTAGTGCAACAATCACAGACAAAGTTTTTTGAAGGCAGCTACAGCAGCAACAACAAATGAACAATTGTAGCGCTCTGGCTTCCATCCCTGTACGACATGACGTATGTGTAACAAATTAGTTTACGCAACGCGCATACGCACTCTGCACCCGGCGGCGATCTTTCAGCTGTATCGCTGAGAAAAACCACCAGAGCGATGCTGGCACATTTTTGTGTTAATTTTTTATGTGTTTTCTATTAGTTTTTGTCACTTTCTCCCCCACCATTCGATGCGAAGGCTGTGAAAATATTAAATTACAAAATATTGTGCTGCTCGGGAAATTTGTGTACACAATTTGTTTTGACGCGTTATTCCATTTATCGGTGCTGCCAAAGATCAAAGACGATTTAGTACTTGCTTGAGGTGCTTGTATTAAGTTTTGTTTTTAATTTGTTAATTTTTATTTTTTGGTGTTGTGGAAATGTTGAGCTAAATATAAAACAACTTAATTTGCTGCCTGCTAATGAGAGGCAAGAGTGTCGCGATCGCGGTGTAGGGAAGGGCAGGGCAAGTCGTTGTGTAGGCGTAAACACATTTTTATTGTCGTGTTGTGTGTGAGTTGTGTGTGCGTTTTGCCTTATTTTATTTATATTTTATTAGTTTCGTCTTTTGTCGCCTGCCACAGCTAACAAGTTGCGAACACGAGTTGCGAGAACAGGAGAAAAAAAAATAAAATCGCATATAATTCCAAACGATGTCATAAAATATTCGCGTGCGTCGCGCATTTTACTAAACTGCCCCAAAAGGCACAAGCTAACGGTAGTCGGTAGTAGCAACAATAGCAACAACAATAGCAACAACAAAAGGACATTCAATTTCATCTGCTGCCAAGCCGGCAATGAGGCAATGAGCCTTTTCCTGCGTTTTCACACGTTCAAAATTTACGACTCTGGCACTTTTTTAGACGCGTCGAAGGAAAGTTTTTCTTGACTTTTGTTTTACCCACACACACACACACACACACATATATGTTCACACATCAATATATAAGTGCAGATGCAGATACATTCGCGTCTCACGTTTTAGGGCTTTCGATTACCATGAATTTATTTGTTGTAATCGAAAACGTTATCGTTATTGAATTGGGTTTTTTTTTGGATTCGAGGTTTTGTCGAGTTCGGTTTTTTCTCACGCACCAACCGCTGCGTTTATTTCACATGCGTTCACCGTCGTTGTCGCACTGAAACTGAAACTGAAATTTATTTTGGGCCTTGCACTTGCTATTAGACCAGACGAGACTTAGCCTCTGCCATTATCAGGATGGTGCCTCGTGTTGTTGCTTGCGTCTTCGTGGCCTGTGGCATCGTCAATTGCTTTGTTGTCGTCGTTGCCATCGTGTGGCACAGCCGATTGTCAACCTGCCTATGAATTCGCCGCAATCTGTTTCTCTTTTTATACTCTTATATTTCGGCTCTTCTATGTCTTCTTTCAGTCTAGCTACAAAATTTGTTTACCTGTGACCTGTCTAACAATCTAGATATGAATTTTTATTTATATGTCGTTCGCATTAGTGTTGTCAAGGTGTAGATGTATTTTTTGTATACCCTTGATTGTGGAAATTATGAATTATAAATCTTTTTAGCGGAGTCCCAATTTGCTATATATTTTAACAGATTTCTATTAATTAAAATAGTCTGAATTGAAATGCGAATATTAATTGTATAAACATTTTTTTTTGTCTTTAAAAGTACTTTAATATGCGTTATTAATTGTTAATCAATTTTAAATAAAATCGGACCTCTATATTTGTGTAAAAAAGTAGGTTTTCTGTTATTTTAAATATCTCAATAAAAATCAGAAATATCGTCTTTTTTTTTAATGCAGTTTTGTCGTATAATTAGAATCCTTTTTTAAAAATAAATAATACAAATTTAAATATGCGTATTTCTCAGTTTTTTCACCATCCAAGGCAAAAGAATTCAATTTATACTCGTTTATACTGTTTATTATTTTCATCTAACTTCTAGCAATCTCTTGGCTAAAGTCTTTCATTCAGCAGCTCTATAAACAGACTCATAAACTATCTCAGACTCAGACAACAGCAGCCGCAACAAGAAAAAACAACTTTAGGTCAGTGCTAGGAAAACACAAAGAGAAACAAGCAAAGAGCACGCATGTGCATAACTTTCTCTCTCGCCAATGCTCATTCACTTGCTCTCTTTAAGTTGATTTCTCTTTAACGGCGAATTTGTGGATTTTTATTGAAATTTACATTTCGTTTTTTATATAAAAAGAGCTAATGACAATATAAATTCACGTGGCGTATGGAAATCTGCTGCAGATGTGCAATGGACACAGACGCTGACGATGCTACCAGCTAAAAGATATATATATATATAGATCTATATATATATATATATATACATGCCTGAAATAACTGAAGGCAGTGGCCATGTTATCGCCCTGGCAAAAATCAGTAATTAACGTAAATTGAGTTGGTAAAAAGCGCAAGTGCCTAAATTCCGACCCGATTCTTAGCTCGAAAGCCAACCACAATAGTTACCGCTTGTTGTGGCTGCCACTGTTTCTCTCAGCTAATTGTTGTTGTTGTTGTTGATAATAATGTGGCAATTAGTTGTCGCTTTTGCGGCAAGCAAACGACGACGACACTCTCAATCAGGCCATGTTGTCCTGACAGCAGGTAAAGCCCATCCAGAATCCAACAAGAGCTTAGCGAGCTAATTAAACAACTTGATTAATTTCGCTGTCCATTCAGAATGACCTTCAGGACGTTACTTACAAAATATTGTCACTGGCAAGTTTTTATGCTTGACTTTGCATCCCTCAATTTATATATATAATTTTGATAACTTTTGACCAGGTTCTTAACTTTCTCTTCACACATATTGCGATGTGTGTGTGTGGCCTATTCGGAGTGTTAGTCTAATGAGCAGCATGTGGCCTTGTCTAAAGATATTCAACTTTTCCAAAATGCCAGAAACCAAATAAGTTTACCTCTAAAGTTTGTAGTTTCATTTCATTAATTTTCAAGCTGTAGCTAAACTTATCACACGCCGAACTGCAAATGTTCTGCTAATCGAAAAGATTTAAAAAATGCTTATATAATTTTATTATTATAATAAATAAAGTGTGTTTTATAATATTCCAAAAGCAGTTCAGTTTAACTTTTGATTTTATAAATTTAATCTTAGTGCCCAGTCCAATTAACATTTGCCTAATCTCTGCAGAGTATTTGAAAATTTTTATGATTTGTGTTTTATGAAAATATTCTTTGCTCTCCGCAAATATGTAGGGCGTTAGACCGCCCACTTTGGTAATGCAATCAGCTTCAGCATGGAATTAAATCTTTTAACACAGTTTCAGGACCAGGCGTTGGCTCTAGATTGTATGAGTTCTGTGTCCGGGACTTGGACATTGTTGCATATTCAACAATTGCAACTAGAAAACCGACAAAGTAATAACAAATGCAAATGAATGCTCAAGAAATTTAGTTACTCAAAATATTCATTCATATTTTTAAACTCAGACTCAGGCAAGTTTGCAAATTAGTTTTTTTGCTCTTGGCCAATTGAATTTGTTTAATTTGTTTAATTTGTTGGCAAAATTACTAACATTTACGATATAAATAAGCAATATTACAAATATCTAAGCAAAAGTCCAGCTTAAATTAAAGCCAAACATATTCACATCCACATTGTACTGTCGTCCTGTCGTCCTCTCGTCCAACCAGTCAATATAATCAAGCCCAACAGGAGGAGCAGCTGAACAAGATGGCAAAAAATGAAGTGGCAATGTGTGTCCGGCATGCCAATGTTGTGGGGCAATGTCGAGGGAATAGGGGTGAGGATCTGGGCACTGATGAGTTCACTTCACTGAGCAAATGAAACGATATTGTTGTCAATTTAGGTGCAACAAAGAACAACAACGAACGTCAGACAAGACAAAACAAACAGCATACATGATGGCGACAAAGAAGCAGGGAGTGTGTTGTCGAGGGGGGGGGAGCAGGTAACAGAAGGGCGGGCAAAGGAAGACACCAGAAAGGATGACAACGACAACGCTAGCTACATAACAACAATGGCAAACAACAACAAATTGCATGTCCTTCCGCCTTAGATGCAACACAATATACGCACTCATATTTACTTTGTCAGGCACAGGGGCTTCACTGCATTCAAAGGGGGGGAAGCTCTACATAGCATCCATTGCAACATTAATGAAAGCTGCAACTGCGACCTGACACAGATACTCGCACCTCTATTGAAAGTTTGGATACCACTGAAATGCAGCTGGGTAAGACAATCGTCGCACCTTTGTTTATAGAGCAGTTCCAAAGTAGGGAAGCTATTTAAGTTGTATAGATATGGTTGACTTTTAGAAGATTAAAATAAGAGGAGAAACAGAAACCATTTAAAACCATATGCTATTGAAAGAGGTTGAGCATTAGAATTTCCATTAAAGTTTAACCATCATTTCCTTTACAAATTTCCAATTTAAAGTTAAAATTACATTGTAAATTGCGACAGAGTTACTTTTATTATCAATCGAGATAGTAAATAAATTAAATAAATAAATTAGACATTACAATTAGGAGTAGACTACATATATAACTGGCTGAGCAAAAGTTAGGCAGGTTGCCTTCTTTAAAGTCTGACAACTTCAACGCCTTGGGGCGCAAACAAGGACTCGGCTGCCAATTTAAGTTTCTCATTGACCAATTTGGCAATTTTGGGTGTGCGCCGCCAGACAAATTCTCGGGTACGGTCATGATTGTCCTTACTCTCCACCTCCACCTGCACAGCACACAAAAAGACAAACGTTAATTGTACAAAAGGGTTTTTGGCCAATACTAGTTTCTTACCTGTTTGGGCTGCTGCACCTTGATTGACATCAAGGTGGCTCGATCATCCAGCACACTGAACTTAATTCGTCCGATCATTTCATTGGTTCTGGCTGTTGCACTTTTCACACTGCGCACGCTGCCTCGTTTGAAGGACTTCTCAACGCGCAACGTCAGTGGGCCGAGCGTGAATTTGGCCTTAATGGTCGAATTGCGTCCTTCCGCATCGCTGATCACCTTCACATTGCCCACGCGTTTCAGGGATGCCAGTCCAGACAGACTGCCCTCGGCCTTTTGTAGCTTCTCCACATCCGCACCCGCCTTGGTGGCACCAACACCCGCCGGCTGATTGTAGCTGCCACTGCTGGTGGCGCCCGCTTTTAGCGCCGTTGCTTTCTTGTTAGTGTTGTGCTGTTTGTGCGCCGCCTGCTGCTGTCCAGCTGGGGATTTCTTTTGGTTGGCTTTGGCAGCGGGCTGGTCTCCAGTGAACACAGTGCGAGTTTCCGCTTTGCCAGAGCCGGATACCACGGCTTGTTCCCCTGTCTCTGTCTGCTCCTCCACCTTCCGCTCTTCAATGGCTTTGAGGCCAAGCTCAGTCTGTAATTGAGTCAATTGCTGCTGCAATTTGACTGATTCGGTGCTGCTGCTGCTGCTGCCGCCGGCAACTCGTGGCTCCGACCGAGTGTTTTTTCTGCAAGTCACAGAGATTGGAAAATTTGCATCATTTGCTTTGACTATAAATTGATTTGCTGTCAGTTTGAATACCCTTGCACAGAATGCAATTCAATACTATGACATAGACTTTGTCATGCGCAGAATAAAGCTATTAAAAAAGTATAATATAATAACAAAAGGAATTGAACTAAAATGTGAGTCGTTTGTTAAACTTTTAAATATTTTGCAACAAGCTGCAGCAATAGAGAATTAAGCTTGCAAGAAATCAAATTTGCGTTTTTATTTAACACATAGCTTATCTTGAGATCATTTAATTTATTTGACAGATGTCAAAAATCTGATTTCTTTAGTCTATGAAAAACACGAATTTCACAAGAACAGCCAAAAAGTCATCTTTTGATATTATTCACTTGCAAAGTTTTATGAGCTGCATGTTGGCAGGAAAAAAATGTATTATTTTTTTAAACAAGTCTATAATTTTAAGGAAAAAAAAGATTTGTGCCCTTATTATAAGTAATAAAGCGAGAATAGATTAATGCAATGAGGTACTTGCTCTAAAAAGAATGGATTGATTTATTAATATTTTTAAATATTAAGGCAATTATTGGATTATTTATACTCAAGTCAAAATAACATCGCTCAGCTTAAGATCAGATGCTTCTTATTCAAATAAATTATATGAATTTTATTAATTGAAAATCGTAAGACCTTATTTATATTCATGTTGTAAACAATAAACAAAAATTTTGCGCCCGCAATCACTCAAAAAAAAAAAATAAAACAAATTGTAGATTAATTTATTAATACTATTAAATATTTAGCTAATCAATTTAATTAATTTTTTTGATGTTTTAAGATAGTTTAGAAAAGAAAAAAACTAATTTTCTGTACTGCATTTTAGCAATTTGAACGAATTTATTTCACTTGACAGAAAAGAGATGTGAACTATGTACATTCTCATTTAGTTTTTTGTGTGTTTATCAAAGCTATCGAGTTAATACTTATATAACATCGACATCGTTTTTCTTTATGTCGATTTTCTATATGTATCTTTTCATTTCTTTTCATTTATTTTTTTTTTCTCAGCCCACTTACCGTTTTTTGTTACCTGTTCCCTTGTTGCCATTTCCTTTCGTTGTAGTAGTCTTGGGGGCAGTGTTTCCATATGTAGGCGTGGCCGATCGGCCAGCTAAACGTACTACAAACGGATCATAATTGTCCGCTACAATGCGATTTATGCGTGAGAATATGGCATCGATGAAATGATTGTGACGTGCCTGAAATGCATCCGTGGACATGTCGATGACGTTGTTTTTCAGATCACCTGTGCCCCATCCAATAGAAGATGTCATGTTAATATGCTGGCATGAGTATATTTGCGGCTGTTGATTGTGTGTGTGTGTATTTGTGTGTATTTGTGTGTATTTTTGGCTTCTGAATGAAGGGAAACTTTGCGGCTCTTTCCCCGGTGCGGTTAATTTCGCAACATGGTTTTCCATGCAGTATTCAGAACTGTGTGTCTAATTACAGATATGTGTGTGTGTGGGCGTGTTTATAAACCCGTGCTTATGCCCACACACACACACACACACACAGAGTCGGTGACTGTGTGGCTTTGTGCATGTGTGAGTGTGTGTGTGGGGGAATGGGATATATGCTTGGATTAGCAAATACTATCGGAAAAAGCATTGACATTGAAGCAGAGCAGCCATAAACTTTTATATACTTAAATAACGAAAGTCAAACTCAAATCCTGAGCAATTATACCAGGGCTGGGCTTGATAGCTAATGAATAGTGATTTTTAATGGAGTTAAATTATTTTTATAGAATATCTTTGAACTGAAATTGGAGTAAGAAGTTTATTTTTTGATAAATAATGATTGGTTGTGATTGGAATTTGAATAAAATGTTTGATAAAAATTGATTTTAATTTAAAAATAAGATATTCATATATTGCCGAATATGTAATTCAAAAATCACTATTCAAAAGCTTAGTTTTTGTAGCATAGTTCAAATAGTGAAAAGTGATAAACTTTCATATTTTTATGAATATAAAGAGTGATTTATTGGTGACCCAAGTAATTCATATCACTCTTCACGTGTCTTGTTTATTCAACCCTCAACCAAACACATACAATTGGACATTATAGCTACATCCATCGTTAGAAATAATTAGCTTCTAATGTGCTTTTTACATGTTAGTGTGTGCTACTCTGCCTCCCTCGACCTTGTTGTGCTCCGTTGCCAGCTGGTTAAGTATACAAGGATAAAGTGGCAGACATCCTGCCGGAACAATACTTGGTTAGTTTAAACAGTTGACGTCAACTTTATCCTTTTGTTTAAGTTAATTGAAGCGAATTTTTGCTCTGAAGTTCATTGCGCTCGTTATACTTTGACATATATATATATATAAAATAGATAATTGCATAATTTTTTTTATAGAATATCATAGTGTGCCAGTACCTGGGTGTGTGAGTGTGTGTGTGTTTGTGTGTGCAAGTACAAAGGGCAAACTAATTACCTCAGTTGCGGGGCAGGTGTATTACAAACTTATATAAGCAGATGGGTAACACAGAGAAATGAATGATGCTGCTACTGATGAGAGAATGAAAGGACAAACAGAGAGAGAGAGAGAGAGAGAGAGTGAGATAGAGAACCCAATACCTTAATACCATAATACACTATAGTGTCGCTTGAAAGTATGCTAACATAGATGTATATATTTAAATAAAACACAAACTCAGTTTCTTGTTGTTTTTTCAATTGACTTGTCAAAAAGTTGTACACAAATTTCATTTAAAATTTTATTTAAGCAAATTTTTGTGTGTGTGTGTGTGCAGCTTTGCATTTGTTGTTTTTGTTTTGTTTTTACAATAAATAATAAATAAATAAATAAATAAATAATAAATTACAAAATAAACGAACCTAAAACGCAAAGTTTAACAATTTGTGCAATGAAAATGGAATTGATGTCACTTTCGTTTTGGGAAAGTTGTGGCAAATTGTGTGTGTTGCCTTTCAAGCGTTCAACTTTCAGCTACATTTTACAGTTTATTTAATTTTGTGTTGTACTTTGATTTATATATATAAATTTTTTTCTAGTTTTTTACATTTTGCGTTATTTACGTTTACGGAAAGTTATGTGAGCCAGAAAGAAGCCAAAATATAGTCAACAATTAATTGATTGATGTCAATTGTAAGCCAAATGTGTGAAAGCGTGAGTGAAAGGGAAAGTGAGCGACAGAGACAGAGAATACACATATAGAAATATATAATATATTAATATATAATAGATATAGACTTTGGATATGCGCTACAAATATGCATTTAGTTTGTTTACATTATGATAATTATTCAGAAATTTTTTGTTTGTTGATTTTTTTTTGCTTGTGAACAGTAAATAAATTAATTACAAAGTAAATGTGAAGAATGAAAAAAATATTAAAATTATAATAAATAAATTACACTAGGTGAACAATTATCGCTCTTGTTGTTGTTGTTGTTGTTTACATACATTTAGCTATTTGTGTGTGTGTGTGTGTTGTGTTTGTGTGAGCGCGAGCCGCACGGCAGGCAATAAAAATGGCTGCCAAAATGGCGATCGGCCATTCAGCTCAGACATTTTGCATTGCATACCGCACAGCGCTTAGTTCACTTTAATTTCTGAATTGCTTTCTCGATTTTCTCTAATTATTTTTATTTTTATTTTCATTTTTTTTTCTTTCTTTTTTTGTTGTCAACAATTTGTGCTTCGGCATTAAAAATTTTTTGTTGTTGTGCGTTTAATAGTTGTTGTTGCAGTTGTTGTTGTTGTGGGTCGTGTGGAACAGTCCGTGCGTAAATAACTTAACAATTGTGTTGGGGGGAAAAGGGGTAAGAAGGTGTGTTGCATGTTGTGCGTGCAGCTTAAAAAATTTGCATTTTTGTTGTGCATAATTGTTGCTGTTGTTGTTGTTGTCATTTTGCAGATAGTTTGACTAGCACCAAACTCTCAATCAACTCATTTCGAGGATATTGTTAAAATATGTTACTTAAATATGCAATTTGTGTAAACTAGAGATTTGCTTTTTGCATTTGTAACTAAAACTCAAAAAATAAATAAATAAATAAATAAATAAATTAGAAATAGTTTTTCTTTTTTGCATTTGCTGTGATTTCTTGAACGATTTGTTGTTGTTTGTTTTTTTGGTGGCTTTAAGGGTTTAAGGATAGTCAGTGCAGGCAAAGAATTATGCAATGTCCGAGAATTCATGTGGTCCTACCCAAAAAACAGTTTGGCAATGCCTTGCAACGTCTGAAGTCATTTCAATAGTCCCTGTCATTGGCAGTTGTTGTTGTTACAGTTGTTGTTACAGTTGTTTGCTTTGTTTTTTTAATGCTTGAGCTCTTTTTTGGACTTCTTGGAAGCACTTGTTGATTTTTTGGCTTTGGCTGTTTTGCTTGCTGTTGTTGACTTGGACTCACGTGCTTCGCGTCTGGCCTCGATGACATCATCTCCAATAATATCATCATCGTCATCGTCATCATCATCGTCATCAGCCTCATCGTCGTCACCTGTCAGCGCACCTGTAATTTCATCGACTCCAACATCAATATCATCATCATCATCATCATCATCATAATCTTCGTCATCGTCGTCGTCCTCGTCGTCGCCATCAGACGCCGCAGCGGCAGCGGCAGCAGGTGCAGCAGGCGCTGCTATTGGCCCCGTTGCCACGCCCACAGCGCCCACCGCCAGCGGCTGTGCCGCCACGGAGTTGATGGCTAATTTGTTAATGTTATTATTTAATTTAGTGTTTTTTGTTGCTGTTGTTGTTGTTGTTGTTGTATGCTGTTGTTGTGATGATGCTTGATTTGCTGTTATTGTTTGATGTGTCGCATGTTGCTGTTGTGGCAGTTTATCTTGTACTTGTTGTTGTAATTGTTGTTGTATGTTTAGTTTTTGTTTTTGTTGGTCAATTGCATTGGTGCTACTTAAACTATGGGTGCTACCACTAATACCATCTACAAGTGCATCTTCATCGTAAAAAACATTTTGTTCACCTTCGTTGTTATTGTTGTTGTTCGCTGACTGCGCAGGCGCCGCAGCGGCTGCCACATCCTCGACAGCGTTGCCAGCAGCAATGGGCTCAGCAGCATTGCCGCTCTCCGCGGGCAAATCGACGCCATCAGAGATGCCAGAGGTCAGGGAGCTGGAAGCGGCAGCGGGCGATACCTCCTCAAGGGCCTGGGCGGGGGCAGCGGCAACGCTCTGTTGTACACTTGCCGCGGGCGCCACCTCATCATCATCATCCTCATCATCGTCATCTAATCAGGGAGTAGAAATTGCCTTAATTAATAGCTGGCCAGCCAGCTGATATCTGGATTTGTGGGCTTACCGCCCAGAATATCATCGAAGAGTCTGTCTAGATAATCATCGTCGTCATCTTCCTCTTCATCGTCATCATCGCTGGCTGTGGCTGCGGGTGCTGCCTGGCCCTGGGGCGTGTCATCTTCCTCCTCATCGTCATCGTCCTCCTCATCGTCGTCATCTGTAAACCCCGAAAGCAAAATAACTGCGTTACCCAAAGGGAAGGAGAGCATAAAATTCTCGTTAATAACATCACACAATATATGCAAATTTTGGTAGTTGCAAATGGTTGCACGTTGCTCTGAGTGCCTCTTTGTGGTTGCAATTGCAGTTTGCTAGTGGTGGTGGTGCTGCTGTTGGTGCATGGTGCTCGGGTGCTCGGGTGCTGCGTTTTTGTGTACATTTAAATATTTTGATTTTGACTTGGCTACCTACCATCATCGTCATCAACCAAATCCCCCAAATCGGGCTCATCATCATCATCATCCTCATCATCATCGTCATCATCATCGCTGGTTGGCGCTGCCGCCGGTGCGACATCATTGGCGGCGACCGCCTGTTGGCGGGACACGGCCCGTTCACCCCTCGAGAGCAGCTGCACCGGGGAGGCCTCAATCTGCAGCAACAGCGCACTCAGCACGCATAGTAAAATCACGAATTTCATTTTTGGTTCGTATCTGCAACAGATAAATAAAAAACAAAACGTATAAATAAAAGAGTTGAAGAGTTGAGCTACAAGATTTGCAGAACTTTTACTTTTGCGGCTGACCCAATTTGTTGCACTGTGCAACACTTTCTTTTTCATGGCTTATAAATTACATATTTATCGAACAAACTGGCAGGCCACTAAGTTACACTGTCGGTCAATAAGATATCAAAGAAAGCAACCCAAGTACTATAATCAGTGTGTGTGTGCAAGTGTAAACATGTTTTTGAACTGCGCCTCAAAGTTGCCGCCGGGCGGTGTCCACATGTCCATTTGTTGGCACTTGACACACAACAGAAGCAGCAGCAGTGGCAACAGCAGTGGCAGCAACAACAGCAGTGGACAGCTGCAGGCGCACCAACATTGCCACCGCCACCGCAGTGGCAGGTAAAGACACAAAGGCAGATAAAAGTTAGGGTATTACAGTGGCACAAACACTTTGGGGCAATTGTTGCAAGCATAATAAGATAAATGCTAAAAAAATTAAATAAATTTATACAAAATATAATCAAATATAATAAGCTCCATTTCTTTATAAAAATTCCTCAACTTATTTAACTGAATATATCTGCAAAACATATTTATGGCTAACAAGCTCACGGCTCAATAAGTATACTAATAAAAGGACACTTATAAAGGACAAGCTAAAAGCTTAATATCTATACTAATAACGACTTGAATTTTTGTTAGATTTCTGAGAAATACAAAAAAAATAGGAGACTGTTGAAATACTTATTCATATTTACAGCTGAATCGGTTAACAAATAAAGATATTATGCTATGATATTTTTCTTTAGAGTATTTGTAGTATCCACGTGCCCCATCCTGAACTTTCCATTCACATTGGCATTGCCTTTGTGGCAATTCTTGTTGTTGTTGCTGCTGCGATTGCTGTTGGCTCTTTAGCCATGACAATCAGCATGGCCAACAGCCAATGGCTATAACAAACAACCGCAGCAATTGTTGCTGTTGCTGTTGTGGCTCTTACAGAAGTTCTTGTTGTTGTTATTGTCGCACTGTCAAGTGTGGCTGCCCCAAGTGAAAGCGACGCCGACGTCGACGTCGACAGCGCTGCCATGAACAAGTTTTGTGCGGCAACAATGCCGCAGCGAATTGTTGAACGCTTTTGTTGTTGTTGTTGCTGCTGCTGCTGCTATCGTTGTCTGGCTGACTTGTCGGCCACTTATTGAAAAATGAGTAAAACGCTTTTAAAATCAGGTTCAGCTTTGGCTTTAGCTTTGGCTGATAAGCAAACGGCGCTGGCCATAAACCAAAGTGAAAACACAGTGACCTACTGCCTGGCCAACTGCATTGGCTTTGGCATTGCCTGGCATAATTTTAAGGGCCTCGAATTGAAGATGGAAACGAAGATGAAGAAGGTGAAGATGGCCTAGCTGATAAGCTCGAAGACGCTGTTTTATGGCGTCCAAGTGTCTTGGCATGTGGTTGCCATGTAGATGAGACTGACGACGCAACGCAACGCTTAATTAAAACTTTTACGACGCGCTCTCTTGAGCAGCGTTTATTAAAATCTGAAGCCCTGGGCAATGCATTGACAGAGGAGGAACAGGAAGTGGTATTTAGGGTGTGGCACTCAAGCGTAGATGACATATCACCTGGTCCAGGCACACGCGCCTCAAATATCTTTTATTTCTTTGCCAGGCAACGACAATCTCATCGCGGAATGTGGCACCGTGGCAAGATGTAAAAAGTTGAAAACTTTGTAATTGCAATAAAAAAAGGCTGGGAAAACTTTGAAAAGAAATTAGTATTTCAAGTATAATTGAAAATCTGTTGATAGTTAGAAATATATATCAGTTGACAATTCTATTTTATATATATCTCGCAAAGGTGTTTCTTAGCGCATTATTACACATTATCACAATTTTATCATATATATATTTGCCACAGAATTTGTTAAATAGTTGACATTTTCAATCCATTGTCTCCGCTGTCTGTTACTTTGCCACTACCAAGTGCAACATCTTCAGTTGAGTACTTATAAACTCTGGTTATTGAAGTTTACAAAATTGCATTTACTTTGCCCATGCATACGCCTTCCTATTGTTGCAACCTCCCACCGCACTTCCAAATCCTCTTTCCTCTCTCTCTTGGAGCCTCTGAATGTTCGTGCCATTTTCTCACCTTACTTCATATTTTTTACGCATCATTTTACAACAACAGCAACAACAACAGAAGTGGGAAAAACTTTTGACAAGCATAAGAGAGCGAAAAAGATTTTCTTCCCTATCCCCATGCCACATGCTCCGTGCCACATGCCCCATACCAAGGGCAACCAGTTGGTACGGTTCTTGCTGTTGTTCCCTACTATTGTAGGTACTAACTCATATGGAACGTTGCTCCCACTCAATTTTAATGCTCCATACTAGAAAAACGCAGCTAACCGTGTGTGCATTTTACATTAATATTCATGCGAGCGGAAGCGGAGAGCAGGCGAAGCCGTCGGAGGAGCTGCGAGTGTGTTTGCTGTGCACTTGCATGACAGCCAGCAAAATTACTTAAGCTTTACACACACACACACACACAAAGATACACACTCGTACACTCGCAGACAATGGGGGATTATTGGAGCCGATGTTCTACCACCTTCGGAGCCACTTGATACCCCCACGGGCTGCCTGAGGCTCCAGGAGGTCTATCTACTTTGCGTTGTCATATCAGCGTCATATCAATAAATATTCAGGCCGCACAAAAGGCCACGCACAACAACGCCCACAAAAGTGCCTCAGGATTTGCATATCAGCCTGTTAGCATCTCCTTTCAGGAACAGTGCCAAGTCGAGACGAGACAAGTCTTTGTTTAAACTTGGCTCATATGTTGTTGGGCGGCGTTGTCTTGCCGGCTGCTGCCGTTGCAGTTAATTTTCCAAGACAATGGAAAAAGGAAGTAAAGTGGAAAAATAAGCTTTACACGTGCCGCTTGTACTGCCACACCCCATGCTGATGCACCTGCAACCGCAACAGCAGCAACAGCAGCAGCAGCAACAGCATTTAACCAAGGCTATATAGCGTCCTTCTCTGTCACGCTATCTAACTATCTCATTTTGTTTGTGCATGCACTTGCACGTCGCATGAATTAGGAACTGTTATCGTTGCGTCAGCGCCACCTGGCGGAACAACAATGTACTAGCTGCTTGATGCCAGGCTTCTCCACCAACTAATGGACATGGTCTAGTCTAAGTTTTATTTATGAACACCCTGTATCATAGAACTGAAATAACTAAGATCGTTTTTTATTGATGAGCATAACTAGAATATAATGATATATGCATATCCGCAGATTCTTAATTGTCCTTACTTTGAAGGTTTTCCAAATTTAAAAAAATATAAATAAATTTAACAATATATATTTGTAATAAAGTAAAATCACCGAATGTTTTATAGATACGCACAAATCCCCTACAAAACCATCTGCTTAGCTAAAGTACATTAATTTTGAACTAAAATTAGACACTTTAGATCAATGTTTAGTAATCATTTTTAAAAACAGAGTATTTCATTGGCAGGCCAACATTTTAGCCCATTTTCCTTCAAATCATACCCTTTGACAGCGTAGTGCAACTTTTGCATTTCCAGTCAAAATCTTGGCAAACAACGTAAAACGAAAAAAAGAAAAGAAGCTTGCAACATTTTGGGGTGTGTGTAAAACAGTTTTTGGTAACTGCATTGAAGAGCTGAATCTACTGTATGGACCACTCAAATTTCGCAGAAAAACCACAATGACGATGTCGAATATTTCTCTGTTAATAGCCTCTACTTGGTTTAAGTGCATTGCTGCTGTTGAAGTTGTTGCTGATGTTGCTACTAACTGTTTGTAAGAACACTTGAGAATGTTTTGTTTTGGCAGCAAAGTGCAGGAGCTGTGTAAACAGCATAAACTATAACTGCGATGCCAGGAAACACTTAAATTAGCCACTGGCTCATATGTGGGTCAGTTTGTATGAGGAAACCTGCGAGAAGGCATGAGAGATTACTCAACGATGCTGCTGCTGCTGACCACAGAACACAGAACACATGAAAATGGAGCAGAGTTGGCTAGTATGGCCTCTATCTGGAGCAGAGCACATAAAAAAAAGCCCGGGGATGGCTCTAAATTGCTGTGCAGATACAATTTATGGCCCAAGCCAGTTACGAGTCCAAGTCCGAGCTCAAATTCGAGTTCGAGTCGGTTGTTGGGGTTTTTGTGAGCTCTGAAAATCAATTAAAAGTTCTTCTGGCTCGAGACGTTGCCAAGGCTCACTCCATCTCTAAGCGAGTGAATTGTAGTGTGGGTCAGGAGTCGGAAATCTTTTTGTAATCTTTTTGCATGCCAATTGTCTGGGCTTATCACACAAGAATAGCACACACACGATACAATGTTACGATAATCCTCAGCTTTTAACACTGTTAATCCAATGCTAACCTCGAGCTGCCCTTTTGGTTATGGTAATCGATAATCGATTAAACGAATATTGTTCAATTTTAGTTTCTTGCTTCACACACCGTATATATTTCAGTTTTGTTTCTGTTTTATTTTTTGAGTTCTTGTTACGATAACCGATTTGAGTTTTTTTTGTCTTTAATTTTTTTTTTAGTAATCGTTGCTCACACCTCGAGTACCCGTTGAAGACTGTCGCTGGCTGAGCTTCTCTCGTATGGTTTTTAGCCCAATGCGATTCTTGGCTGACTTTCTTTTTTCAACGTTTGCTTTTTACCTGTTTCTCTCGCTGTGGGGGGAGTTTTTGGTTTGTTGATTGTGATTCTGGTTGATTATTATAAAGTCGAGCTTCGTCGTCGTTGTTGGCAATTTTCACACCGCCGCGCACTCAACTGTCTCGCACGACTGACCGTCTGCAACTGATCGTGGTTGGAATCTTCAGTTACCAGCATAGTTGTACACTAGGTAGAAGATACCCCACCCCGTTCCGTTTCCCCCTCTACACTTCAACTTACATTGCTTTCTTTGCGCTCGCTCTTTTTCTGTTGGCCATTCTCACACTCTCACACTCTCCGGCTCTTGGCCAACTTGATTTTCAATCAATTTCAAACGTGAGCTCTTCGCTCTTTGGGCGGTTCCTATAGGAAAGTATTTGGCACAGCAAACGGCTCGTTATTACAGTTAGCAGCCAAACAGGCTGACGGTGCATTTCATTTATGATATGATATGAATTTTCAATTCAAGCTATTATCAGTTGTGAGTTGAGTTTAATTTGATTACTTTAATTGCTAATTTAAAGGTAATAATTGATTTACAATCGAGTTGTATGAATTTTTACAAGTAGCTTAATTTCTTGGCTTAAAATCTATAATTTTATATTATTTTTAATTTTCTTAAATATTATTTTTTTATAATCAAACAGCTCATTAGAATGTTTTCAGCATAATCTTTATAATTATGATTACTAGATTGTATCTGCATTTTGACAGACGCTCCCTAACCCCATTCCTGACATTCCTGTCCTGCCCCATACCCTCCTCAGCTTGTACTCAATAAACATATATGTATATACAATAATATTCTCATATATTTTGCATATTTCAATATGTGCGACTTTTATTGATGAGCTTTTTTTTCACGCTTCATCCAATGAGAAGTGCTAATTTCAGCGCTCTTGTGGCAAACACAAGCACATATCAAAGTGAAATCGTAAGCCATTGAGCAGTTGACTCTGAATTCGTTAAAAAAAAATAAAAAAAATAAAACAAAATTGACAAAATAGCAATTCATACGATTATAGAAAATAAAGTTAGAGTCATATCTATGACAAGTTGTACTGTAATTAAGTTGACTTGCATTTCATTTTCAATGTCCGGGACACAGTGGGCCAAGGAAAATTGACAGTCAGCGCGTTTACTGTCAAAGTCAAAGCTTTCCCACACACACACGCACACACACACACACTGGCACACACTCGCAGCAGCAGCAGAGTCGTTGTTTCCAACAGTAAAACGTGTTCTACCCGTTTATAGCGGCCTCTGATTGTTGTTATTGTAATTGTTGTAGTTGTACTAGTTGGGCAAAAGTTGTTTTTACTGTAGCCAAGAGCTTGGCCTGTCTATAACTTTCTTCACAAGTTGCTGTTGTTGTTGTTGTTGTTGTTGCTATAGCTGTTATTGAGACAGCAAGCAAAGTATGCAAGTCGTTGCAAAGCATTTCAGTTAACAGGTCAGTGGAGTTTTCTCAACTTAAAAACTTAGCCCGACTCTACGGCTGGGCAGAGAGTTGCAGACGTCTTCAGACTTTTGCCGCAGAATGTTACGAAATTTTATGTAATGTGCCGAAAAACAACAACAAACAAAAAATAAAAAACAAAGATGAGCATCGACTAACGTCAACAGCAGTAAAAAAAAAACAAGAAAAAAAAAAAACTTTCATTCAAGACAAGAAATTTTCGCTTGGCAAAACTTTAACAATTTTAAAGCGCCCACTGTGGGGGCGGTGTTAATGAAAATATGCATCGCTTTTAATACCACATAATTTAGTACTTAACTGGCTTAATACACTTTGACATATTTTCCCACTCAGGTGGCAAAGAACTACTAAAACCAAAAAATAATTAAGCGCTACTTGCAACATAGCCGTGTGAAAGAGAGGGGCGTGACTTCTGTCCGTTCCCAGAAAAAAATTAACCAAGTTCAAACTTTGTTGCACCTAATCAAAATGTCTTTTGCTGTTTTTTTGGCTTTGCACAACATTTTCATAAACAAATCAACGGGGCGTGTTGGTTTGGAGTTCGCGGTCTCTGAGTCCAAGTTGAAGACATTGTTTCGTTTAACTAATTAATTTGCCCAACTTTCTTGGAGTCGACTAAAGATGAAAATTGCGTATTTTTGGGGCCGATTAGTTTTTGCCGCTAGCACCAAAAGTTTTTGCAGCATATTAGTTTTTTGGGGCTTGTTGTTTTTTGATTGCTTATTTTTCAAGTGATTTTTTTGGTGTTGGAATATTTTAGATTAATATATAATGAAACATAGTTGTCATGGGTTAAAAAACATACAACAAAGTTGTAATTTACAAGCTAAAATTTTCAATTTGTATTTGGAAAAACTAATTTTCATTATTTTTATGCTGAACATTTATCGAATGGCAGCTACAGGTTTAATGATATTAAAAACTTTTTAATATGTATATACACACATAATTAGCAGATACAGAGGTTAGTGTGTGTGTATATAAACATATAAAACAATTTAGAATATTAGAGTAATATTAATAAAACTATTATACAAAAAAAAAAGTATATTTACGTCAATTACATAACTTTTTTATCTACATATCTACAATACAATAATTTCATTAAATTTCACAATTATTTTAAATATAAAAAAACCAATTAAATGCCCAACCAACTCTATCCTGACAACTACATGAACTACACTATCAATTAGAGTTAAATTGCCGGTTACGGTTTACACTACTCGTTTAGTGTTCATGATTATTATCGTCTTGGTAACAATTAAACAATCCAATTTCGTTGCCAAAACCCCTGAAAACCCCGTCAACTAGGAGAGTGAACACAACACTGACGTTGACAATTAAATGATATAAATAATTATATTTGATTATCAAGCGTTTTTTCCTTGCCATCGTCTTGTCAACGTCTCAAAAGTTTCGCTTTTCTTTCGAGTCTGAATATTCCACAAAATAAGTTGAGTAAAAATACCAAAGTTGGCATTATTTCAGCCTCCTTTCTACGTGTGCTGGGCTCATAGTTTTTGTTGAGATTATGCATGAAAGCGTCGCTTTGTGCTCGGAATAATTAGCAGGTTTAACAATTGTCAATAAAATGAGAGTTTACCTGGCAACTAATCGATTTTTCAGTTAGTCGCTGCTGCTCAATATATGTATATATGATTATATGCGAAATGCGTGCGAACAATTTCATTTGAAATATTTATGTATATATTATAGTATAAGCCAAAGCCGCAGCAATTGTCGTTGCGTATTTGTATTTTGGATTTGGGATTCAATTTGAGGTTGTTGTTGAATTTCATTTGCCATTATATTCAATTTTTCATGCTGTACATTGGCACTGGACAAGCTCAAGAGTTTGTTGCTATTGTTGTTTTATTTTTTTTTGTTTTTTTGATGAATTCATTCACGTACAATGGTCAACGACAACGCCGGCAATACTATTGACCGTTAAGTCAGTTCCAAGTGCCCCCCCATCACCGTACTCCCAACTCCGTGCTCTGATCTCCAAGTTTCAAGTGCCTTCCTGTACTGCGAGCTGCTCATTTCGCATTCAATGAGCGGCGCATCCATCGAACGAAAGCCGAGTCAAGCAATTTCAATACGCACCGGCAAAAAAAAAAAAAAAAAGGTAAATGAAAGTGCCCTCAAAAAGTTTTCTAAATTTGTGTGCTTGGCTCAGAGGCTTTTGGGTTGGGCTACGGCAACGGCTACCTGACCATGTCCATCTCTATATATATATATCTACCTGACTTAATTGTGTCGCATTGCAATGAATATGCAAAGAGAACTTGAGCTCAAAATACTGAATAACTTGTCTTGTATCTTTCAATTAGCGAAAGTCTGTTACAAGTAGCCTTACATTGATATGCATATTAATGGTTCTACAAAAAGAAAAAGTTGTCAACGACGTCATCAAATGATGCCCATTTTTACTTTCATGCTTTGTGGCCGAGCCGATAACCAATCAACTACTAAATCAACCAAAATAAAATCGAACAAAGCCTAACCAAAAAAATATAAAAAAATAAAAAAATACAAAATAAAATTAAATAAAGAGAAGCTTGGCCAAGTGGAAGTGGTAGCATCGCGAACGACTCTCGCACAGGAAGGGAAAGCTGCAAACGAACGTGTTACTTTGTATGCAACTATGTGTGTGTGTGGCTTGCTTTGCAGCTTCAAAGAAAAGCAAAAGTCCGCTGTGGCCTCTACATGAACATTACGGCCAGAAATTGACATTCTTTTGGCTCCTCTCTCACACACACACACACACATAGAAACACTCCAGGCAATTCCAATAAGTAAATACTACAAAAACAACAAGAAAATACCAAAAACTGGCTACAGGCACTTTCTCTTTCTTTCACTGCCGATAACGGCAACAACAGCCGCGACAACAATAACAACAACAACAACAACAGGTAACAATAACAACCGTCAGCAGATACAACATAAAAAAAAGGGAAGCACAAAATCAACGACAAACATCCACAACAAATAAAAAATAAATAGACCAATTGCTGCCTCAGAGCAATTTATAATTTACAGATATATATATATACAATATATATATAAATACACATTTATTCGATTATAGGCAAAAGAAAGAAAAAACTCACTTCACGTCTCTTGGCAATTGACACTTTAAGGCATTGAATATAGCCTGCGTGGGCGTCACTTTGGCTGCAAGGGGGCGTGGCGTGACATTAACAAAATGCCATTTATGCTCATAAAACTGTCAAACTGAAGTGTCGGCTTGACTAACAGCAATAACAACAACTACAAAAAACCGAGACTTGCAGCAATTGCCGTTGCTGCCACACAATATACGAAGAGCACCTAAAAATCCGAATCAATGTCAGATCAGAATCAGCTTTGGTAATGGAGAGTATGATGAGCGCCAGTGCAGTGGGAATTTGGTAAAGACAAAAATACATTTTCTGTTTTTAGAAGGTATTTTGGTAAAGTGTGAATTTTGAAGATGCCTATTTTGATATCAAGTGGGCTTTTTTTTGTATTGACAATCGCAAATCCAATCTTTTGGATTTTTCTCTAACTAAACAGCGAATTGAGCTGTTTGTTTAAGCTGCTGTCAAATATTTTTTTGTATATACAATATCAACAACATTTATTTCAATCGCTTCTCTTTCTATTAACCTCATTAACAAATCAATTTGCCAATATTAAATACTTAAACTTTCATTAGCTGACAATTTCTGTTGAATTCCACACCAATTTGAAGTTTATTTTGTGCGTCGCTTTGTTTGTTTGTCATTCAATCTTAACTGACCAATTTAGCTAGCATGACTAATTTGCAGTTCCAGCTTAACAAGCGTTTAGTCACAAATAGTTAGTAACTGAGATTGATAAACATTATCAATGAATTTTGTCTGAATTTCAATTAGCTGATGCAATTCGATAATTCGTTTGTAGTAACTCGAAATATATATTCTCTAGGAATTACGTTAATCAATTGAATATATGCATGTAAGTGCTTCTTCTCTTTCACACACACACACACACACATGCTGTTATCTTTACTCTACTTCTGACTCTTCTAGACAGCCGTATAGTATATTCAAGTTTATCAAATTCAATCACGAAATTTAATAAATATGCAAATTTGTTTCGTGTAAAATTACATGAAAATTTTTGATTTACATTGCAGTTGGTTTATATTATGAATATTGTTTTTGCTTTTGTTTGGCCTTCGCTCTCAACTAGTGCTAACAAAACCGACAACGTGTCGTATGCGTGTTTTTTTTTTTTATCTCTCCTGTGCGATATTGTTGATATTGCTGATGTACTTTTAATTGCCACATACGCATTATGCTGCCGTTAGTGGTTACTATTATTAGACATTCAGGTAGTCGCTGCGTCCGGCCAGACATACAAATTGCGCAACATCAAAATTTCAAACATACATTAATTCACTTTTTGTCACTTTTTTTTCGTTGAATTATGCAAGCCCAAAGCGTTTAACACATTTAATTAAAGGCACTTTCTTTTAACACACACAAACACACACACACACAGACATAACGGTACATATACTTAGCGATGTATTGCGTGTGCTTTGCATTAAATAATGTCATTTGAATTAACACCAACATTCAACGGCCTTCCACCCCAACTTCCTCTGCGTGCCCTCAGCATTAGCATAATTTGTGGCTTATATATTTTGTAGCATACTTTTAGGCGGCGCTTGAAAATTACCCAAGCTCCTCGCGGCTTATCAGTTTAAAGGACCCGCAGCGTTAATAAGGTAAATATTTGACTGAAATTTGAGTGGATACACAAATCAGAAATAGCCGCTGTACACACAGTACACACAAAGGACACTGCCTGTCTGCTGTTGTTGAAGACATTTACCGGCCAGCAAATTACCGTGGCCAAAAGGACCGCCATTGCATGACTTTCTGACACTGACAGGTTTTAGACGCAACGCAACGACTTTAGGCCAAGTTTTTGGTCAGCTGACATTCGCATGCTAAATAGACGGTATACCCTGTGAAAAATTAAAATCAGAAAGTGTATGGCAACAAAGCTACATATGCACTTGCGTCTCATATTTTCGTTTAAATTAATTATTTAAATTAAAAATAATCGGCTTATATCAGCTATTGTAACGAACATTTAAATATTAAATAAATCCTCTTACAGGATATTTCTCAGCTTAACATTTCAAACTTTAAGGCATTTTTTTTCTTGTACTTTTGCTCATTCACACGCTGCGTGAGTTTAATTTGCATTTGCAAATGCAAATGTATCTCAAATCTCAACAAGCTGGCCAGCTTGAACATCTGACAGCTTTTGTACCTTGTTCATTTTGGTGTTTTCCTATAATTGGATGCCGTTTGGTTTGGTCAGCTGCAGTTCCACCCTCCCCCATCGAATCAGTTTGCGAGTCAGGAAATACTAGAAAGACTCTTTTTTTTCTTTCTGAAATCAAATGTCAAGCACACATTGCTTGATGTTGGTAAACCAGGCCAAGACACGGCCTAACCTTGGCAGACCTCGACTGTTGAGCCCGCCTGTTGCCCGTTGCCCATTGCCCGTTGCCCCTTGCTTGCCCCCTCTCTCTCTTGGCCAGTTGTTCGTTTTATGTTACCTGGCTGCCTTGGCTGTTGGCTTTTGGTTACGCTTCTTTTGCTTCTTATTGCCTGGGGCTCGGACTAAACTGAAATCTTTTAGGATTTGTCATCGGTGGGCTTCAATGCTTTTAGTTCGCTGCTGCTGACCCGGCTGACACCGGTTGGTGCTCCTTGTCTTGGCAGGCAAGTTAACTTCCGGACGCAAATTCGATTTTCGTCGGATTTTATTTTGATTTCAATTGAATTTTCCTGGCGTTTAAGCACGGTAAACAATAATTAGATGTGCCGTTGACTGATCCCCGCATACGTTCATGACATGCTCCATATCTTTAAGATGCAGCCGCCCACTCCGTCCATATGGTTTAACTTGTGGTTTGCCGATGTGATTGTGTTCAGCTCGTTTCGATTTGGCCAAAGTGCAGAATCAGTAAAATTAAATTGGATTTTCATTGTGACGAACTGGACAAGGCCGCTCGCACTTGCGGTTAGCCGAGACAGCCAAGAGACTTGTGCCACAATAGCCGTAAACTTTTACTACTTTATGGCTTAAAGTTGAAGCTGCAATGTTGCCCGTTCTGGACTGTCACTTGGGCTAATGATTTTTTAAACGATGCTGCCGCGGGCAGCTGGTGCACAATGGGAACATAATTGAAAGTTTGCGGTAAGAAAATAATAATAAATAATAAGATTGCCAATCGATCTTTAAGTTGATGGAATTTAAAGAAAAAACATTACAGTTGATAACAGTTTATATTTATATCTATTGATTTTAAAGTACAAATAAAATTCCACAAGTGATTTCATCTGAAGGAGACTTTCCAATATATTCCATTTATAAATGTCACTCAGCAAATTTTTTTGTATCTCCATTATGATTTCAGTTTCAAGCTGTCAGTCGATATTATTTGAAGACCATTAATTTCTTTCGATAATCGCGTCATTGTGCGATAGGCAGCTCCTTGTGGAATTGAGAATTGAGCAATTGCATGGAAACGCAATTATTCTGTGTATTCACTGTGCTCCTCCAACACAATAATTATTATTGATCGCATTTCAATTTGTTGTGCATTTTTTATGCCTCGCTTACAATAAAATCCATTTGCCGCCTGGCAACTTCGGCGACGACATCGCGTATATATATATATATATTTTTGATGATTTTACAAATGCGCTTAATGACATTGCGTTGCCATTTGCCAGACAAGCAGCCATCCAGCCTGCTCTCTTCAAATATTTGCTTAAACGCTCAGCTCTGTGGCTTGTGATTGAAGCTTAATGCATATGAAATGGTAATTACGCATTCGCCGCATTGTGCAGCGGAAGGAAACCATGGCACTTATTGTCGCTCATTTATCTTATTAATAGCTCGATGGCTGTAGGCGGCGTTCGTACAATTTATCAAGCCGCTGGATAGAAAAAGCAGCTCATCGCCGGTTCAATTCAAAATGTCGCTGCGTTTGTCATTTCTATAATAAACTTCAGGCCATTGACTGCGAGTCTGCCTCTGAAGTATGAAACAATAAAAACAGTTTGACAGTTCTTTGAGTTTGACCAAAAGCCGAAAGACGCTGTAATTGTGGCCACTCCACCCCTCTCCCCTTTTGCCATGAGTGCAGCTAATAGCATTTCTGGCACTAAATCAGCTTAGCTCCAATAAATCACCAAGTCAAGGAGCAAAGCTTTAGTTTTGACCTGCCTTTTAAATCACAAGGTGTCACACCAGAGCCGAACTCCTTTGGCGGCCATTTTTGATGAGGGTTGCAGGATAGTATAATACAAATACAAATACAGATACATATACTAGTTGAACTAACCACACAATGGGGTCAGCATAAACTTAACATGTTGGCGTTGTTCGCTTAATATTTATATATTTATTTGAACAGTCCAACAACAGTTGTCCGCTTGTCACAGACAACAGTCGCAACTTGATTTATAAACATTTACATATCACAAATTTTTTCAACTGTTTATTCTTTTGTTTTTCTTGCTGCCCAATTAGACGCAGCAATAAATTGCTCAACAATGCGAACCAAGCCGGAAATGAGGACCTGCCGGATTCAGTTGCTGTTGCTGTTGCTGTTGCTGCTGCCTCTGCAATGGCGTTAATTAAAAAGTTTTCATACAAGTTAATTGAAATAGATCTCGATTGGAGTTTTTATTGATATTTTGCTTACGCTGACGTTTGCCAGTCGCCGTTCACTGTTCACTGTTCACTGTTCGCCATTTGCCGTTTGCCGTTTTGCCATTGCTCGAAATGAAACTAAATAATTAGTTTGCTGGCCTCTTTTGGGTAAACTTTCTGGCATTTCAAGTGGCGAAGTTGTTTGGCAGACTGTTTGCCAACAGCTCGAGTGGCAGCAACAGAAGCAGCAGCAGCACCACTCAAAACTGCCAACAGTCGAAATGCCAAAAACTTAACACATTATAAGCATTTGGTTCCCTTGGCCGAATGCATTTGACATTTCGGTATATGGTATATGGTATTTATTTGAACATCACAGCTGCTACATAAATTTAAAACTACATATAAACAATATATTAGTAGCACATTGCCAAGGGCATGAAGAGTGCATAAATAATATCGAAAAAGAAACTTGTTGTCAAAGCATGCCCCAAGTGACACTCGAGGCGAACCCTTTTTGATAGGGCCACAAATGCCGGACCAGGCCAATAACAAAATCAATAATGATTTGGCCTAAACCCCCCAACACAGACCTTAAATGGAATTTAAAATATTATCATAAATGCGGCTATCAAATGCTCTAAGTAAATTTAAATTAAAAATAATAAATTAAATAAAAAGCTTTCACTATTTTACTGCCCCAATTTAAAAGATATTGATTGAAAAGTGGATTTTAAATTTTGAGTGTTAGACACGTTTCTTAGTGCTTCGGAATTCTTTTACTTTATCATCTTCAAGGTTATATGCTCTGCCAAACAAAAAAAAAAAAAAAAACAACATATTTTCAATGTTACAACGCCACTTGGATGGTCATCAAAGCAAAGTGTTTGCAACTTTTTTGCAGCAACTTGGAACTTGGAAAGTGGCACAGCTGCGGCTTTGGTGGCTTCTTTTATTGTTGTTATTGTTCTTATTTACTATTAAAGTTTTCCCCGCCATTTGCTTGTGTCGTAAACAGCTTGCGGGCATTTTCATGGGGTTTCCCTTTCAATTTGCATGCTGCAGTCCGGGATTGCAACATCGGTTGGCTTTGTGAAGTTTATGGGCAGCCGCAGCAATTGGCATTTTCATTGGCCGTTTGGCAGTGGTAATAAGTTTTAGATACAATTAAATTTATTCAATTGCCACACAAATGTTTAAATGACGCGCTAATTTGCCTCACACACACACACACTCACACACACACACACATGCATCGTTTGTTGTTTGGCCAGGCATCCCGCAAAGTAGGCAACTGTTTTTGGCATTTGGGCTGCGTTTTTCGCATGTTTAATGCAACTAATCAACATTAAGCCATGTTTAGGCAAGCGACATCCACCAAAACCACATTTCCATTGTATTTGTGGGTCAACCAATGACACATACACACACAAGCACCACACTCGCACCACACTCATACATTCAGAGTGGAAGTGTGGCAGCTGCTGCTGTCACATTTACATAATTTCATTTGCAACAAATGCGGAGGCCAATTGTGAACAGTCGACACGTTTCCATTTCCATTTTTATTCCATCTCTGTGCTACAATAGTTACAAATTACGAGTATTACACGTTTTTATAAACAAAATTATATTCAGCTGTTGATTTGCCGAGTCAGAGTCAGTCTCCCCACACACACACATATTCGCATGAATATTCATCAGTTAATATCTCTATGGTTGTATAAATAGATGCACACTCTATTTCAGGGGAGTTTTACCACAGAATGGCAGCCGGAAGCTCTTTCATTAATTAAGTTCGAATTTATTTTTTTTTGCCTGCTGCGTTGACTCTCATGTTGCACGCGGCGCACAGTGGCGGCGGGCTTGAAGGTGTTTTATAGCGGCTCTTAGGCACAACACACCAATCAATGTATTCCCCGGACTATACATGGGTCTTGGCATGCCTCTGACCTACAGAGCACAAGGAGAATGACGATGATGACGCCACAAATACCGCTCAATCTTGTTGAGTAAGCGCCACTAATTTGTTTTTTAAGGCCGGTATTACTCCTTGCCCCCTTCCGTATCCTGTTTGGGGCTGCTGCGTTGGTGGCATGCATAATTTATTGACCGAATTTTCGCATCGAATTGTGTATTTGCACGTGTTTGAGGCTGAAAGCCTCAGTTTGTGTCCTAGCATATGCCCCAGCTTTGTTGAGGACCACCAGCAAATACGCTTTTAATAAGCATGCGAGCAACTTGGACCAGCCTGCCCATATTGTTGTCGATTACACCAGCTGATGCACATATATTGCCATACCAGACCAGGCCGGAGCTAACCTCAAGAGTTTTCTACTTAAACTCAAGGCTGGCCATGCAATTTGGGCATTAAAAATCATTACCAAAGGTATTTTGTGCCTCGGATGGCAACGTTGCCGATGAAGCAACATTTTTGGCAGGCAACGTTGCCTCCGCAGCTGCTTCAGCTGCATGCTGCATGCTGCATACTTTATCGCGCCATTCAAGGCATTTTCATTAAATAAGCTGGCAGCAGGCGATGACATTGTGGCAGCTTCAGCTGGAGTTTTGCTTCTATGTGCTGCAAGTACACACACACACACACACACACACACACACAATTCCTTGGCGACGTGGTGTGTCCTGCAGCTGGTTTGCCTGGAACTGGCAACAATTTTGAGATTACACAATAGTCCAGCGGCAAAATCGCTGGAAACCTGGACACTGAATATAAGTCCCATCTGTATCAGGCGTAGTCTATGGCCAACTGTAGCAGATGAAGAAGCTACACAAGCTGCTGGGGCACGATGAGCCCGTGACCCTTGAAGATATCGATAGGCATTGCTTTCAGAATTTACAATGCAACAAATGGTGACCTAATAAAAAGGATACTGTTTTATAAAGGAGCTAAAACTTTGCAGTTAAAGTAAGCTCCATTTTTAGTCCTACAAACTTAAGCAAAAACAAGTAGGAAACGGCTATCTTCGGCACTCTGAAACTATATACCCTTGCAATGGTCTTCTAAATAATTTTAAATACTTTTTTGTATACAAGAGATCATTTTAACCCAATTGTTCCTATGGCAACTATATGATATAGTGGTCCGATTTTATTTAAACTTGGTCTGATTGTACAAATCGTAATTCTACATCGTTATGCCAAGCTTGTTTTTGATATCTTAAAAAACACAAAAGTTTTTCATACAAACACTCTTTTATAAAATATGAAGTGTCTCCGATTGTTCCTATCACAGCTATATAATATAGTAGACCGATCGATTTTAACATACAAGCTACCTACAATATCAAACTTCATCTGTACCAAGTTTCATCAAGATAGCTCAAGGATTAAGTCAAAAAGTAAACATAGAGACAGACGGGATGACAGACCGACGAACATGGCTATATCAACTCAACTCGTCGTCCTGATCAATAATATATATACTTTATGGGATCGGACACGTCTCCTTCTCTGCTTTACACATTTCGAGGCAAAATTATAATACACTTTTGCAAGGGTATAATTAGCTAACACAACAAATAAATTGCATGCATCTTAAATCTTCATAAAATTATGCCAAACGCTTTGCATTTAAATCGAATTATGCAAACGCAGCACAAAAAAAAAAACTGCAAATGTTGATAATTACGAATGCACACAGAGCCGCAGGACCGCAAAATTTTGTAATTTAAAGTAGAGTCTGTACCACATCCGGCCGCTTGTTGCTTGGTTAGCGCTAATTTTTGATATTGTTTAAATGAAATACATATACATAAATATGTAGCATTCAAATATATACAATTGCCCTGCTAATTGCATAAAAATTATAAAATGTTTTGCAAATATTTTGTTAACAAATTGTGCGGTGCAATTTAAGCCACAAAAATGCAATTAGCTTTGCATGCAATTAACTTAAAATTTAAAACATAAAATTGAGTTGAACAAGTGCCACTAGACATTTCTGGAACAGGTACAACAGCAGCACACTTTACACACATCAAATGCAGATGGGCAAAAATTAGAAATTTCATAAAATTACTCATACACCATGTGGGCGAACAACAAATTGAAAGTCTCAATATTTGAGCAATGACAAAACTTAGGGCAGTGAATTGATGGCTGTGATGTCTTTGACAGCACTGAACGTCATTTCATTTTGATGAGGGTTCAACATTTGTATGCCGGTGTATGCAACAAGTGTGCTACACACACACACACACACACACAATGAACGCCTGCTGTTCACAGTTATCAAATTGTGCAAACAAAAGTATGTCAAAAGTTTGTACCTAAATTAATTGAAAGGACCATGTCCGGTTTCTTAACAACGCCTTTTCGCTATCGACCGCAAAATTCATAAGAAAATTGATGTCAGCCTGTAGAATAAGGAAGAAGAGGCAGGCAGAGACAGAAAGTTTCACCTTTGGCCAGAAATGATTTGACCGACGACAACATTGTCAGACATTGGAAAATGTTAACCCAAAAAACATAATTTAATTAGTTTACATTGCTGATGAAACCCACATAGCCTTTATACGAGTATTATTAAAAGCAAGCAAAAACTTTAATTGTCGATGTTAAGCAAGACTAGATGTCATATCCTTTTGTGTACACCTTTTGATGCTGTTCCTTCTGCAGGTCCTGTAATTGCCGCTTTCAGTGTACACACTAAAAAATTAGTTTATTTTTTAATTTGTTAACTTAAAAAGGAATATTAAATAAATAATTTGCATGCCATTGAATTTACAACTAATTGGAAAATAATTCAAAGTTTAGACCTCCTGTCCTTGATTTGCATTCACGCATTACTTTTAAACTATAAAAAAAGTTTATCAACCAACATTTTTTAGTACTGTGTAGTCGTATCTGGGTCCTTATTCTACTTTTAGTTGTGGCTCTTTGTCTGTGCCCCTTGTCACCTGTGGGTGTGAATGCCTCAAATACTTGTTCCGACTTTGAATGCATTCGAGTGAATACGATGAAGTTTATCTACCTATTTACGCAGAAATGTGTGTGTTTGATCCCTGCATAGTTATACCTTAACATGCAAGCAAATATTTCTAGAGTTCGACTATCAGAATTCTTGCCTTGGGGAAATGGAAAAACTTGTAGAAAGCGATTCAAATAAATTGGCAAACTTAATGATTAAATTATTATTGTGATTTGTTTATTCATTAACACGGCACTTATTCATTATTATAAATTAATTCAATAAGTTTTTGTTAATCTTTTAATATTCAACATTACTACGCCATTTACCTGTTTATTCGGCTTTTTAACTCACTCTCTTTCGATTCAGCAGTCTTGAAAATTCACTCAGAAATCCCAATGGTACAATTCTCATACTCATTTCACGCCGGAAGTCCTTAAACACACTCACACAAACGCACAACTCACATTCATTCAATCAATCATTTATTCATTAAGTCATGGCCAGTTGCCTGCTCATTGTAAGCTCAAACTTTATACGCAAACAAATCGAAAATTTTAATAAAAATTCTTACGTTAAATTACGCTCAGCAATCAACATGTCAGCCCACAATCCACAATCCAAACCCACAACCCACTGGTCGTGCCCATTGTCCAACTGTTCACTTAAGTGGTGTTAAGTATTTGAAAATCTGTTCAGTTCTATGTCCTCTGCCTTCCCCTCTTTCCCCATAACGCCCTTTTGTTGTTCTGCTGTACTTGTGCTTTGCTCTGTGGCCGCTTTCCATTTTATTGTTTTACGACAGTTGGCCAAATACTTTTGCTAGCAAAACTTTTGCGCCTGATGGTCATTTATTTGTCTGTGATTTACAAGCCCCCTCCCCCCAATTAATACTGAGTCGAATCCACCCATTGAGCAACTCCAGAAGCATTTAGTACTATTGATTTATTACTTCTTTACCAGCTCAAATCTGCTCATAGCTCTCAACTATCCCATGCGCGCGCACCGCCTGCAAATCCCTGACGCACTGTTCCATGGGCGTGACCACACAGAGTGGTTTCCGGCCGCTGTAATAGGCGCTAGTAGCCCTGGCATAGCTTACCTGGCGAGCGTGCAGCCAGGTTGTTAGTTCATTCAGGCACTCACACTGCCAGGGATTGCCCTCGATGCTGATATGGCGCAACTGCGGCAGCTGCTCTAATTCTAAGGCTGGCAAGAAGGTCAAGCGATTATTGTTTATTTGCAGCTCTGCTAGTTTCTCAAAGGTGGTTAGCATATCCCCCTCGATTTCCACCAGCCGATTTTCACTCAACGTCAACAGCGACAAGCGGCGCAGTGGGGCAAACATGCGTATGTCAAGGGAGACCAGATTGTTGCGCCTCAGACACAGCTGTTGCAGAAAGGGCAGCGAGGAGAATGCTAGTGGATGTAATTCCTCAATATCGTTGTTGGTCAGATCAAGGTAGGTTAGATTCCTTAGCACGCTGCTAAAGACATTGTGACCCAGCTGTCTTATGTTATTGTTGCTCAAGTCAAGCAATTGCAAGGCCGTCAAATTAGCAAAAACCTCATCGGGCAGCTTAAAAATTTTGTTTCCTTGCAATTGCAGCGATCTTAATTCAGTCAAACCCATAAAGGCTTTCGGAGAGATCTTGCTAATCTGATTAAGCCAGAGATTCAGTGTCTCGAGGTGATGTAGCCTTTGAAAAACATAATCCTTAAGCACCTTTACATTGTTTGAACTGTAGTCAAGTACACGAAGCTGTGGTGTAACATCAGGGGCTGGTCCTTCGAATAAATGTTGCTCAATTTCATAAATGTTGTTATTAGATACGTTCAATACACGCAGCTGTGGCAGCGCATAAAATATGCCCACGTCCAGAACCTCTAGCCAATTGCTGTGCAAGTGCAATTCCTGCAGCTTGGGTAATCCTCGCATGCGGCACCATTTAAACTACAAGAGAAATACCTTTAAATAAATCAACTGCTTAGTCCACATCTCATTTGTGCAACTTACATCTCTAACAATATTATTGCTAATAGACAAATAACGCAAATTGGGATTGGACCCAATCGTGATATTCTCCTGCTCGTTGGTGGTAAAGTCCAGAAACTCTAAATGCTTTAGTTCCTTAAAAGCATCCGTCTCCACATTTTCTATTAAATTATTTGAGAAATTGAGATAGACAAGATTGGGCAGCTGACTCATTAGACTTCGCTCAACGAACAGCAATTCATTGTGACTGGCATCCAAATTGACCAAAGGCGCATTGTCAGCAAAGTGTTTATTATGCAGCTCGTCAAGTTGACAGTGTGATACGTTGAGTTGTTGCAACGATGCAAAATCTCTAAAGCCATGCTCGGCCAATGTTAATCCTCTAGATTGGGACAGGTCCAATTGAAGCAGATTAGACAATTGAGGCAGGGGTTTTTCATCATTTTCAATTTCCGTGTGTTCATTAACAATCTTCACGTTATGCCAATCGACTTTTATGTATTGACCAAGTTGCTCAAAACTCTCGATTTCCCGACAGATATAGTTTTTACGAGATAGCTGCTCACATTCCTGTAAATCTTTTGTTTGAACATCACAAAATGCAACAAAAAGCAACGCTAAAAGTAGAACTCGTCTTGACGGCATCTTAAATTCAACTGAAATCTCTTAAATTAAGGTTCAGTGCGTAGCTTTGTCGTACCAAACTTGTTTCATTATTTCATTTTAGTCGAACTTGAAGAGTGGCTAATTATAAGCCGGTTTCCAGTTTATTGCAAGCACACAACGAGAACTGCATTGCTAAATAATTGTAAGGAAGAACTTGCATTTTTAAGATACAAAAAAAAAACGAAGATTTTATTACAAGTGCATATATTGTAGGACTGGCCTTTTATGCTCAGGTCTGTGTAGAAAGACCAGGCAGTAAAAAATCCTAATACCTAATTCAGGTAACTTTGAGCAAAAAAAATTAAATACAATAAATTTGAGGACAAAAGATTTTGCAGAAAGAAATTTATTTGTTTATTACGTTGTATGTTATTATAAGGAAATATTTATCTGTTGTTAGAGAGCCGTTCCTTTTTATTAGTAGAAAGTGTTTGGTAGATCCTGTGTACCAGCTGCCAGCTGGAATGCCCAAGGTAAAATGTAATCTATAAAGGAGCTAGAGATATATCGATTTTGATTTTAAATGTAATATATAATTAAAGTTTTATATGATCCAGACCGAGGCTCACCTCATGTGATAAATATTCTAAGACTAGAAAAATATGTTGACTTACCACTTTCTTCACAGTTGGACTGCCCCACACGGTGTAAAGTGTGTAGGCGTCCGATTCTATAAGAATTGTTTCTTTCTGCATGCTGTGACCAGTGTATATATTGGGTTTTGGGGCCTCCCACGTGTTATGTAGCAGGACGCTATGAGAGTAATCTCATCCTTACTATAACCATGAAAGATCGGCCGTACTGTAATAAAGCAATATGTAAGCATAAAAGCCAGTTTGGCCATGTCTGTTATACTTACTATAATCGAGTAAAATATGTTGTAGATTTTAAGACTCCTGGTTTAGAAAGTACAGTGGCGGGGCTTCCTTCAGAGTTAAAAGGAGCTCCGCTCACAATAGCATGCTTATTCTACTGTCGCCTCAAGCTCAAGATCTTGCTCTACTTCGCCGATTTGAAACGTATTGTCGTTTTGGTCATCGGGATGACGCTTTTTAAGACGCAGATACACGTTACCCACGCCCCAAGCCATTTTCCCGTAACGTGGGTACAGCACATTCTCTGCCTCGGCGTTGATCTGTAGAATCATTTGCTGTCCTTTATTATCGGGCTTGGATACGTGAAGCACCTGCCAGTCGGTGGTGGGCACATCAGGATTCTGCCATTTTAAAAGTTTCAATGCTTGCTCCTTTGGCACTACGCGTGGAAAGAGCACTTTAGCTTTTGGTACGGATGGAATTCGAGTTCTTTCCACTACCGCTAACTGGGCACCCTGCCAAGGGGCGGGCATCGACGACACTTTGCTGGTAACCCAGTTAAGGGTGTGCTCATCCTTGCAGCTCAGGATTTTTACGCCATTATGCCAACCGGCACCGTCAAAAGTAGTGGGCACGGCATCTGGATCGCCCATATATTTGAACAGTGCGTCGAGCAGCTTCATCTCTACTTTTTTCCACTGCTCTGGTGTCATTTTTCCGCTGGGGTCGCTTTTGTCAACCAGCGCCACGACCAAGTTTCTTTTGGCCATATCGTTGCCACTGTCAGTGTTGGGTTTATTATGTGATCGAGGTCGCTTACTCACTTGAGTTTCTGGCCTTGGGTGGTCGGTAGAGTGGTGGCGCTTAGTTGCTGTTGGCTCCTCGACCCGACGAGGCTCCCTCCTCAGAGACTCTCTTCTCAGTGGCTCAGGTTGCCTACTGGCAGGTGCTTCGGTCTTTACTTTGGGTGTGCTCTGACCTTTTGTAGCCATTAATTCTTCGATCTTGTTTGCGTATTTGTCGCTTGAGGCCTGCATTGCAGGCTTTTGAGAAAAGTGTTGCCGGCTCTGCTCGATCTGGCCTTTAGCCCACTCGAGCCTGCTTCTATCCTCAGCATTAAGGTCGCTGCTGCTGTTGAGCCGAGCCCTGATCTTCAGAGCCGCCTTATATTGTGTTAAGGCTTTCATTCCCTCTTTTGTTCTTTTGGGCCCGGTCCTGCAAGGGGTATTGGCATCCGTCTCAACTGAGGAGGGCAGATTTTTCTCTTCGTCCTTTACACTTGAAGATGTTCCTTGTAAATTGGACTCCAAATTCATGTTGTTGGCAGTCGCTTTCCAACTACCATGGCCTGCTCCAACCATGGTAGAAGTGTGACCACTGGCGACACGCTGAGAGTATATATACCCTCCGTGCCCGCCGGTGGTAGCAGTCACGCCTTCCACCGACGTTTGGGCTGACATCCCAGCCCGAGTTGAATAGTTATTGTACTCCATACTGATTTTTATATTCGGGGGATCACCCCTAGCGTTTTAAGCCTACCGCCAGACACCTCGTAACAATGGTCTGATAACAGTACTTCCAATGTGCTCTCGCCACCGGAAAGTACTGCACCAGAACCTCAGCTAGAAACTGGAATATCTAGGATTCGAGCGAGTAAGTGACACTAGGTATTACTCGTTAAATCCAAGTTAATACAGTGACCATTGCCCAGCCAGCACCCACGGGGAGGGTTCTGTTAGAGGATTTTTGCCGGCCATAAACACTCGATATTTTACATGTCTCATACTTTAATTATAATAATAATTCATATCTTTAATATTACTAAAATGCTTGTTATAGTTGCATTTCGATTTAATCGATTACACATACATATAGGTACTAGCTTCGTTTATTTCATATAGCTGACAAAAGGTACATTTAATAAAATATATAATATCTATAAATCAAGGAACATTTGTGTTCATATTAAGATTGTTCCATATAATATTTAATATATTTTATTTGAGTATATATAATCAAAAAAAGGTATATTAACTTGCATATTTATATATATATATATATATAATATATTAAGACACTTAAAATACACATACATAGCTGAAGTACATTGTTGGCTCTTAGAGACATATATTTTTGATTAATCGTTGTAACTACCAAAAATTCAGAAAGACAGTGATTCATCATATATATATTTATACAAAGGCATATATAAAAACGCTAAAATGTAGCTTAATTAAAAATACATAAATAATTAATAACATTTCAAATGTATCCTGAGTTAAGCAAAGCTATTGCAAAATTGCATTTTGGTGAAATTAAAAATCAATAACTTGGAGACTTTCAAGAATGCTGTAGCTTTGGCCATAGGAGACTAGTATGCGATAGTTCACAGGGCTTCGATAATAATAAACGAGGTCAAAATAAATAAATACAAAATTGTGCAACTATGCTACACAAAGTCAAACCAATTTTACACAATTTCCACAACGGTTAGAACATGCCAGGGGTGTCGGACTCCCGATTTCCAGACTTTTCAAAGAACATGGCATCCTGAAAGAAATAATATGAAAAGAATTACAATGTTTTATATCAAAATTTCATGGATAATGCTTTATGTCTAGCATGGTGAGAATAAGGTGTTCATTATAAAATCTTTACCTCAGCAGTCGACTCACATAAAATTTAATAATAAATGTGAATATATAGCAAAACAGTACACTTACAATAAGGAACGTAGCCCCCAGGAGTACGGCCTTCATGCGAACATCCAAGTCAAGTGGAAAAGTAATTCCAAAGAAATCTGCATCGGTGAAGATTTCACGCGCCAAACCAGACCACTGCTTGGAAATTTTTCCCACCTTTTCGCCGGTGAGAGAGACCACCTATAAGCACAAAATATATTTATTATACTAATTATTATAAAATAATCTCATCACTCACATTAAACTCAACATCGCCGCAGAGCGAAAATGTGCAGAAAGGACCCTCAATCCGCAGCACCGTGTCGCCGATGTGATTTAAAATCCGAAAAGAAGGAGAGCAAATGGACCACTCCTGTTCAATGCTGCCAATGACATTGCCTGGTGGCGCTGATACTTCCATGGTTTGCAGACAGCATGGGAAACAGCAGGCTGAGCATGCCAGTGGTCGGTACATGTGAATGACCTCTTGCTTGTAATTGTCGAATACTTTCATATCGAAGGGTCGTGCAGGACCGCAACAGTTGCGCGTGCAACAATCGTTGTCCTCCACCGCATAATAGACCTTTTGACCAAGTGAGTTTTTGATTGAGAACTTATTGTTGGTCTCGAAGCCAGTGAATGCCTCGAGCAGTTCCACTTTTTGCTTAACTAAAAGCTGGTCGATACTCGTAAGGTATTCCAATCCGCGCGGACAATTCGGAATGCCTGAGGGTATACTCATCCAGTCGCCTGTTGGTTAATAATAGAAAAGAGCCATCAATCGGAATAATCGTAAATTGTGCCCTCTTTCAATAATCAAATCAACGCGTATGGGTTTTCTAGACCGCTCACAAAAGCGTGTCAATTGGTCAATGTCGTTCTCGGCAATTGCTCAACGTCATATAGAAAATTCTTAATTGAAGGCATTACAATGGACAGACCCCGACCTCAGGTGCAGCGGGCTATTGTGCTTTTTACGCCACTCAGGGCCGCTTTAATATCTAATCATATTGTGGATTTAGAGATGATAACGTTTACGACAGTCCCAATATATCTTGCGTTCATGCAAATTTATAATTTCATCACAATAAGTTATTTAAGTTACAATGAGCGCTATCTTCAACACGTTTATCAAGTGAGATTTACGGTTCTCTTTGAAAATATACTTTGGCATGGAATTGAATAGGCTGTAGATAATTTAACCTTGAATAGGCAATTTCATAAGAAGTGGATAAACATTTGAAATTACTAAGAATTCTCTGCAATGCTCACCTTTTGTCCTCATCACTTATATAGTACTCGTAGCCCTTTCGCTTAGCGGACTTATTCAGTCGCATTGTGTGCCGAAATTTCTTGGGCAGCGGTTTGTTGGCCTCACGGCAGACCAACTGCTTTAAAGTCTGTGATCTCGTACAGAAATAACTATACTTGGTATACAATGTGTGCCATATAAAGCGTAACACCTTTGAACCACTACTGGCACCACCAGACGTCGCTTCCCGTTGATCGACAGACTCGTTTTTAGTCAGATCTAATGTTGAAATGTAATTTGAGCTGCAAGCTGAAACTGTCGCTGCGGTTGAAGCAGACATCGCACACAAATTGAGTTAAAAGGTCGTTGCGACTGCTCTCGATGCTGCATCGAGCTAAACTGAAGCGTCTGCCTGGAAGAGGGCACACAAGTTGACAGCGTGTCGTGCCGGAAAAATCAGAGTAGTCAACATAGCCGAACGCGTTTTAAATGGCGCTTTGAATTATTTTATTGGTTCAATTAAGGCAAACCCGACACGCCGTGATAAGAGGCTGTGTCTTGGGATTTGAATGCTTAAAGCAACGTATACAAGGCGGGTCTTTAAGCATGTTGAAGAGCAAACGCGTTTGGTGTGTAAACAACAAGATGCTGATGTTGATATCAACACGTCAGTGTCGTGGCTCATCTGGGCCATAGATAGGAAACTTTAAATCTTACTCACAGCTACATTATAAATATTTACTGTTCTGTTTCGGGTGTTAATAGAAAACTACTTTGAAGTCTGCGGTTTCAACTTTCTCAAACACCTTGATATGACGCTGCATTGCATTCTGAGTGGTTCAATGGCAGCACAGAATTGTTCTGGCAGTGGACTTGCTATTATCACAATTACAGTACATTGACATCAATGATGAATGCGTAAACTCGTTCACATTGAACGCTCTCTTTTGTTTCTATAATTTCAGTCGATTGGCGATTGTAGGTTTTGCTTGTTGTCAATGTTTGCACAGTGAATGTGCATATACATATATTGGCACTGATATGATTTGATTAATAGCAGAACTGTCCCAGTTTTCGACAATGGCAATGGTGTTGGTTTAAGATTTTTAAGTTATAAAACACTTACCTGCAGGTCCACCTGGCCCCATGCCGGGATGTGGATGAGCTGGTGGCATTCCAGGCTGTGTTATAATCGGCTGCTGTGGGCCCGCAGGACCTGGTGGATATCCAAATGGTTGCGGTGGCCCAGCTGGTGCGTAGCCATAAGGTTGTGCTCCTCCTGCGCCAAAAGGTACAGCACCTCCATAATGTGGTTCTCCGTAGGGCATTTGAGGTACTGGTGCGTAACCAGCTTGTGGCTGTCCCGGCGAAAAACCCTGAAATAATTAAATGTTTAATAAAGCTCTAAAGATACTGGATATAATATTAAAGATGACGATGAGTTTCGAATTCTAAAACGATTATTGCATACAATTTGGATTGAAGCGACGTTTAGTCTCGTACTTATCCGCTCGACAAGGCAAACCTTGTATTTGTAATGCGAGTGCGATTTTATTATTTTATTAGGGTTTTCTTAAAATTATCCTTAAATCTATCGCTGCCGCTTTTAAACTATTTTTAAACTATTTTAATCCCTTTCAGCTGTCGTGAGGTAACGATACGATCGTCTGTGCAGGTAGCCCAAAATATTTGTACATATATATACATATGCTTTTAAAGAATACATACCATGTTCAAACCTGAACAGTTATATGGTGACTTCATTATAATTACGATCGTGCATTAATGCAATTTGTTTTTTCTTTGATAACAAATTGATTAAAAAGTTACGTTGTCCTATCGGGTTATTTGTTTCCTAAGAAACAATACATCAGGCTTTGCATTTAAAATCAATACAATAAAAACTGTTATGCCATATTTATATCTATAATCTAATTATATATCTTCTTTTATATATATATTGTATTATATATATATTCGTTATTACCATAACAATATGACTTATATAAATCGCCAACTCACCACGTCGAAAGGAGTGCTATAATTGCATCAGCATTATTAGAATGAACACAAAAAAATAAAAATAAATTTTTATTTATGGTCGGTGACCGAGAAAAATACTCCTTTATTTTTGAAACAAAGTGATTCCCATGAGTCAAAAGCCGATCACTTTAACTAGCAGTCTGTTAAGGAATTTGCTTATCAATAGTCTTAAAATTCAGATCCCTATGGTGTTACAAGCATACCAGGGGCAATCAGTTACCACTCGCATGGTAATATTTTGGAAGAGCTATATTTTCCTATGATTTACAATATTTAGTAGAGAAAGGTAAACATGTTCCTGTTTTATTTACTCATAATCATTAAATGATGCATATGCAAACGTATTTTCGAATGTGTAACAGGCGAAAAATTCTCCAATAATTAAATTTATTTAATCTGTCTAATGTTTTACAATGGAGCAGTAATTCATTGTATGTAAATCAGCAACTTTTATGTACTTTTCGGGCTGAGTTGACAACAAGTTTAAATGCGTCGTCAAAATGCAGAGTGAGAGTGTTTGAAAAAAAATTATAATTGCAAACGGCACGACAAGTTAAAAGTACAGTCAAATTTCGCTAAAATTAATTGTATAAATTCCAGTTTACATGCTACAGCAAAAACTCCCTACGACAACTGACTAATCAGTAACAGAATATATTCGTTAAAATGTCTGCCTAACGAACAACACTTGAGTATATCTAAACTCAAGTGTACCTCATAGGCAGGCTGTACTGTTATGATAAAAAAAAGCCACGCAAGCCATAAAATGACGTCAGATCAACGGGTGTGTATATATGCTTGACAGTTATGTATTCGTAGAACGCCCCCAAAAATCTGAGTACTCACATAATTTACTGGCTGTGTTGGTGGGCCTCCATGTTGTTCCGGTGGATAGGACGGATTCGGTGCTGGATAGGGAGCATTCGGTGCTGGATAGGGTGCATTCGGAACCGGATAGGGAGCACCCTCAGCTGGCGGTGCATTTGGTGGATAGTAACCCGGTGGTACATACCCGCCTTTATTGACGTTGTTCATGTTGCTGTTGTTGTTGTCGTTGTGCGATGTTGTTGCAGGTTGTTGAAACCGTTTAACGGAAGCACGCCGCAATATGAAGCTGTTTTTAAAAATTTTATTTATATTATGCTGTGCTTCAAAATGTATTTTATATATATATACATACCCTTATTTCTATTGCTTTTGTTAGTTAAATAAAATTTCGTGTATGTATGTCATGAAATGCAAAACTACCAATGTTAAAGTAATTGGAAAACGCGAAAATACCAAAAAAGAAATGCATTATAAAAGAATTTAATTAAAGTATCGATATTTTTTGACAAGCAACTCTAAGCAAATAACTTTATTAGATTGCCACTAGGTGGCGCCACACATGCGTTGACAGTGCACAATTTGAAATGTAGAAGATAAATTCAGCAAGTTACCGTAACGACACATAGATGGCGCGCAACAAATTAAAAAAAACGATGAACTGAAGTTAAAGTTTTTCGAATTAAAATTATGAATGTTATAACAGAAATGGATTTATGATGCAGGTAGCTCTTGTTGGCTGCCCCTAAGCCTAAATACATTTTAAAAGTTAAGCAAATTGAGACCAAAATGCAAATCTGTTATTTTGCTAATTAAATATATTAATTAGTTGTGTTTCGTGTAAATGCTGTGTAAATAGTACACTAAATCATTTCATCTGCTTTTTCAACTAACCAAAATCGCCATTTTTATACACACATCTACACACGCAAAGAAGCACACACCCCACACACACACACACAGCGCAAAATTCACAGTCCACATTTTTTCTAATGCGCAAATTTTCTGTGCGAGGGTGCGAGTTTGTCAGGGTGCGGGTTGGCTGTGGCAGGGCTAGGGCGGAAACTAGAGAGTGCGAGAAGTAGGAGCGAAAGAGAGAGAGAGGGCTGAAAGAGAGGGTGGCGTAGTTGGCGTGCATAAAAAATGGCGGTTTCCGATGCAGGCAAACAGAGAAAAAACTGCCGGTCGAGGAGTTTGTCCTGCCTTCGTCCTGCCCTCGTTGTGTGTGAGTAAGCAAGAGAGAACAGCAAAAAAAAAAAAAAAAAAAAATCTAAAAAAATAAACTGTTGGAAAAAATGCGAGAAAAATCCACCCTGTGGCAGGGACAGCAAGCAGACGTCACTTACACACAGAAATACGTACATACTATGACATCGTAATTACCAATACAAATGCAAAGCGCGACGGAGAAATCATCATCATCATCATCATCAACAACATTGCCACACCCGCCGCTCGCCGCCGCCTACTCGCTGGTTTTGCTTTAGATTTCCGACCCTGGAGGCCAGAAATGAACCCTCAGCTGGTCAGGGCATTGGCAATGGCAACAAACCAGAGCAAAATGACAAGAAAAAAAAATCAGTTGAAATGGGCGCCTTAATGCGCCATATAACGCGATATTAATGCAGTTCTCTCTCTGTCTCTTTCTCTATGTGGATGTGTGTGTGTGTTTAGCACATTCAATTAGTTGCCATTGCTTTTTGCATGGCAACAGCAAAAACTACAACAAACATGCGAGACAGAGAGCTTTTTTGCGGTTGGCAACCAACACAAAAGCTTCAACTGTAGCAGGGCGCCCTCAAGTGCTCCAACCGAACCAAGCCCACAACCAGTACCAGAACCAGAATCCAATCCAACCAACTCACCGACCCACTCACGACCTCGACCTCAACTCTTTTACAGTTGCTGGCGCTGCTGCTGCCGCTTCAGTGCATCAAAATCTCGAAAAATCAGGCAGCCGGCAAACATAATGCAGCCATGGCGGCAAGCCCCATGCGGGTTCCTTCTGCTCCTCCTACTGCCCTCCTATTCCAGCTGCAGTCAGTTGATTGTGTAACTCTGACTGTGGATGGCAGGTGAAGGTGCAGAAGCAGGCGCAGCAACTACAGGAGTAGAAGCAAACAGCTTAGGTTCAGCCCTTTCGAGTGGCAAAAGATTCCTCATCTCTTGGTGCTACTGCTGCTCATTAGCCGCTGTATTTCGCCTTTAAACATTGAAATTTACAAATTTGCTGTTCAGCTTGGTTTTATCTTATTCTTTTTTTGTTATTTATTGTCAGGTCAATCTAATTTATGTGTGTCTGTGTTTTTCGCCGTTATCGAAAGTAAAAGTTAGCTTCAATGAAACCTCGCTGCCCATAAATCAAGAATTTAAAGATCCTCCCAGTCTGATGCTTCTAACGTCCACGTTCGCAACTGATCGATGGCTGTGGAGTTGCCTGTTTGCATTTTTATTGTCTTGAAGGGAACACCCGACAACTTGGCCAACAGAAACATCTGCTACCTGATGATGCTCCTGGACTGATATGTGTCGGCCAAAACTTAAAAGATATTTGTTATTTTTTTTGCCGCTTTGGCGCGTGTTCAAAGGAATGTTTGGTTCAACAGTCGAGGTAAATTTCCATAAAATAAAAATGTTTGCGAAATCTCACAGACAATATAACATACATTATGTCTTTTGGATATAATTTAAATGAAATTAACAGTTTGAAAGTGTTTTTAAAAAGAGAACTGAACAAATATAACAACTTAAATATGCATAGATTAAATATTAAAGTTATTTTTCTATTTTGTAATAAAGCTCAATTTTCAAACAAAGTATTGAAAATTATAAAACGAAAAGTAAGCAGAATATTACCAACAAATTTATTGGTATAAAATAAATCAAAAATGCATATATAATTAAAAATATATAAATAAATACATAATTCACCAATAATCTTAAGCCTTGAAGCGAAGAGCGCTTAAAGATAAAATATTAAATTTAACAACATTTTTAACAGTCAATTCTAGTTTATTCGTCTTTAAAAAAAATTGTAGTAGATTTTTATAAATTTTTTTCAAGAATACAACTCGCAAATCTTAAGGGAATTTATAAAAGCTGGCTGGCAAATAAAATTCACATTGTGTTGGGTCAGTGATGTTACATGTGTGTAGAGGCAGGGGCAGACAGTTAAAAATCAAGTACAACAATAACAAACAACAGCAGCACAAATGTGTCAATGTGAAGGACAACAACAACAATATCAACGTCAACATTGTGGGGATGGCAACTGCAATTGCATTTGGCCAGCCAACTGTTGGCTCAAACAGGCACAGCTGACCAAAAAAACAAAAAAAAAAAGACGAGGTCATCTGCACATATTGCCATGGCAATGCAATCACGTAAAAGAATGACCGGAAATGCACACACACACACACACAACACACATATACATATGTATATACGCAACGGCAATAAAACATTAAACGTCACCTGTGATTGCATGGGAATCGAAAAGCTAGATTGTCCTGGGTCAGGGTTTGTTCTGCTTGGGGTCAGTTATAAAAAAAAAAATAAAAAGAAAGAATAAAAAAAAAGGGTGAAAGTGCTTTTAGCTTAATTACTTAATTACCACTTGGCTAGGCGTTCCACTGCGAAAGGTCAGAGCTTGGTAAAACTGGGTCAGCAGCATGGACTGCAAAAGGGTTTATATAGTACACATATATATATACGCCAAGCGAATCTTAATGAGTTTTATTTTATTTTATTTTCATTTTTTCACCCTGTAGTTTTTGGTCCGTTTTCTAATTAAAAGCACAATGACCCGACCGACGACCCTTTCGCCCCGGCGCGTTAATGAGACGGCACGCACTCTGGTCGCCAGGGGTTGGGAGATGGAGCTCAGAGGTTTCTGAGCTGGCGCGCAATTAATTATCAAGTGTTGAACTTGAACTTGGCGCCCTGGGCAGACGAAAGAGCCGAAGGGGGTGTGTTAAAGAGCGCCTTGGGGTTTTATTGATTTCTCTACAGAGAATTGAGATAGTGAAAAAGCAAGAGAATTTAAGAGAAAGAGTGTATGCTCAGTCTGGTAGCCACATGTCATGTCCAAAAGATTTAAATCAAAGCTGACAGCAGCACAAAGCGCGACTCGGACGCGCTATGCAGTCTTGTTTTTTAACCCTTTCGCTTTGTCCTGCTCTCAAACCCCTTCGAGTGTCTGGCATGGACTTTGGGCAGGCAGAAAGAACATTGACAGGATGCTGCCACACGGTAATTGCTTATTTAAGCGCGCGTTCGTCCTTTTACGGGATGCCAGGATGCTGGGCAATGCACAAAAACCAAAAAATAAAGCGCGCACAAAACAAAGCCAAAGCAAATGCCGCGTGTAATTATTGGACGGGTTGAAGGGCAGGGCAGGGCAGGGCAGAGCAGGGCAGAGCAAGGCAAAGGGGCTGTGGCTGAGTAGCCAGCCAGTCATCCGGGCAGCTGTCTAGCCGGTCTCTGACCAGGACCAACTCGAAATGAACTGCAAATCAAACAAGAACTCAACATGGACCGCATGCGTGCATATTAAAAATCTTTTAAAATGAAATTTCGGCAGCGGCAACTCTTTTTTTTCATTTTCATTTTCATTTTATTTTTATTTTATTTTTTTTAAAGGGTTAAGGCTTTTGTTGTGCAGCCAACTATGAGCGAAGGTCCTGAGATCCTGTGTATGTGTACCTGTGTGTATATGTGTGTGGTCGGACTTGCAGCTGTCGTTATCTAGTCTGGGCTATCGCAGACTAGCACTGATTGAGCTTAAACCAAGGGTCAGCCGCGGGGTTGATCGATGCTTGAAGGATGTTCAGGACTGCGGGCTGGGGTTTTTACAGCCTGGCGCGTTTGGTTTGCCGATAAGCAAAGCAAAATTTATCTCGTTTTAGAGAGCAAAAAATTGAAATCCACACACGTTTGTTAACAGCTCAATAACAATAACAATTGCAGAAAATGTTGTAGCTTGCGTTGTGGCCATAAATTATAACGAGTTGTTTGGTGGGCATGAACAAACATACGGGCAAAATATGTTGAAACATTTTTCAATTTTAATGACACCAAATGAAGGTAGAGCTAGGAGAACTCGAACTTGGCTGACACAAGAAATAACAGAAAATATTGTCAATAATTACAATGGGGACTGGGGCTGGTCTCTGACGCGTTTGACAGACGGTAGGAGTTAAAAAGCGTGTGAGTTGTTTGGCCCCAGGTGCTGATGGATCAGGGGCGTAACAGTGAGATGTGACAAGGGGGATGTAGCAACAGTCATTGCAATAAAATGAATTACTGCCAATTTTCACTATATTTATTTTTATTCAATTAATTAAATGCTTTTTTGTGGCAGTTCAAAAATCATTTTCCAAATTCCGAAATTTAATATTCAACGTTAAGCTAAATTGTCTTATCAATTGGAATTCCATGATACTTTAATGTGATTCTTGAATTTATTCTTGAATTTATGTTTTTAGCTTTTACTAATAATTCTGGTTTTAATCTCATGGTATCTACACCCCTTTGCAAAGTCACGCCACTGCTGCCTTGCACTTGCCTGCTAAGAGTGTTTAGCTGCCTAAACCGCTGAAAGCGTTTGACTTGAGCATTTGCATAGAACAGCAACAATAAAAGCAACGATTGGCATGCCAAATACCCATAATAGTAATAAACGTATGTAATAATAATGAATTTTAATGTCGCGCATTAACAATTCTTGCATATTAATTGGGCGAACTGAAACTGAAACTGGATCTGGAACTGAGACTCAAACAGAAACAGAAAACTAAAGCTGAACTTGTGTCTGCTTGGGTCTCTGTGTGGGTTTGCATAAATTGCTGTTGATATGATTTAGTGACATGGAACAATGCACTGGAATTTATGACAAAAGCTGCATACATTTAAGCGGATTATGTCAGAATTTTACCATTTCAGTTGTAAATTAAAAAATGTAATTTTTCATTATGGCAAAACTAAAATTTGTCAGCTCTGTCGCTAAAAACCTCAACACACAACACGCAGACAACTTTGGCTTTAGAATGTAAAAATGTAATTAGTGCACAAATCAATTGAAATATTTCCCTAAGGCCAATAAGAGGGGGCGTCTACGCCCCATTAATAAGCAACTGAACTTCATAATATGGGCGTTACTATAGCGCGCCCTGCCAAATGACAAATCGGCACAGAAACTGGATTTACTTGAATTCTACTATCTCTTTGGCAAGTTTTAATTTTTTAATCTTTTCAATCATTTTCAGTTTTAAAAATTTTTTTAACTAGTGAAAATTTCTTGTGGGTTTAAATTGGGAAGAGAATGAAAAATTCTATATAATTCTGGTTATGATAAAATTCAAATAAATAATTACAAAAGGATATTGATGTCTAAATATTCTTCTGCTCTTTATATATTCCAAAAATAAACTCCTCTGTCAAATTTCGCGTAAAGTAAACTCTTAAAGTTTACTCTTCCCAGGAACCTGCTGAACAACCCACCAAAATCCCCATTTAGCCACTTGCAGCAGTAGAATTTATTTTCCATATATTTTGCCGATTGCTTCTTTAAAAGGCCATAAAATATTTTACACTTGCCGGCGCTACAAGCAATGGGCTGATCTTCATTAGAGCTTAATGGTTCTCCTATTTATATTTTGTTGGCCGACCACCAGGAATAGAACTATCTAAAGAGTATTGTGAATGGGCGATTTTAGCAACTTTATGATGTCGTAAATAAGCAATAATATTTGCAGATACATAATGCACTGTTACTGCGTACTGACTTGACTGCATTAGGGCGGACAGGGTGACTGCCTGGCTGTCATATGCAATTAAAAGTGTACACCACACACACTAATTAACTGCAAGTCCTGGGCCAGAAGATGCCTTACCTTTCAAGTCGGGTCTCGAGTAGATACTTGTAATGTCGCAGCGCCACTCGAGGGAGCCCAAAGCGAAGAAGGCCAGAGTCACAACAGCAGCCCCATCAGTTTGTCAACAGGACGAGTGCAGGACGGAGGCAGGACCGCTGGAAGACACACCATGAAATGAAAAGAAATTGCCACTGTCTGCCGGGCTTAAAAAGTAACCAGTAAAATGAATAGAAAATGGGGCAAAGGGGCAAAAGGTGGCGGCAGCGCGAAGGAAACGCAACCATCTGCACGAATTGTAATTGAAAAGATTTCCCTTGAAGGAATTACACGCGCCGTAGTCGTCCTTGTCTGTGCTGCAAATTTAATAAGGAAACCCCAGCGAGCTTATATTGTACTTTGTGTGAAAAATAATAGTTTTATAAATGTACTGAAATTTGCGTGTACTCTCGTCGTAGATGGGGCAAATTTTATGAACTGCAAAATATTTTTGTGGCTAAAGCTAAACCAGAAAATTATGCGCGTAATTAAGAAATTTTAGTGAACCGTTGGTATTCAACATTTTGAAGCATTTTTCGCCCAGTCTCTCTCCTCTGTCCAGCTTACGAATGGCAAATGAAATAGCTATGGCATTTCCAAATGAAATTCATGAAAAGGAAACGCCAGGGGTAAAAGCTCAATGTACTGTGGATAGAAATGCTAATTTTGTTTATGATTTTTAAGAATTTAAATAAATATTACAACAATAACAGCGCTTTGATTAATTGAATCGACTAAGGTAAAGCACATTAAACATTATTAATTGCTTTGACTAAATTTTGTTAAAGTTTTTTTTAGAATAGCTTAAAGTGTGATAAATTTATGGTATAATGTAAAGTTGTGCTAAAAAAAGCCAAGAAGCATATTAAAGCGTTAAGTGAAATTAGATAAAATAATATAAGCTAATAAACTCTAAAAATTAAATAATAAATTACCATATTTTTGGTAATTTATTAATTAATATTTAGAGTTTTTTAGGTTATATTATTTAAACTCTAAAAACTTTTTTAGAATTTTTTAGCTTATATTATTTTATCTTTTATAAAACACAAAACTCGACTCGATATCCAATATAGAAGGGCAGAAAAAAGTGTTTCGAATTTTCTCATTTATTTTTCCAATTTTTAGCTTCTGCCACTGTAACTTAAGATAAAATTGTAAGCGACAACTGAAAACATCACAAACCGTCAAGTAGCGCATAGCAACCAAGGAAAACTGCAAAAATAAACCACAAAATTGGGCATCCTTTTATGTATGGATCCTTCTACTGGTGACTGTACATTTTTTTTTTTTTTGTGTGCGCTGAGTTTTTCTCATTTTGTATAATTTAGCTGACTGAAACGAACTTCTTCTGGTTGGTTTGGCGTCTGCGGCATTTTCATTTAGCATTGCAATTGCCAAAGCGTCTGTCAAGGGCCAACACAAAAAAAAACTAAATAAAAAAAGGGATCAAAAAAAAAAAGGGCGCCAATGAACACTCAGGTGGCAAATTAAAGTATTACGATAATTAAATGCACTGGCATCCTGAAACTGAGCACAGACAATGCAATTATGAGTAGAAAATTAGCGACTCTAGAGGGTTTGGGGTTTCAGTATACAACCAAAGGCTTTCCATTCATACTTAGCTCTAATGACAGGCTCAATTGTAAGTAATTGTAAACAGTAAACAGTCAATAATCAATAATGTGTATTGAAATCAATGCAGACCGCATAATCGATCGACACTTCTATACAGAACAAAAACAACAAAATGAGCATTGATCGCTTGGTGTGAATTTGTATGCTGAGGGGTGCGACAGCAGGGGTAAACTCTGCCACACACAACCCCTAGGCAAACGACCCGTCAGAGTTTTTTTTTTATATTGCAATAGCATAAAAAAGGTTAATAGGCTTAATTCTTGTTGTTGTTGTTGTTGTTTTCGACTTTTATTTATTGTAGAATTTTTGCCCAGGCACTTGAAACTGACAATTTCAGCTGTCAGTTTGTGTCGCCTCGTTGAGGTCTATGACTTTGCTTTATTGACTTGTTAGCGCCGTCAAAATCCCATTTGAATGTCAATAAATTTGCAAAAAAATAAATAAAATCCGTACAGAGAGAGGGTCAGAGCATGACAGAGATAGACTGAGAGAAAAAGGAGGAGAACTGCAGCCATGTTCTGGGCCGGACTGCCTGTTGCTGGAGTTGGGCTGAGCAAATTGGCTGTTGATTGATGTGCTCACGTAGACAACGATGAGCTACAAAGATTAATGTGGTTTTAAGTTAGTGAAAATGTTTGTCAGATATGCCCATAGTTGATGAAGTTGCTTGCCAATTAAATTATGTTGTTGAAAATAAAACGCATTGGGTTGGAAAATTTCAGTATTGTCTGGAAAATTGTTTGCCAATTAATCAAAGAGGCTTGTAAAAGTGATTTGTCTTTAAAACTGCTAAGGCTGATATTGGAAAACAATAAAAAAATTGAATCCAATTAGAAAATGAGCATAATTAATTTGGCAAATTAAATAAAATAAAGTAATTTTTTTAAAATTCAACAAGAAATATTTCCCATTGAATAATACAAACATTAATTATCTTTCTCTATTATTAAGACTCAGTCTAATGAATTGACCATTAACTATACACTTTAGTATAACCATAAACTTAACTAAGCCATAAATCATTAAAGAGTCGCTCGTTATCCTGCAGATCATTATATATCTGCCATTAAGCTGTGTTTTAAGTATGCACATAAAGCCAAATCCCCAAACAGACAACAAACTATGCATGCATTTACATTTTATGTGCCGTGCCGACTTTTGACAACATTGTTTTTTTTTTTGTTTTTGTTAATTTTTTATTTTGGTTTATTGCTGCTCTTTACAAAAACAAGTCAAAATTTATAACATTAAAGGCATCCGACAGCTTGTCAGTAACAATGCGCTTTTAAGCTAACAAGCGTATGCGAAACGAAACGAAACGCAATTGCAACAAGAGCAGGAACAATAACAAAATCCATTTGCTTTAAAATTTATAGAGCGTAAACTGTGCGCTTTTTAATTTCATTTAAATATTTTTTTTTCACGTTGTTCACCCCGAAATATAAGTACAAAAAAATATAAAAAAACAAAAAATTGTTACAGTTTGACTATAAAATTATACATTTTTTTTGGATTATTTTTTTTTTATAAAAATGGTCCTTTTTGTTGCGCGCAAGAATATGTCAGCATGTGATTTTAAGTAAAAAAAATATATATAATAAAATTCAACCGGAAATTATGTGCCTGCAAAAGAAGAAGCAGCAGTAGCTGAAGCTGTAGCAACAGCGAAAAGGAAACCCAACGACCCATACCACATGCCATGCATATCCATATACCATCCATATACACAGCATCCATGGCCCGTAAGTACGCAACACATATTGTTGGCATGTCAGGACATTTTTTCAGCTTTTTCTGTTGTTTTTTTTTCTGTTTTTTTTTTTTTGGTTTTTTTTCTGCCGTGCCACACTATTTTAATTTTCCGAGTCCTTCTCTCACTGCGCTATCGTCGCATGAACAATTGAATTATTTTTATACGTGAAATCAGCGAGGGGTGGGACGCTGCCCATTAGAGCAGCGCCACCCCACTATCATCATCAGCATCCTCATCCACATCCTCATCATCACCATAGACCAGGCTATACTATTCCTCATCATTGCCACGGTGCAGGGCAACGAAGACAAATAAAAAAAATGCTTTTGAAAAAAATTTGTAGCAAAAGTTGTACGACGTGACTGCGAGCAACTTTTTTTTTTTTTACTTTTTGAGAATTTTTTTTGCTTTTTTTTTATTATAATTTTTTTTTTTTTTATGTTGTTACAAATTTTTAGACGGCTTGATTGGAATGTCAGATAAAGTCAAATGGATTTCAGCGTAAATTAAGTTGCCGTTTGTTGAAAATGGGGCGGCAAAATTAAATTTTCATCTACCCGCAGCTGTCATTCTTCAAGTTTAGTGATAGATTGTTAAGATGGAAAATAGTTTTAACCATGAGAAATTCACATTCATAACTAAAATAAAACTTAAAGTATGATAAACAGAGAATACATCAATTAAAAACAATAATATAAATGTTTATAAAGCTAGGTTAGTTTAGTGTTTAAATATTAATTGATTTCTTTGCGGTTATACTAATTTACAAAATCTGAATAGAATTTTATATATTGATTTCTTAGGCATATTAAAATTTATTCCATTTTAACTCATATTACAGCGAAATTAAATTATGTCAGACTGTTTAATTGATTGAACTTTATTAATTCACGTATTAACAATTAGAATAGAATTTTGGAAACAAAAATCTGGTTTATTTCAATATTTTTTTAATTAATACCAAAAATGAAGAAAATATTCTTGGAAACTTTCCAAAAGCAATTTGAAATGCAATCCATTTTCTTGTCTTTTGTTTTCAATAATTAATTTCCGAAAATAAGAATTTATTTTCTTGTCTCCTGGATTTGAGTATAGACGAAATATATTAATTTATATAAATAAAATGACTTATCAGCTTAAATATTTTTATTTTTTATACAACTATTATTTTATTTTATTATTTATACAACTATAATGCTGAACCAAACCAAACCGATGATGATGATCACATCTGGCGCGTTCAAAGCAATTTTTATAGGTTTACAGCAACTTCTAGAATTACAAGATGCAAAAGTATCTCAAGGTCTTTGTGCAGCGTGTATTCCGATTCTTCTGTGGGCTGATGGAGTAGATAGATGACAGGGTTAAACTGTAACAAAAAGACCGGTTTAACCGGTTTCCTTTTAGAATTATTGTGGTATTTTTTATGAAAATATTTGACGCATTTCAATAAATACAGAATTGTACATTAATCCGGGATTCAAACACAGCTGCGCGCCAAGCACCCAAATGTCGGCGAAACTTTTACAATTTCCAGGTAAAAATTTCAATTAAAATTGGTTGGAAAATATGCAAAAAGGGTTGCGGGACAGCTTGAAAAGACGCACAGCATCATCATGAGCTGCGATCCTGGCGATCCCTCAAAACAAAACGATCGCCACTTTGGGCGCACATTGTGAGAACAAGAACAATCACCCTTTCAATAGTTCATTCATCTATTCCGTTGTACGTTGACAAAACTATATATTGCCAGTTTCTAATGCCGCATTATTCTACTGTTTGGCCTGTGTCCTGTGAAGTGACATTCGTCTAATTTGAATATTCCTTGTGCCTGGCAGAGAGTCTTTTCCCACGATTTATGTTTATGATTGCCGCTTTCTTGGTTCCTTAATGGTTCCTTTCGCTAACCCGTGTCAAACTATGCCGCACTCGAAATCCTTATGCTAATGCAGTAGCCATAACTCAGGCCAGGTCCTGCCACAGGTTTTAGCTGCTGTTCAATGTAATAAAATATAATATATGCATCGCTTTTGTATGTTTGGCAATTGTTGAAAATTATTTACACGCTTTTAATTGACATTCAAGTGGTTGCGATCAAAGGCAGCCACCTCCTGCTGCTCCTGCTGCTACTGTTGCATTGCTAATGCTCCTGTATCCTGGCCAATGCCAAGCTTACAAGCTTACCTCATTAGTGCTGTCCAGAAGCTTGCCGGCTGCTGTATATTCCATATAATTAATAATTTCATTCCATGTGTAAAAGCAGAGCTCAGCTCACGATGCGACGAGTATCATTTACTCCCTAGAAAAAGAGGGGAAAAAAAGTAATTATGCCGACTAAGAGCTTCATCAGACATCCCATTATCCAGCCAGTACTGCACTCGACAATCGGGCGGCCCACACATGCCTCCAAGCTGAGGAGGCTGAGGAGGAGAAAGGGAGGTGAAACAAAAGCAGTCGGACTACCTTTATGCCTACAGCGACGTCGTCATCATAAATGTTTGCATATGAAGTGCAGTGGGCGTGGCATGCACTTCAGTTGCGGCATTGAAAAGAAATATACAGAAAAATACAGAAAAACAGGAAAATTCTTGTGCCGGGATTAAAAATGCAGCACATTGAATTTGCAGGAGGCTGCCACCGTTGCCAGGCCTCCCAACACCCTTTTCGCTCGCACATCGCACATTTCGCAACAAATAATGATGCACTTGAAAAATGTTTTGGAGTGTGTGTGCACAATAACAACAACAGCAACAGCAACAATAAAGCGAAAAAAAATCATTAAAACAGACCCTGCTCCTGCTCGGGCGCCCAACCACAACCCCATCAAAGCTATGTCTGGTTTACATTATTAGAGAATCTGCGTCATGCCTTGTATATCCATGCCATTAATATTTCATTTAACGCTGCAATTGTCCTGAGAGCAACTACGGCATATACAGTTACACACCTACATCTACACCCACACCCATTAAGGACACCGCCCCCTAAATAGCCCTAAAATGTTTAATTCATTTTATGCGATTTCATTCAGCGCCCGTTTTAATTATGAGCACAACTTCCTAGAGAATGGGAGGATGACTACCGCGAAGTGTGGAGCACAGCCACAAAAGGGCAAGGGCAGGAGTGAGGGGAAAGTTCCAGCCAGTCAACTGACTTGTGTAATTTGTGCATAAGTTTCATTTACTTTGGGGGCGACATAATCTTCAGTTGCTTACTTACCCAGCCCGGAGGCGGCTAATGCTGGGGCTGCTTTTGGTCCTGAATTCTGCTCCAGGTCCTGCGGCCTGGTGACAGCCGCACTGGGCGTCATCTCATCTCAAAGATCGTCTCAATGGCCTTGCCAGAATCCCAACAGCATGGCCAGCAATACAGCGCTGTGATTATGCACTTGATGTGATGTGTATAAAGCTGAATTTTAATTACGAGTAAACATTTAAACCATTAAGCTTGTAAAAGTGGACTGACTGAGTGCTTCGAGTACTAAATATCATATAAACAGAGATTCTTGACAACATGTTGAAATACAAATGGCAAATTATAACTTTTGAAGCCTTTAAAAAAAGTTATTGGAGAATGTGCTTCTCAAATAAATGTGAACTAGCTCCAAAATGGTGTCTGATGGATACTTTAATGAAACGAAATAAATAGTTGAAATACTTATATTAAATTTACTAAAATTAAAATAAACATTCGATTAGGATAGGAGCATTAAGGCGGTCAAGAGGAAACTCATTCCCTTCACTAAAATGAGGTTCTAGATTGCTTTCCATGACCAGGAAATTCCATGAGAGGGAAGAGGTTAAAATAGCTGTTCGCATCAAGGCTTTGAAAAAAGTTTTGTTGGAAACCCAAAAAGTATAAAAACATATTATAGAATTCATATTTTATTTATCGTTTTAACTATAGAAAAACGTCGGTATTATTTAAGCACTCCCTATAAAGTTTGAGAATCGCCGAGGAAGGTACACATCTCAAATTAACTATATTCCCCAACTATTTCAAGCTTCTGTCTAAGATTATTTGACTTCTTGTATAATATATTTACCTGATTTATAATATTTTTATAGTAAATGCTAACTTAGAATCTAATAAATATTTATACATAAAATATGTGTAAATGATTATATATACGTCGAGGTGTATATATATCGAAGTTTCTGCAAAATGATTTAATCCATAAATTCATTTTATTCAAAATATTACCTTTTTGTTGTTTAAAGTTAAAATGTATACAACTTTTAATTAATATATTTATTTTTTTATTTTTTTTTTTTGGTAAAACATTGTAACTTCAATGGATGGCCATAAATTTCAGTCGGGCCATTTAATGCATTGGCTGACCAGGCAATTAAAAAGAATATAAAAAAAATACAATCAAATTAAGAGACTTAATTAAAATAAATAAAACTTTTGCATGAAAAATAATAATGGCAAAATTGTTGGTTTTTATTATTTGTTTGCATTTGTTTGAAATATTGTGTGGTAAATGCAAGTGCAAATTTATTAATTGCAAAAGGTTCGGCTCCGGCGTGGCTTGGCTTCAATTAAAAGTTTCAACAACATTCATCAAACCGCTTCAATGAGTGTCGATAACAGTCGCTCCAGAAGTATGTGTACATAATAAATAAAATACATAAAATCTGAAATAAATATATATAAAAACCAAATGATAAAAAATCAGCCATCGATCGCAGCCATTCAAAATAAACTTTTCGAAACGAAGCCATAAAAAATGCAAGCAAATACGAATGAAAAAAATTATTGTTGTTAACGGCGGCTTTAGGGGCGCACTGGACAGGACCTATTTCAATTTATGTTGTTGTAGTTGTTGTTGCGTCCTGATTATGTGTATTTGCATGCTAAAGCTGTTGGCAGTGCCATTGCCAAACTCCTGCGATGTCCTGTGGTCGTAGCACAGCCAGAGCTCTGGAGTGTGTTGCCTCTTGAAAGTAATAGCCAAAACGAAACGAAACGAAACGAAAGCAATGCCCATCCTATGGCCCATTACCGTCTCTTGTCCCCACGTTGTTAACGTAATTTCCATAAAACATTTTGTTACTTATTTATCTTAATTAAAATAAATTTACATTTTTCTAATTTCAGAGCGCGACGGCAGCGGCGTGTCAGCGGCAAAGGCAACACCAATACCAACAAGGACTAGTCAGCCCTGTTCTCTAGCTCCAGCCCCCCACCTTCCGTCTCTCCTTGCCGGGCATTAGAGAGCGACATTTTCTTAACAAGCCAAAAGGACATTTGCCATATCACGGACGAGCATAAAAGCGGAGGGAAACGAACATCAACGACAACGAAAAAAGCAACAAAAAAAATTCCTACGTAATGGAAAGTTGCCTCCATGCTTCGAGTTTGGATCTCATTAGCGTTGCTAGGGGGGAAAGTGAGCCGGGTGCAGGGATGAGGGCTGTCTTTTGAGCCGGACTGGGGCTACTTGTTGTTTTTGTGCCGTTGCCGTATAAGTGGCAGCCAGGCCATGCTTAGGTCCAGTCCCTGTCCGGGCACACAAAAAGTATAAAGAAAGAAGAGCCATCGCCCAACTCTGAGCACGGACATGATTCTGGTCCGGGTCCTGGTCCTGGTCCTTGGTCCATCAGAAAAAGCATAAAATTAAAAGCTGACGAGCGAAATAAAAAGATTCTGCGTATTTGCGTACACTTTGTAGCCGTTGCCAGCATCCTGAAGCAATTCAATACAAAATGTTTGCCGTCAGTTGGAGTTGGAGTTGGAGTAAGAGGTGGAAAAGGAGGAGGGCTAAAGTTTTGGAGCAGAACATGAAAGTTGATGAGGACCAACTAATGGTCTTTTGAATGCACAGGTAAGAAACTAAAGTTTATGAAAAACTACAACTAGTAAATAAAAGATTAGTAAAGTTGTTGCATGCGAACTAAAAACAAAAGCTGAAGAAGTAATCTTTTAATAGTACAAATAAAAGCTTAACTTACATTGCTTAAATGTAAGTATTAAATATGCTAGTTGCAAACTTAATTTCAGAAATTTAAATTCAAATTACAAGCAAATAAATTGACTATGGAATATGTTAGACATTATCCATACACATATATATTTAAATCATTTTTCTGCAGATTTTATTTGGCATAGCTCCTTAATTTATTCACAAATAATATTGTTATACATTTTTTATTGATTTCGGTGATATTCTTTAAGAAATTAATAAAAAAAATTCTTCAATAAATAAGGAAACATTAAATTAAAACGACTTTGGCAAAAGAGAATATAAAATATATTTAAATAATTTTTCTGCAGATTTTATTTAGCATAACACCTTAATTTATTCACAAATATTAATATTTTCTATATATGTCAACAATTATTTATTATACATTTTTTTGATTTTGGCGATATTCTTTAAATTATTTTATTTTAATTTGCACAACAGAAATTAATAAAAACAATTCTTGAATAAATAAGGAAACATTCAATTAGAACGACTTTGCCAAAAGGGTATAAAATATGTAGCTGGAAATATTTTATTTACTATAATGTAAATAAAGAAATGAACTAGGATATACCCATTGCACTTATATTTGAACTTAAAGGTACAGTTGTGCTTATTAGCACAAGTCATGATTGGTCCTTACTTGGGCTTATTTGGCCTACACAGGACACAAATCTGGTAAAAAGAAAAGCAATAACAAATCAAAAATCAATACGAGCAACGCCATTTTGTAATGCTGAGTGTACAATACAAAACCATAACTAAATCTGTGTATGTGTGTGTACACAACAACTCAAAGCTGACAAGAAATGTTAGAAAGAAGCAGCAGGCATATAAAATCAACAGCGCCCGCAACGGGGGAACATTTTTGCCATGCCGGAAAGGAGGAGTCAAGCCAGTCGAGCGGGCAAAGAGGACAAAAAAGAAATAAAAAAAGAAAAAGAAAGCTGAAAAATAAAAATAAATTCAAAGCAAACGAGACTAAAATTATAAAAATTGCCCTCCTGGTGGTGGTGCTGTTGCCGAGAGTGCGCGGCCAGGACGATGGACGAGGACGAACAAGGCGAGACGAACGCGATTCCAATACGGGACATCAACGTCAACGAGGGTGGCAAGCAACGAAACCAGAAGGTGGGTTGATGGACTGGGGGTGGTACTGCTGTTGGTAGGGGTGGGTGGTGGTGGTGTTGCTACTGATGGCGGTGTTGGTACATAATGTGGCCCCTGCACTGCCGTTGGCCTGAACGGCGCATTAAGCTCAACGCCGAGAGGTCCTGAGAGGAAGAGGGAGAGAGAGAGATGGCCGAGGTAGGTTGTATATATACAAGTGTACATAGAGCTGAGCTGGGACTGCCATGGCCCGCAGCGTCAATGGACCAAAATAATAACGACTAACGGCCTGTTAAGGGAAAATGCAACCAGAATTGAGAATGGGATAAGGGCAGGCAAATGGAAATGGAACTGAAACTGGCACTGGGACTGGGACTGGGTCTGGATCTGGGGACTAGGTGGGTGGCTCAAGGTTTTTTAAGTGGTTGCGCGTGACGTGCACGACGAAACTGACGAGGGGCGGGGGCAGGCCATCTGCGGAGATTGACGGGTGTGTGAGGGGTGGAGTAGATGCCATTGGAGCTGCTGACGTGGTATTTGCCTGCTGCTGTGTTCTCGTTGACGCCAACATCATGGACATGGCTGCCGATCAGCATCCTGCCACTGCTTGCCAATTTTTTTCCTCTTATTTGTACACAAAACTCTTGTTACTAGCTGCCATTATGATTTTGAAAAGCCATTGCTGCTTTTTATTTAATTTTTTATTTTTTGTTTCGATTTTTTTTTTTTTTGCTTTGCTTTTTGCCGCTCATTGAAAAACTGTGAAATTTTATAATAAGCATTTTTTGCCTCTGCCGGATTATTGTCGATGATTGTGATTGCGTTTTATGTTGTTCCTTTTATTACCAACTTGGGTATGAGGTGTGGCCATTGGGGAAAGCTCCTGGCCTTTCTTTAGACTGGACGTCGCAGTTTTTTATTTTCTCATTTTCCTGTTTGACTTTTTTTTTGGTTGTTTTGTTTTGTTATTGATGCTGTAATATTCCTTTTGAAAAATGTCCGTGTGCCATTCTATTTTATTTTGAATTTTTCACTTTTCCTTTGACGCTTCGTTTGTGTTCGCTCAGGCGTTATTGGTTTCAATTTAAGCTTATTAATTTTAAATGCGATTTTTAATTATATATTATCAAAGTGTTTTGCTGGGCATCATTACGTTTGGCAGTAACATAAAGCTTAGAAATTGAGAAACGAAGAGATCTTTATGCTCCATCAAGCTAATTTCTATTGTAGGTTGTTCTCAACAATGCAAAGAACTGATATGACATGCTAATCACCTGAAAAAACACAAATTCTTAGAGATTTACGAAGAACTTTTGAACTATCACTCACCTTCATATAGGTAACCAATGAAATGGGCGGAAATGTGGGCGGTCTTATCATGGCCGGCTTTTGGCTTCGCAAAATCAACATTTGCAACATTATGCGATAGGTTTTACTACACTGAAACCAATTTTGATTGTAAGCTGCATCACCCACACGCAGACTCTGTAAAGATATTGTTCTATAATAGACTGATAGAGCTAGAGATTTAATTGTCTTGTACCGCATCTATTAATTCATTGCCATAGTAACAAACTAGAAACACTTGCACCATTGAAGTCATCAGAAAGATGCAGTAGATCAAAATAACTTCCAAAGTGGACTCTGTCACTTGAAAGGCAATGAAGCAAATTTGCATAGAAGCCATCAGAAAGTTAAGTAATAGAGAGAAACTATACATATCATTAATGCGTTCGGAGAGCCTGTAAAAAATCAAAGCTGCTTTAGTCAAGATAGATTCGAGATTGGATATTAACTAAGATTAAGCTGATAAAAAATTAAAGGTACATTAAAAATTTAAAGGCAAATACGACTCAATCAAACTTTCAACCTTGAATTCTTTGCCCTTCACTTACTTTAAACACTTGTCATGTAGCTTGATCATTGAAGCCAAAAAGCGCACGTTCTCTGTATCCTGATCCTCGCTGCAAGGATGCTCCTGCAGGCGTGTGGCTATATAATTAAAGTGCATGCAAAGTTGAGTGATCATCACAACGAGCAATATATCACCACAGAGAAATGCAATGCCTGCCAAGTAGGCACCGTGTGCTATGTCCCAATAGGTAATCCAATAAATCAAATTACTTGAAGTCGCATCGTAGGGAAACCAAATGAGAAAACCAAAGTTTCGATCGAATGTCTCGTATCCAAGCAAATTATACTTGACTGTAGCCTTAATGGCTGGATAAAATGAGAAGGTTGTCGTATAGGCCAAGCAGAGGAAGGTAAAGATTTGTATAACTCGTTTCATGGTGCGCTCAAAATCGTGCATTTTATAGGCACGCTGTTCCTCTAATGTTCCGGGATGCATCTCCTCCAGTTCCGTCAGCAATCCGATCAGTGTCTTCTTTTGTAATGCCATGGTTAACTGCTTACAATCTGCCACTAGAGAGAAGCCAATACAAGGAGCCACCGCAATGGCCAGACGCACTGTTTCGAAGCTCTGCACCGACTTGTAGAAGATGACCAACTCTCCACAGACTAGCAAATTGAAGTTGATGAACCCCACATAGAGGTAGATCTTGAGCAGCAGTGAAGTCAAAGGATTTTTGGAGCGATGTGCATAGATATCCTCGCCAATTGTCTTATAGTAACGCACTGGCATTCGCATCATATCCCGAAAGGTGCGTGGAGTTTCCATGGCTTCTATTCACTTCGTTCTAATGTCTTTTATTCGATTCAATAAACTGTGAAGGATGTGGCAAGAACTTGACTTTTATATAGCCCGACTAACTTCAGCAAATTGGGCGTGGCTGTGAAATTGTTGTTTAACAATATTTTACACTTGGTCAAAGTGTTTAATTATACATAAGTTTTTCAACTTTTATACAAGTATTCCCTATTAAATTTCGAACTATCAATGTAATTAGTTGTTAAAACAAAGAAGTTTTCAAGCTTACAGCTGTGAGGTTCACATAGCTTCAAAAAGGTGACAAATTGACCGCTTATCAATGTTTTGAATATATTTTGCAAACTCTAACAGGCAAAGTGAGACTATAAATTTAATTTATTGTACACCGAACTTTGCATATGCTTTAAAGCTGCAGTTCTTCAGCACTAGATTTATTTGTTTATTCTGGATAACAAGCAACGCTGCATCTTAAAACAAAACTTTATAATATTTATTAATTTTAGAAATATAATAGAAAAAATCTAAAAGAAAATTACATCAGTTTCAAATATTAATCATTCTAAAAATATACCGCAAGCGTTTGTTGATTATAGTCTGTTAAGTACACTTTTTCAAAAACTATTAATAAGATTTCATTATCAGTTTTATTAAGAACGTCAGCCTGTTATTAAGATCGTTTTGGTCATAATTTCTTCTTTGCTTTCTAATTATGAAAAATTTAATTTGAATTCTAGTTTATTCTGTATAATTTAAAAACAGTTATCTGATTTATTATTAAAATTTTTTTGGGCAGTTTTTATTTATGCAAAATTTAAAAACAATACGTTTATATATCAAAATTATTATTGCCAGTTACTTGTCTATAAAAAAAAAATAAAATTTATTGAATTATTTTATTATAAAAAAGTTGAATATAGAAAAACATCACAGACCTTATATACTGTCTGGCGAAAAATGCACAAAAAAAAGCGCCCTTAAGCAGCATTTTATAATTTCTTATTTATTTCGTTTTCTCAGAGTGTAAATGGAGAACCAGGGTTTTCTTTTTTAATTACAAGAAATTGTGAATAAATACAATTAGTAAAGATAGATTTTTCTTATTTTGCAAATTTATCCCTCAGTGCATTTAGAGAGACTTAATGAACAGGAGCTAATTTAGCATCTCTTTTATCTCATACATCGTATTTTTATTGAATTTTGATGTAGATCGATATAACTAAAATGTTTATCTATTGCAAGAATTTTTATAAATATCAAATAATAATAATCAAAACTAATTCGGTAAGCTAGAAGAAGTTCATTCCTTAAATTATTTTTTTTTTTTAATAGAAAACCATTAAATATAAAAATCTTTCTTTTAAAAAAAAAAAATATTAAAAATAAAAATATATATTTGTTAATATTGTGATTAGATTAAAAATAACAAAAATTGTTATAAATACAAGACAATTTAACACTTCAAACAATTTTTTATTAAAAATCAGCGATACTCCTTGACAAAAAACTTATTTTATTTGACAACCTAGAATTGTTAGTTTAATATCTAATGCGTAAATAACATGGCATAGTTATAGTACCCTATCACGTGCTTAAAAACCAGGTCTGGTACGTGCTCAGACTGCAAGGCCATAAGAAAATTATGAATAGCCAGTTTTAGCCCCCAAATTGGAACTTGGCTCGGTCGAGTGGCAATGAATGGATTTGGCTAAGTAACAGAGTGCAATGATTTTATATTATTTTTTTTTTGTTTTTTGTTTTCATTATGCTAAATGTGTTCAAGTTGAATGAAATGAAAATAATTTTTCTTGTTATCCTGCCTCCCGAGCACAAATTGAGCAGAAAATAACTAATAAAGTCGAACGTTGACGTTGCACGACTTGAATGAAAAGCCAAGCCTTATGGAATGCCATGAACCATTAGCAAAACTGAGAACTGAGAACTGAGAACTGTGAAATGAGAGCTGAGGCACGTGCAAAATTGAAACGCTGCTGCCACAATGGGTAATTTTCATTTCAATTTTCACAGTTTTGTGACCACCTGCCCAGCCCAGCCCACTTGGAACATTTTTTGCTCATTTGCAGCATTGAAGAGATATTTTTTTTTTTCAAAACTTTTGCCTACAGTTACGAGCTACGTGTGGCAAAGAAAAAACTTTTTGCGATTGCGTTGTAGAAATGCTTGAAACATATTGAAAAATGGTTGGCATTCTTTGGCTACAGTCTTTTTATTTTTTTGGAGTTTGCAGCTTGGGTGTCCAAAACTTTTGCTATTTGAATTATTTAATACATTGACGATGGGCATGTGACAGGTAAAAACTAAAGAGGACGAAACGACAACAACAACTTAAAGTAAGTTTCTTTTGCAATATTCGATTAATTAGCAACTCACAAACTCGCAAATATACTCTCTCAAAAATACGCTCAAAAAATTACGCTCATTGCGGATGCTCTTTCACTCAGATTTGCTCCTGCGAGCAGCGTTTTGAGTGGAGTAAAATAATTGCAGGGGTAATTGAGTTGAATTATCCTGTTTGAGTGAAAACTCAATTCACATCGCTGCAATGTTTTTACCCCCTTATAAGCGATGTTCTCTCTGCGATGTTTTGTCTCCTGCGATGTCGTCATCGCTGCAATGTTTTTTACCCCTGCAAGCGATAAGCGATGTATTTCAACTGTTCTCTCTGCGATGTTTTGTGTCCTGCGATGTAATTGGGAACAGTTTTAGCTGCACGCCAGGTGGCGCAAGTGTGCCACCAAGGATATGCTAATAAGTTCTATGACTTTTTAAATACTTTGAAGATACTTTGACTCTGATTTGTGCGCAGTTATTGTGATAGATGGCGCCAATGCTTCCACTTACCCAAACTGTCCGCTTTTAAACCGTTTTCAAGGCGTTTGTTAGAGGCCTATTAAATATTTCATTTTGCATATTTCAGTGGCTCTTACAGCAGCACCCCTTCCCAACCCTCCAGCAAATTCATCCTTTATTTTAAGGACCTGCACTTAAGCGCAGATTTTAATTACTTTCCGGCCGACTGGCAGCGGCAACGGAAGGCGCACAAAGATGTTGCCCAGCTGGCGGGCAGGGAAGTTTTATATACTTTTGCTACATTTGCAGAATGCAGTTATCTGGCGAACTGAGTCTTGTCCTCGGCCCTTGCCCCTGTCCCTGAGCCCGTCATCTGAATTAGCCACCCGCTTTGTCACTAGCGACGAGTGTAGAGCGGGAAGGGGCAGCAGCTCAAGTGCAGTGCATTATGTATTCATGGCAGTTGCTAAAAAAAAGAATATAATATAAGCAGCCCACATATGAGAGAGTGGGAAGGGTGTGCTAGAGGTAGATGCATATCCAAAGCCACACACACCACACACACACGCACATCACACCCCTCCTCAGTCCCACACACACACACACGCAGAGCATTGCCAAAGGAAAGCAATGAAAGGCAAAGAAATGCTGGGCAAGTGCACTTAGCAGCTTGTAGACGCCCCAGTTGACATTGCCAAACACACACACGCACACTCACACTCAGCTCACATGTCTCTGTGTGTGTGTGTGTGTGTGTGGCACTTGAGGGTTGTTTTCCTTGGCCATAAAAATTCGCACATGAGCCAGAGACAATGGCGAGCAGTGGGAGGAGCAGCAGTTGCTGTTGGCCAAAGTGGTTGCTGTCGCTCCTGCTTCTTGTGTGATTCCTGTGTGTGCGCGTGTGTTTTTGTTTCTGCCTGTATCCCGCACCCCGTTTCACCCCTGCTAACTGCAATTTTCAAATGGCCTAAACGCTCAAGGCGCTGGCAACGCCATCGCAGCTGCCCCTCAAGGTTTGTTTTCTGTTTCTGCAATTATCCAGCGACAAACGACAAGCAACCGGCAACCGACAACAACAGCCCCATGTCCATGTCCTGGCCACCTATTGTTGTATATACCCGCCACCCCCTCCCGGCAGCCAGTGTACGCGGCAAGTGCAGAAGCAGCAGCAGCAGTGTGGCTGCATGTAATCACAAACATGTAACAAAAGCCAAAACAGGCTCAAGTTAATGACTTGGCAACATGTTGTCTGTAACTTGGACCAACATTTGATGCACCTGTGACTGCGTTTTATTGCATCCTGCCGGGCACAAACAATGTGGCCTTTGTCTAGGCCTACATACATACAATATGCATCAGCTATGGGCATGTCTAGGCAGGCAGCTGCTGGTTTAAGTTTGAAAAAACCCCTTTCGTTGCCACAGATCTTGCAACACAAACAAAGGCAGCTGCCGCTGCTGTTGTTGCTGTTGTTGCTGCTGGGAAACAAGGCAAATTTGTCCAAGTTGCGTATGCTGACAAAGTGTCAGTGCTCGTAGCATTTACCATATATCCATATCAGCCACAACTTGGCCAAGAAACCAACAAGCCAGCAATCCAACAAGCCAACAATAAGTGTCTTCCAATTGCCAATCGGCCATCAGCAATCGACAATCGGCGATCGACCATTGGCAAGTCACGCATGCGCCGTTGTCACTTGTCTGTGGCTGCAACACTTCGCCGCCTGTTGAAGCCATTTTTGGGCAAATAACTTGCTTTAAAATCCCGTTAGCAGCCAACAGGCTAAAGAGTTGTCATTCAGTTTGTCTCGGGACAGGCGACCACCGACGGTGCTGCCTGCAGCTTCAGCTTCAATCTCGTGTTGTCGTCTGCAAATTGTTCGCGTCGCTATTATCCAGGGGCATCAATCTCCCAGCAATTGACAGGCAGACGGCTGGTCGACCAACCGATCCCCTACCCCTGCCCCTGCTGACACCGACACTGCCCACCCTCGCCGGTCAGCACTTTTATGGCAAAGACGAAATTATTTACTCAGCTGCAGTGGCTGCAACCACAGTGGTTGCATTGGCTGCACTGCTCCACCATCGCAATTGTCCACGCGGGAATTGGACATCGATCGTTGCAGACCTGGCTGGGATCTGGAATCTGGTTATAAGGCAATTTGATTTGTTGGCAGTTTTCAGTAAATTGCAGGCCGCCTTTTGTCTGCCTGCTTAATTTAATTTGTGCATTTTTGCTTTTTGGCTACCGGCTACCGTATTTATGGCTAGTTGACAGTTTTTCCTGATTGCCGCTCGTTTTCTGGCTGCTAATTTGGAGCGAGAGTTGCGGGAGGTTTGTCAAGTTGGCTGAAACACATTGGACAGTTGAAAAATGTGTGTAAGCCTCTTGATAGTATTACAGGCATATAACAATCCTTGAATGCATCAATCATCACATCTTTAGTCAGCTTTAAGTTGCGGTTTCTCATACCCAAGCCGTAATGAAAACAATCCTCACAACTTTTGCCATATCAATGCCATGTACAAAACATTCAAAAAACGGAAAAAATGAAAAATGAAAATATGCAACCAGGCAGCAGGCAGGAGGCAGGCATCCTCCCAGCCAAGGCCTGCCGGCTAGGAGAAAAGAAGAAAAGGGCTGTCCAATGCATTTCTGTTGCTTTTGACGCGGTTTTCCCACACAGCTTTTCAGCATTTGGGTTTTTTGTTGTGCACAGCAACAGCAACTGCAAAAAAAAAAAAAAAAAAAGAAAGAAGAAAATACTTTTGCAATTTTTAATTACAGTGCTGAAAAGCGCCGAAAAAAATTTTTGCAGTTGCCTTTAATTACCGCGGGCCTGACTGAATAAGAGCCGAGGCATTGACCACGTTAGGGCGTCGAGAAGGGCAGAGATGAGGCATATTCTGAAGCGGCTCTCCATGTTGTTGGACGACGCTGATGAGGCGCACTTGGATAAAGGAATTGCAGCCAACGACGACGACGACGCCAACGACGCAATTATGGCAACATGGAAATAAAGAAATGTGGAAAAATAATACTTGAAGGTATCTGGAAACAAAAACAAGAACTCTATTTTGCCACTGGTTGGTTGGTTGCTTGGTTTGGTGTAGTTTGGTGTGGTTTTGGTCTGCTCTGGTGGGGGTTGTGGTGCTTCCTCTAGCATAGCAAGTGGAAATGCGTTGAAGCATACAAGAACAACAACAACTGGCGATGATGGCTGCAATTTTCTTTATAAAAAAAAGTGTATATTATTTCACCTGAATGCCACGCCCCCTCGTAAAAAAATAATATAAAACAAGTAGGAATGCTATAGTCGAATATACCCGACTACAGTACACCCTGTAACCATAACTTTAAAATTGTGATTATGAAACGTTTTAATCGACTTGGAATACTGGAAATTTGAATTAAATTTAATCTGTGTGTGGTATACAGGTATTTGGTGATTTTAGCTGCTATAGTCTCCGATATCTGTGCGTTCATAAAGACAAACAAACAGGGCTAGATCGACTCGGCTGTTACATACATAAACACAGTTTTATAAGCCTCCTTTCACCATTTTAAATGGGTACAGGGTATAAAAATATTTCATGAAAACCAAAACTCGACAACAGTTGGGGAAAAGCGGGAATCAGAATGCTACCTTCATAATTATGCTGACATGATACATACCTAGATAAGATATAGATACTTATACATATATTTTTCCTTTTTTTTTTTTAACATCGCCAATGCAATGGAAATAAAAATGTCATTAATATAGCGAGCCCATTAAAATTGACGCCAAGCGGAAAGCTGCAAGCGCCTGGGGAATTGGAGCTCTGCGCTTTGAAATGTGGTTACTGTGGGTGATGATCCGGGAGGGGAACAAGGGTATGGTCGCTGAGGGGTGGGGATGTGGCAGGTTGGTAGATGGTTTCAATCGGATGCTGGATGCTTAAGCATTGCATTTTCAATGGGCTTCATTAGTGCGGTTTTTGATTGAAATATGCTCTCCAGCGCCAGGTTGATGCAATGCACAACGCATAGATACAGTTACAAGTAGCCATAGATAGATGGATAGATTTCATAGATATTGCATTCAATTCAAAAGATACAATTGCAAAAAATATTAGTAAGCATTGAGTTTGTTAATTTGATGGCTTAACTGAAGTAGTTTGGCTGAATGAAAAATAAACCAACTGCAAATTACCATCATTTGTTTAAATACGGCTGTAAATCAATTAATATGAAGACTGTAGGATTATAAAAGTATTTTATTTCTTTTATTTAAAGATTTAACTCTCGAGGCATTAACATGGAATCACTCTCCATGCCACTGTTTCCCTTTGACTGTCATTTTATATACTTCAATATGTCTTTTTTACAATTTCAACTTCACATCAATTTTAATTACCGTCAAATTACGCCCCTTGGCTCATACTCTGCACTGGAATGGTCTTCGTCATCGTTTGCAGCATACTCTGTAATAATTTGCGTTAATTTTTTATTAACAACTGAGGATATGGTTGTACAGCTCTGGGGTCAGTTCTTCAAATGTTGCTCTGGGGTTCAGTCGGCGCCTGCGAGGGGCCATTAATCATACGCCCTAATAAACTTGCTACCAGAACTTGCCGTTTTTTTGGCAAATGTAAACAAAATGCACGCCCCGTCGTCTGTTGCAGACAAATGTCTGGCCAAATGGCCAATGGGCTGGCCTAAAACTGATGCCAAAGCCAAAGCCAAAGCCAAGCTGCCAACTGCATGTAGGAGCTCAGATCGTAACATATATGTATATATATATATTTACATATACATATATGGTAGGGATATGGTCGTATGTAGGACCGCATGACGCTTCTTTTTTGTTTTTGGCAACAAATACGAAATTAAGTTTGTGGCTGCGACGTGGGTCAGTTCGCCATTTGCTTGGACATGGCCGACTGGCCAAATTTATGGGCCAACTAGAAATTGGTAGTAGCATGTTAGGTCGGTAAGTAAGGGAGTAAGGGAGTAGGCAGGGAATTGCAGAATTGCTTACCCAATGGCTGCATATAAATTGCACTTGCCATCGGCTGCAATCCGGCAACAAATGCCGCACTCACATGAGACTGAGACTGAGAATGGTTGGGATGGCATTGCCAGTTACAGTTCTCATCGTTGGGTTTTGCGGCTTATTGTCTCTTCGGTTGGCCGCACCTTCAAGAGCTAGTTAAACACTTTTAATTTGCTTTTTATTATGCAAATTCGCTTATTATGCACCGTCCGTTTTAGGGCTCTCCTCTCTCTCTCTTTCGCTCTCTCTATCTGTCTCTTTATGGTAGAGACTTAATTAACTTGGCTAATTGCAAGGCGCTACTGTTTGGCATTTGCTGCTGCTCGTTTTCTGCACTTTATGGCGTGTTAATTGCTCCAGTCATTGAGTTTTTAGGCGTTCTACCTATTTTTGCTTTTGTTTAGCTTTTATTATTTTTTGGCACGGCAAACGATCACTGCCTTATAATGGGAATCAAATTGTAATTTCTAATGAGAGCGATAAATTCTACACCTTTGAAAGCAAGACGACTTAATCTAGTCTATTCGTAGAGTTTAATGCAGGGATCGCAAATAAGAGTTATGAGCTTTAAAAGAGCAAACCTGAATAAAATTATCTAGATGAATGGCAAAATCTTGATGCAGTATCCTAGAAACGTTAATCTTTTATTTTTAATTTTAATTTTTACTTAAAAAAAGCTTATAACTCTTTTCTTTATCTAATTAAAAAAATTGATCAAATAATAATTAAATTTTAATTTTTATTTAAAAATTATATTATGTATAACTTTGATACAATATGATACAATGGAAGGTGTTAAGTCAGAAATTGTGAATGTTTTTAGATTTTGGTAATACACTACCCGGTTCTAAAATATATAAAATAAATAAAAATTTATAGTTCAAATTGGAAATTAAAATGATTTTTAAAATAAAACTGAAATTTCTTTATTATTTCTGTTTTCTAATTTTTAGATCTAAAATAATTATATAAAATAATAAATAAAAATAATTTTGTTCTAAATAATAAAACCTTTGTGTAATTTTTGATAAAAATCAACAAATAATTTCTATGTTCGCGGTGAATACTATTTCACACTCTATCTTTTTTAAAAGTTTACTGATTTCTAACTAGAATGTCCATCTGTACATAATTTCTTCTCTTTATTGATTTGATAAATAAATAAAATTCAAGTTATTTAAAAAGTGTTATTTGTTTTCTAACATAAATTTAAAATCTGTGAAATATGCCCAAAAAATGTTTTACTTTTCATAGACCAACCACCTCCCCTCTGCCATTTCTAACATCTGCAACTTTCAACTTGTTTGTCCTTTCACGCAGTTTATATTGTGGCAAAAAGTTTGACGCTTTCAAGTTTAAGTTTTCTCTAACCCAAAAATCGAATCCTTCTCCTCCGCAAATCTGCGTAACGTACAAACTTTGGTCAGAGTTTTCTATTATACTATATAACTTATAAGTAAGTATAGATATGAACATAGATATAGCTGTATATTCCTGTCCGATGTCCGACCAAAGCAGGCGCATAGTTTTTATTGTTTTAAGCTGTCGTTGCGATAAAAAAAACTTTGAGCAAAACTTTTGTGCCAGAGCTGTCAATGCAACGCGTGAATATTTATAGACTGCAAATGGTAAAGGAGCTGAGGTTGATATTTTTATATATATATTGTATTCCTGCTGCTACTGCGAGTTCTCAGTCTCTGTATCAAAGGCAGCAGCTGTCTTGAGTTGACGGTGGCATCAAATTTTCACACGCAGACCAAATTTGCATAGAGTTTTTGAAAAACATGAGCGGCGGTTTTTATATTTCTGTGTTGTTTTGTATCTCTAAACTGTTTGACAGAGAATTATATGCAAATTATGCAAATGCACGCAGCAAACAGCGGGAAGGGGTGACAGGAATGCCAGGATACAGCAAAGAAGCATCAGGATATGAATTGAGGTTCAATAGGGGTTCACATTTCAAAATCGATGTCGTTGCAAGATCTGCAACGCTTAATTGCAACATACAAAGTCCAATGCATGCACCATCCAATACTATATCCTTTTATATCCTTTGTTCAGCTGCAAGTCAAGTGCAGAGAGTTGGCATCGCCAGGACACAATAAACAGTCAGCAGACTGGCAATTCTGTTTGTTTTATTGAGTGCCCTTTATATGCCTGCCAGCAACAAAGGACGGCTCTCTTTACCCTCCCCTCCCTTCAACTGAGTGCTCAGCAAGGACTTTGACGTGACAGTGTGGCATTTGGCATTGGCAATTGATACTTTTTGCAGCCCTATTTGCAACGGCGAGCCAAATTTGATTGGCAATTGGCAATAATCAATGGCATAAGTGATAATTTGTATTGTCTGTGTGTCATTTAGTGCAATTTGTAGGGTTGTTAATTGTGGGCTGCATTTGACACTGTAATTTAAATAACATATTGAATGCTTGTAATTATAAAAGTAGTTGTAAGAGAGAGGCTTACCTTAAATGCAGCTTAATAAAATGCCAGCTAAGTATCATTAAATCGAGTATAATATGTGTAGGTTTGCCAAGACATCAAAGATTATTATTAATTGTTTCTGACCTGAAGTTAATGGTCTTTAAACTTAATCTTGATTACATTTCAGGAGCTGTCAAATTCAGTTCATTTTTTTTCCCCATTTGCCCACTCTCTCGCTATATTTCTCTCTCTCTCTTTGTAGTTAGTTGACTTTTATTTCATTCACAATTGCACTCTCCAAATGCCATTCACCATTTGCTGGTCGCCCAGTTACTTTTTGGCTCTAGACTCGATGCCAATTCACACCTCCAACTTCTGGCACACTGGGGCAAGGACATCACACACACACACAAACACTGAAAGAGCGAAATATGCGACAAAAACTTTGTGCCACGCGCAGCAGCCAAAAGCCGCAATTATTCAAGGGGCAGGCAAATGGATAGGGGAGGGAGCAAGAGGAGAGCTGGCAAACTGCAAAGGCGCCAAAAGTTAATTAAAAACTTTTTGGTTCTCTCGATGCTGTGCGCCTGTTACAAGTGACAGCCAATTGCGCTGTTTCTGGCAAGAGAGAAAGAGAGCAGCAGGTTGTCAGAGAGAGAAAGAAAGAGAACGAGAGAGTCCAGGATAAATGTATGAATGCTAAAGAGAGGCAGAGAGAGAGGCAGCTAGAGAGAGAGAGAGAGAGACAGACAGAGAGTGTGTCGAAGAGAATCGGTGTTAATTACATTAGCGCCAGCTGCTGCCAACTTTGACCCAAATGGTGGCTTACCCACCACGCTCTCCCTCCCCCCCATTGCTGGCCGCACATTTTGCGGTCAACACTTTCGCAATAAGGTCAGGCCGCAATCTTAACAAAAAGCAACAACCCGCCAACTTCACCCCATGCCCCATTCCCCTGCCGCCTTACGCACTTGTTGTTGCCTAGCAAAATATATATCCTTACCAAGTTTTGTGCGACTTCCTCTTTGGCGCGTTAATAACTTTTTTTTTTCTTGCTTGCTGGTCCTGCTAAATGCGACCCTGGACACGTCCGTAATTTAATGTGGCCCACTCGAAGCTGGGGTCAGCCGTGGGGCGGAACAAACGAGTCTTTGGTTCGCCGCTGCCCGTGACACTGAAAATGATGCGACACAAGAGACGCAAGGGGCGCAGGAGTTGCAGGCGACGCGACTTGGCGGATGGCTAATTAGGTTTTAGCTGCTTTCACGTTTTGTCTTCCCGTTTTGTGACGTCATCAATGTGGGTCGGGGTCGCCGTTGCCTGTGTAATTTGCTATGAAATTAAATTAGGCCGCACAGAGTGTCGCCTTGGCCAGAAGTTTGTAATGAGTTTTTGTTTTTATTTTACTTGGCTCGTTTAAGGATTTAACTAATTTGCATTTCGAGGCAATTCGGTCAAGGCCAAAGTGAACATAAATTCACGTTCAGGGTCAGGGTCAGATTGGTGGGTAAGAGCTATAAAGAGAATTTAAGGAATTAAATATTACGTAAATTTGAAACTTGAGCAAAGGTTTAAGTAGATATTTAATTGATTTTTCTGCATATCTCCGCACATTCAATCTGTGCACAATTTAAACAATTTTTATATAAAATGGCATTGTAGTCATAAGCTTTACCCGAACTGTACTTACCTAGCAACAACTTCCAGCTTTTACCCACTCCCCAAATACTAAGCATCCCCAAGCAAAACTCTAGAGTTGCCGCCCATCATTTTCTTATGTTTAAATTGTTGTTGTTGTACTTTTCGCAAATCAACGACAGACAAAAATCTTTTATTCAAATTTTATTTGATTGCTTTGCGATTTTCGCTGTTGTGTTGAGAGAGAAAGAAAAGAAGAAATAGAGAGAGATAGAGAGTTTGAAAGGGAGGGAAAGAGAGGGAGAGCTGAGGACAACGACGCACATTTATTTGTATGAGAAATCAACATTGGAGGGCACAGAAAATATTATTTCGACGACAACAACTTAGGGTTATTGTTCAATTTAAACACGCAGACATTTGGAAAAGTGGAAAAATGCGCGACGACAGGAAAAATAAAAACGAAGAAGAGAGAGTTCTCGACTGCAATATACTCTGTTGTCTGTATTTCCAAATATGTCCATATATTTTAATATTGATTTATATTGTAGATATATACAAGTTTAATAATTGCGAGCCAACACAGAAGACTTTTAACTTGTATCCGAAACCCAAATAAATTTCTAAATAAATTGAAATTATTTGAATAGAAAACACCCAAAAAATCCCTATCATTTTTTGGTTATAGTGTATTAAAACGTAAGAAAGAAAAATAAGTTCAGCATCAGCATGAGAAGGACAACAACGAGACGATGAAAATGTCAGGCCGAGCAGTCACTTGCAGCCATAGACAAATTTGGCGAGTAAATACTTTGAAGGATACTTTAAGATGGTTTGCAATGTTCAGATGCTGCTGCATCTGCAGATTACATCAAATTGCATTTGCCGCCTCAACAACAGCAACTGCAACAACAACAAACTGAACAACATTAAACTCTTTAATGCTCGTAATACTTTATTATTAAATTTTGCACATTAACGTGCTACGTCGGTGCTGGCAAAACAAAATCTAGATAAATATGGCATGTAGATATGGCCATGATGTTATATAGAGGCAAGAGGAGGTTTGGGGGTGGCAGGCATTGAAGCGCACAGTTCAATTTTGAGGCAACAAACATTTTGCCTCTGACTTCTACTTGGAGGTGGACTTGGAAGTGAACGTGGACATGGACATGGACGTGGACATGGACACATAAGCGAGCGCCAGTCAGTCGTCTATAAATTATATCCGTTCCAAATTGAAATGCGCGTTAAAATGCAGTTAACTTGGTCGTTGGTTCGGGTTGGTTCTGGCCGTGTTGTTATGGCCACCGTTGCGAAACTGCCTTTTTATAACGTCTACTCAGCTGCTGCTGCTGCTGCTTTCTCACTTTTCTCACTCCCTCTCTCTCTCTGGCTCGCTTTTTACAGTTTGTGCGCACATAAAAATAGAAAATGGCTTTGAACGCTTTTGCCTGGTACACAAGCACATTAGACCACGGACCAGGACTAAGGACACCAACGACGACTAGAGCGAACAGTGACCATGTCGATGACTGCCTGTTGGCCCAAATGTTGATGGCACTTTTTACACACGCAGCTGATAAAATATCATTGGACACAGGTGAGCGTGCACAGATAATGTAGATAGAAGTGCTCACCATCTAATATGAAGTTCAACTTGTAATTTCAATTAAACTTTTTATGTTAATAGACGCCCATTAAAGCACAAGTTTCATAAGCATATTTTAAATAAATTGTTGTCGAAATTTAATAAAAATAAGACACATTGTTGCCTGGTTAAAGTCTAGATTGACTTTTCCGCAAATGCAGATCAATAATATAACACTTCTGCAATCGATTTATGGATAAATGTTTATAGGATATTAAAACTGTTCATCTGCCATAATTTTTAATATAAAACACACTTTTTTTTTAACTGATCTGATAAAGTTAAAACCTTTGAAGTTATATTTGCATGCCCAGCTGGTTGGGCGCTTCAAGCTTTTAACTGTTGGCCAAAACACATATTCGCAACCCCTTCTACTAATATTTAATACACATTGGTAGCTGCGTGTGGCGCTCAAGTGTTAACTCATTACATCATTGAAACATGAATGAGCTTTGGATACAGTGGCTGATTAGATACGGGCCAATAGGTTTATGGAGTTGCTTAAAGGCTTTAAGATATATTTGGGCAGCTGAACTGCAAATTTGGCTAAAAGCAAAAGCCACACTATGCAACTATGCTTCACTGGCGAAAGTCAAAGCCAAAAAGTTCTTTAGCACTTCATACTTCTGGTTCGGTGTATAGTATTTAGTTTTAGGAAGAAAGTATACGCAATTTGGGGAAAATGCGTATAAAGTTTTGAGGTTATATGCAAACAAACATGGCGGTGTTTCTTGTAAATACATTTACTCCGAATAACTGTAAAATTAGAAGAGAGAAATGGAAAAGGCCCGAAAAACTAACAAAAGCCATGCGCTAACACATAAAGAAAATTTCCTATTTTATATGAAAAACAAACACACACACACACACACACATATGTGCAGACGGCGCCACCACCATCAGCAGAACCACCCATGTGTGCATGTGTATTGCTTTTAATAGAAAATTGCAAAAGTTTTGCAAAAGAAAATGCCTCAGCCAGTCAGCCAACCCAAACGAGCCAGTGCCGCCGTCGAAATTGAAAAGAATGTGCAAAAGTAGCAAGCCGGAGAGGAAAATTGAGTGGTGGATGGGTGGTTGGATGGTTGGGTGTTTGGATATAGTATGTGGTGGATAGGTAGGTGGATAGGTGGGTGGATAGCTGGATTGCTTGATGGTGGTGGCAGATCTTCTGCTTTTAGCATTGGGGGGCTGCTAACGGCTCTGGCAAGAAAGCCAAAGTAAGCATGAAATAAACCCTCATCGTCAACGGCAGCTACGTTGTCTGCAGTGCATTCCAAGTAGAAAGCTAAATGAAATGTATAACGAAGTTAAAAATGCTCTTTTAGATAGTTCTCAGATATAAAACTTTATTCTATAAACTGTCTATAAACTGTCTATAAACTGTCTATAAACTGTCAATTAATTTCAACAATTTAATTTTTAATTGTTCAACCTTGGTTAGATATAAGGGCAAAAATTCATTTTTTACTATAATATTTTGTAGGTATTTTAATATTTCAAAACTAGCATTAATTTTTGTTATAAAAAATTATTTTCTTAATGAAAAGAATTTGTTTAATATGCATTTGTAAAAAGTTTTCAGATCCAAAATATTGACTTTATGCTGAAAAGATTTAGACTGTCGAATAAAATTATTCCGTCTTTTTTATTAAAAGCAAAGTATATATTTTATCAATTATATAGTTTGAATTTTACTTCAACTATTCCATTTTGAATCGTTCAAGTCGGGTTTGATATTTAAGAAAAAGAGTTTGTTGTAATATTTTGTTGGTATTTTAATATTCCTATGTTACAAGAATTTTTAATATTAAAAATTTGTTGTTTGGCAGAAGTTTCTAATTTAAATATATTTTTTTAATTTTTTTTTTGTTGATTTTATTATTTCATTTTTCTATTATTGCTAAAAACAGCTGTAATTAAATGTAACAAATAATAATATTAAAGCAACTAATTCTGCTTTTATAACTTTTATAGCTGAAGTTATTTATTAAAAAAGTAATTTGTTATATAAAATACAAAATTAATTTTGAAAATTATTGAAGGAGAATTTTAGAAATTATGATGTGATTTTTCAGTCCCTCGCTTAATCGAACAAATAAACTCAAGTTCTTTTAGAGATTACAAATTGATGATGATTATGATTTTAAAAACAATAGATTTGTTTATAATTATTGAATATTATGACAGTTAACATTGTAACAACATAATCAGCAAGTCTTGAGGATGTTAAATTCAGTTAGGGTATTTAAACAGAGCAGAGAAACGTACGCAGCAAACTCTATGAAGATTTACCGGTTTTAACGTTGCCAGTCAGCAGTTCGTTTCAGCAGTTTCCCCTCCCCCTGTCTATGTGTGTCTTTATGCGTATATATACATATATATATATTTATATGTATGTATATGTGTATGTATATGTGTGGGGTCGGTCTGTGTCGCGTCTGGCATTATAATGCCGGGCGCATGTTGCGTTTCGTCGCTTGTCGCTTGCCCCATGCCCCATCAGCTGAAGCTACAGATACAGAGCTACATCTTCAGCTTCAGCTTCCTGTGCGCCCTGCCATGTCGTCATGCTATCAGAGGCCGGGCCAGGAGGAGCAGCTCAGCTTAGCTCAGTCTCAGTCACGGTCCCAGTCTCAGCTGCCGCTTTGCATGCAACGCGTATCGATTTTGTTGTTGCACGAGAGAAACAGAGAGACACTGAGACAGGTGAGAGAAGTTTGACTCTATTCACCACATGTTGGGTTTCAGTTGAGACAATGACATACACAAATTTAATTTATCGAGAAGATAAATGTGTTAATTGCTGAGGGATTTGTGTAGAAACATGGTTGGATTTCATGATTCCAGCTCGTATATCTTGGCTAAAATTATGTTGGTCTTATCTACGAGTATGCATGCGCTATGCTGCATATTTGATGGCCGATTTGCCACCGTTAAAAACAGCTAAATAATTAGGCGTCACCCCCATTGAACTCAACTTTTCACGGAACCAGAACTTGCATACATGCAACTTTGTTGTGGCACTGCCCACAGTCCATTCAAAAATGTATGAGGCTAGATCCAAACTTACCTTCCAGTATGGCAGTTATCAGCGCTGACTATCTGTTGAAGGGGCGGGACCTGGTATATATACCAAGTAGAGTAGTGCGTGTGGCAGGGCCATAAACAATGGCTAAAGTTGGCTTAAAGTTGGCCAATTGCAGTCGCATTCTCATGTCGCTGCTGGCGTGTTCATTTTTTGATGAAAAATAATTAAGTTAATGTAAAATGCATTTTCAAATTGTATACCCAGGCCTAATTATCATAGAGAACCATGCTTAGAATTTTAAATGCAAAAACCTGCCAAACGAAATTCATACTCGTATATCATTTATAATAGCCGGGCACTGTGAAAGCTGCGATAATGATAAGCACACCTTAAGGCGTATTATACCAGTTATAAGAAAGGGAGGATTGGCTGGAAAACACTCGATTATTATACATAATTTGAGGGTCCTGCGCCCCTAAAAATTATCTGAATTTCGACACACTTTCATCACCATTCAGCTACGTTTTATGAACTGCACAAATTGTTATATGCTTTCATCGAACTTGTTGGAGATATCTGTCTTTAATCTGAAACTGGTCCGAGCTCTTTAACCTTCACATTGTTGCCATTGTGTCAGGTCATTAATTTCATTAAAATTGCATCAAAATTTATGGCAGAGTAGCGGCCAATTTGCTTGTAATCCATCAGTGAGTCGCATCAGGGACAGCCCTCTGGCTGTTTTGTGTACTTTTCAGAACTGGATTACCTCAAACATAAATTAAAACATGGCCCTTAACATGTTAATAAAATGGAAATGCCACATGCAAAATAATTCCGATCTTAACGCATATTCAGCGCAAATTCAATTAAGGCCAGTTTGTGCGTTAAGAAACCAAACCGAAAGGTCCAAAGCCACAAGGCCTAGATAAGCCGGGCGCCCATATCATTGTCATCAGATCTGCGGCCAAGTGGCAGCTGCAACAGTCTAGCCACAATGTTGGATTTGGGGCAGTCCTTTAATGCCTATGCACGTGTGAGAAACGAGCTGAATACGTAATTTAATAAACAGACGACTAGTCCAACTCATTCGACTAAAGGTGGAGTCTTAAGGTGTTGCGGTTTGCATACGCAGCGGGATTAAAAGGCACTTTTGTAATAAAATTGCAACTAAATTATTAATTTAGGGACAGGTAGTAAGTAGGTTCTGCTGCTGCTGGCTGCCTGCGGCAAGTCACGTTGCAGCCATTGCAGCTGCCTCTTGATCAACGTCTATCAATGTAATGACACTGACTTATACAAAATAATGATCAGCGTATGCTCAGAAGAGAAGAATGTACAACTTTTAAGTTGAACTCGCTTCTGAAGTGTGGAAATTATAATAAATTTCAACTTTGGGCACTGCAATTATGCAGACACCTTGCACTGGCTATATATTGCCATATTGACAGCTTGATTGATGTATGGCCCGCCCGAGCCAGACGTCTGTTTAGCATATTTATATCTAATCGAAAATCGATCGTTGCACTTTTTATGCATATGTAAAATCAGCGATCTCCAATGGCCAACGGGTGGTCCCAGTTGGCCAACTGCCGTTGCTCATTGAATGCCATCAAAGACAATAAATTTCCCAAATAGCTTATGCATAAACTATACTATACCTTACTACCGTTTCCTCACCCCCTCCCCTGCAACAGCCAGCAAGCACAGACCGCCCGCCCGCCTGCTGTGTTGATATTAATTGGACGACATAATTGCAGCGCACCGCTGCCCATAATAATCGACCCAGGCGATGTTGCGGATGTTTCTGCACAGCTCTTGTTATTGGACAGTCAAAAACACGTTTCGGCTGCAATCTTCATAAGGAAGCCACGTTGTCCAGCTCCCAACTAAACTCCGGTAGTCGTCCAAGCGACGGCCCAGCCAATTGGAATTTGTGTAAATTTGGCAAACGTTGCATTGACGACACCAAGCTGGGCAAAACTTACAACCGGGAGGATTGCATGTTGTCCGTTTCCGTAATTACGGGTCTTGCATATTATACTCTGATGCGCAGAGTACACCAAGTCTTTCAATTTGCTAGGTACAAAGCACCACAAAAAATATCAATATGTAAAAAAAACATCTAGTATATCGGTTTATATCGATGATTTGACAACACTGAGAATTACATTTTCGAAGGGAATATTCGATTTTCAATCAACACATATTTATTTGTCGCATCTTTTACTTTTAGTAACGATTCATTGTCACAGCCAAATATAAATATAATAATATATTTTAAATAAAATAAATCGGCAATAAATAACTAGATTCTATGTTAGCGATGTGTTGTCTAGATTTAAATATGAAATAGAATCAGTTTTTAAAATTACCATGACACAAACCTTACTAAGTATCAAGGATCACGAATAAGAGTTTTGAAAAAAATCAAATCTGCAAAAATTATCTAGATGAATGGAAAAATTTTAATTATACATATTTTTATTATTTTTTTTAAATAAGGGCTATTTTTTCTTTTTTTTCTTTAAAATGGGAAAATCTTAAATATAAAAATTTTTATTATTTTTTTTCAATTTAAATTATTTTTATTTTAAATTTTTTTGATCAAAATCAACAAATAATTATTTTATAGTTTTTCTTTTTTATTGTAACCTTTAAGGTCCCTGCTTAGTATTTTAATCAAAACATTCGAATGTTTTTATTATTGTACGCCTTCAAATGAGTAATTCAATGTAATATAATCAGAATCAGCTTATTAACTTTTGGGTATTCAGATAATATTCAGTTTCTTGACACAAATCAAATCTTCAGTAGTTAGAGTATTGTAATATCGGTGCATACAAGTTCAATACACAATTTCTTGAATGTTCTTTATATTTTTTTCGGTGGATATATGTGTAGTATGTAATGCAAGCGCAGGCGCAGCATGTGTGCAATTATCTGTGTGTGTGTCCGGGCTAATTTATTGTCTTTGGCGCTGCCCTAAATCCAAATGAAATACAATACGAGCATATATCATATTTAAGTACCGAGTCCAAAAAACGCATCCTGTATTTACGGCCTGCTAATATGCGGTTTAAGTTTAATGAGTGCAGGGGTCGATGTGAGGCAGCCAAAAAAAATGCTTGGTAGAACTGGCAACTGGGGGTAAGGGTGTCCAGGGGACTGAGATGAGCTGTCAAATGCAGGACCAAGCGCTACAGGAGGCGGGGGCCCTGTGTTGAAGGACGATTTTGAAGAATTCAAAAGTACAGCTTGCGACAATTGTAAAATTAAAATGCTTGCGCTTCAAGTTGTTTGCTCATCATCAGCAGCAGCAGCAGCAGCATCAACAGAAGCAGGAAAAACAACTGCAGGACGCACGCCCCCATGACAGGACATTGTTTTCGTTATAAATATTTATTTTATGCTCTGCTTTTGTATCCCTGAAATCGGTTAAATGGACTGTGCTGTTTATTTTATATGGAACGACAGTTTTACGCGCTGTCCTTTAATAAGCCCTATGAATAATGACTGAGGCTTAGGGCCAGGCCGAGACGAGACGAGGCGGGCTGTGCTGGGTTGGACCAGGACAGCAACAACAATTGGTCATGTGTGGGTGGTGTGTGAATCACATGTGTGTGTAAACCAAAATGGCGAAAACAGCATACAATTGGCCACAGACAGTAGGGAGGAAAGAAGGGCGACGAGAAAATGCCAGTCAGCAAACACAAATAGCAATAGCAGAGAGAGCAAAAAAATGAAAGAAAATCGCTAAAGAAAACTCAAAAGAATAATGCTGAACAGAAGATGTTCCAACTGCCGCCAAGTGGGCAGCACAAACGCCACAAAAATTGCGCACAATTACGGGGAAAAAGTCCTGGCAACCCCTCAGCCCAACTACAAACCACGCTCATTCCCGTTGCACCTTATCCGAGCGGAAAAGAATTATTACGTTGAATTTTCTTACCATTTTCAAAAAAAAATACTCGTTTTTTGATAGCAGCAGCAGCAGGGCAAGCTGAGCCGTAAGGAGCAGCCAGGACACGGCGCTGTTGCCGTCTCACGTGCACATGACAGTGGAGTAAACAATTTCATTTCGCGCGGCCAGCTAGCTCAGCAGGACCAAAAGATAACTGCTACAAACGAGGCACAAGATGCTGCCTGCAATAACAACAAGAACAACAACAACAACAACAATAAGGACAATGACAACAGGAGCCAGGACACCACTTGAGTTTCTTTTCTTTTATTTTTTTATTCTGGGTCCAGCAGTACCAATAACAACAACGACAACCACCACAAAAGCATAAGAAGTTGCGTAAATATATTGTCCTGTCGCTATTTGGAGCACTGGTGGGGGTTACCATAACCAGGACACTATCCAGGAGCAAGCCGTGGGCGTTGCGAGTTGTGGGCTGTAGATGAGAGTGCGACGCAGTTAGTCGAGCGTGCCCGGCGGCCTTTAATGCGTGCCTCTATAAATTTTGCACGCCTTTTGTGGCAAGGCGGATGGTGGGCGGTGCACGTGGCCTGACCAGTTTTTTGAAAACTGTCAAATTGCTACTGTTGCTGCTCCTTTGGGGGTAGGAATTATTTATGTTTTTATTTTTATTTCTTTTCTTTTTTTTTTGGCAGTTTAAAATATGTTTACAACCTTGGTTTTGTGTATATTGTGTTACGAATGTTAATAAATGTGTTGTAAAATAAGTTGACTAACTCTCTACTCCACTTAACGTTCTCATAGATACCGATACAATTTATCTTTAATTCCATTGCTAGTAGTTGATTAAATATTATAAATAAATTTGTGAAATATGTACAAGTATAAATTAAACCTAATTTTCGATTTTCACTGGCTCTTTAGCAATCTCATTGACAGTATTCAATTGCTGTTTATTTGTGAGTAAATCATCAATATTATTCGATTCCCCATTATTTGTCTGTGAAAAGCATGCTTTTAATATTAGGATATCTAGAAACTCCAACCATTCTGTGTCCTTATGTTTCTCATCAACTGTTTGCTTCGACTCCTGCGCTGGTTTAACACAAAATCCAATTAATAAATTACGATTCGTAGTTCGCAGTTTATAGATAGGAGTTTCCTTGGTGGTATATTCATTGATCAGAAAATCTTTGCTGCTCAGTTCTGATTGTTTAGTCTCTGTAACATTGTCGGTCTTTTCCACCGATTGTTTTAGCTTATTAGCATTGTATTCCTGAATTAAGCGCTCAAAATCCCAAATTGTCATCCGACAATCCTGACCGCCTACCAAAAATATCTTATTATCCAGCGCAAATTCAATGCAGTTAATGGCCGCCGTATGATTAGACAGACAACGGACCATTTCCTCCTTATCAGTGTCCCAAACAATTACATAGTTATCGTCAGCTCCTGAGACCATATAGCGTCCGCATATTGAGAAGGCCAGAGCATTAATGGTGTCCCTATGACCACTGAAAACCCGCACCTGAACTGCCTTAACCACATCCCACAGCCGAACAGTGCAATCGGCAGATCCTGTAGCTAAGTAGTGCCTATTTGGATGGAATTGGCAGCAGACTACCTCCGCCAGATGGCCAACTAATATGCAGACTGATTTTTTGCTATCCTGTTCCCAAATGCGTGCTGTGCGATCGTCCGAAGAAGTGGCAAAGTAATAACCATATGGTGCATAGACTACGCTATAAATGGCGGCACAATGTCCTGAATAGATTACCATACAGCTCCAGGATAGCAGGCACCAACAGCGCACAGTGCGATCTTGCGAGCAGCTAAGCAGAAATCGATCATTAGGGGCAAAGGCGCATCCGTAGACGGGACCCTGATGACCATAAAGGATGCGGCTCATCTTTTTGTTGGTTTCGTCGAACATGCTATCATCTATGCCAGATATGCCGGTGTCGAGCGTCTTCAGCGAATTGGGCGACTTGAGCTGCATCAGCTTGGAGGATGTCAGTGAGAAGATATAAATTTTGGATGCAACTGTGCCGATGCTCAGTATTGTGGTATTGTTGGAGAAAGCGGCGCAAAGCACAGACTCATGCTTTTCAAATGCCGTATAAAGATACACCGATGGCAAAGCTTCACGGCTAAGGGGCACGCGGCACTCCTCATCGTGCTTTTGTCGCTCCAGATCCCATCGCTTCGGAATGGGAGTATAAAGAAGATTACCCGCTGGAAAGTATATATTTCTAGCTGGACAAGGTTTCATTTTCTTAATGCGCCTGCGACGCACAGGCTGAGGACTCTTCTCCTTGTTGTCTTTGACCGTCTCTGAAGTGGCCCAAAATATTTTGTCCAAAATTGCAGGGCTTATCCGCATTTGCTGACGAGGCTCACAGCTGTTATTATCGGGAATCAAATCAAAGTGCTTTAGAAATGTCATCTGAAAGGGGCGACTCCACGACTGCATGAAGAGTAGTAACAACTGGTAAGTTTCCTTACGCATAAAAACTGGAATCTGTTCGTTATCATCAAATAGTAACTTTTTGGCTTTCTTCGGAATATCCTCTGGACTTTGCACTGTCATTAGCCTATCCAGAAGAGCCGTGTAGGATTGATCAATGTAACGCGCATTGCTCTCCAGAAATGCTTTGCCCTTTCGGAATTTACCACAGGAAGTCATTCTGAGATAGAGCACTACTACTGTCGGATACAAGAGGCTGTTTAGTTCGTTCTTAAAACGAATTGGAACTCTATCGATTATTTTGAGTATTTCTTGAAAAAGTGACTCATACTCGTTGAATACATTTGTGTAGGGAAGGTCCGAGTTTAATTTATCATCTTCATCATCGTTGGAATTAACTTTATCATCTTCATAAGAGCTATCATCTTCGTAAAAGTCTCGGTTCGTTTTATTTTCAGTTTTTAAAGTTTTAGTTTTACGTCGTCGAATAGAAACATCGCTGTCAGATTCCTTAACGGAATTCCCCAAAAAGAGACCGTCAACAGGCAAGATATTGCTTTTCTCATCTTTATCTTTGGGTTCCTGGGAGATTTTTGTTAAATATGTGAACATAGTCTCTTCAACATTTTGTTCATTATCTGAAGAACTATGAGGAGATGACTGTCTTTCACTTGAACTCGACGAGATGTCATCATCGTGTACTGAGTTTGAATTGACCCACTTTGCTGTACGTTTAATATTATATTTCTTTTGTCCTTCAATTGATTCAGAGCCTATTGGGTTAATGGAAGGTTTAAGATGTTCTGGAATTTTTTTTTGCATAATTGCTGGGAATACTACTTCTCCTGCGTGCATTGCTTCTGCTATAAGGGCGAGCGGCTCTTCGGCAAACAAGTCGTTTGGTAGATTGCTAAAATATAAAAGAATTTTGTTTAATTAAATCAACTAAAGGTATATTTGTTAGTAGTTTACCTTTTTAAATTTAGGGTATTTACTTCTACTGGGACCGCTTGCAAATCAATATCAGGTTTTACTGGGCTTAAGTCCTGTTTTTCATTATCTGCAGTTGGTGTTGGACTTTCACTTGGTTTCGTAGTTTCTGCTTCAGTGTTTAAATGTAATTCTGGAGTAGATTCTAAAAGAAAACTTGGTTGAATGTCAAATATTAATCTAATGAGGAGGATTTAGAGGAGGAAAGCGATTTTCCATTACTGGAAAATGAAGTGACTGAGCTCAGGCGTTTATTACATATTTTTCAGTAGCTCTTCCAAATCTTCCTTCTTGAATTACATGTCGATTAGACTCACCTTCGCTAATTACGGATGGGGACACCTTTATGGCTGTATTATCAACATTATCAACAGAATCTGAATTCTCAAATGAAATTGATGAAAATGATGAAACCGATTTATTTTCGAATTTCGTTATCTCTCCATTTTCAGATTTTTCCTCATCAGAACTTGAACTTGAATCATCTGTTGACTTGTACTCAGTGTTATGTTCCGGCTCAGAACTGCTTGAAGATGTTTCGTCTTCAAATGTGAAAGAATGTTCTCTCAGCTCTTTAATCACATCAGCTTCCTCAATTTCCGAATCATCACTGAGAGAATGTTCTCTCTGCTCATGTATTTCATCAGCTTCCTCAATTTCTGAATCATCACTGGGAGAAGATTCTCTTTGCTTCTGTATATCATCAGATTCCTCAATTTCCGAATCATCATTGGGAGAATGTTCTATCAGCTCTTCATCGTCGTCATTATCATTAGGATTGAAAGATTTTTCTTCAGATTTTTCATATTCGACAGTTCTTCGTTCAATTTCTGAGCTTGTTGCACCTGTCAACTAATGTTAAAGAAAATCTCAGCAAGTTAAAAGGACTTTTGTGTAATTTTCTAAAGGCTTATGTTACTCACATAATCAATATTGTCTGCGTTTTGGCCCTCTTGAATAGGACTTTCACTAATTTTTGGTATTTTGGGTGCAATCTGATCATCTTTTGATTCTGTTCTATTTTGAGATCTTTTCGATGCACCTCGTCTATTCATTTTTAAATCCCTCTTTCTTAAACTCTAAATTCACAAATTCCACAAGCAAAAATATTATTAAATTGTCAATGCTGCAACAATGCTGACATATGTAAGAGTTAGAGATGAGCAGTTTAATAGAAACCGAAATATCCAACTCTAAAATATCGATAATAAAGAATTTTATATATGCTTATTGCGAAGCAGAGAGATGTTATAATATTTACAATTAATGCGCCCAACTATTAATTACACAAACAAAACAAATTGATATACGTGGCCAAAATAAGTGCAAAAAAAGTCATAATATTATATTGTCTTCTCTATCTCATTAAAAAATATGTTAATAATTATTGCAATATAATATAAAAATAATATTCTGAAAATTTTGTATTGAAACTTATTTTAAAATAATCCTAAATTGTTTTTAGTCAAATCTTATAATTGGCAGCACTGCATACAATAAGAACAATGCGTAGATTTTTAAAAATGAAAGTACTCGTTACCGATGTAACTGTTACTCTAGTGAAAGCTTCCGTTTAGGGTAGTTATAAAATAGAAAATCGATTGTCTACTAGTCGAATAAATTTTTAAATTTAAGATAACAGATAATATCTAATACCATCTTAGTCATTTTTTAACTTTAAAACTTAACATCATGTAGCAGATAGGCTACAAAAATGCTGATGCAACTCTGTAAATTGTAAAAACCGCAAGGGGGTAGATGCACAGGGGATAAAGCACGGGAGGTAAGAAAAAAATTAATTTGCATACTCAATATTCAACGGATTCGCTGCGTTTGTTGAGCCCTCGTTTTTTCATCCTGTCAGTTGTTTTTTTTTTTACTTTTGTTGCTTAATTTTTTTTTGGTTTTTCAACTGAAAAAAATGTTAAAAAAAATACAAAAAAAAAAACGAGATGATAACATAGCTACGTCGATTGTGAAATACCCTTTAAAATTATAAAAAAATAGTTATTGTGTTGATTGACAAATATTCTCATAAATTAACATAAATCACAAAATCGAAATTGTTTCATTAAAAAACTTGATTTTTTACCCAACTTATAGAAGTTGCCAACTAGATATGGTAGATATGTAAAACTTCAGATTGTGTTTCAATATCTGTTGAGTCAATGTGTTACACAGTTTCTGACAAAATACCACTTCTCTATGTTAGTGTATAGACACAAATAGGAAAACTCGTAGAACCCGCAGTAAACGACTGCGACCTCCGCTGCACATTGGATGAGATTCAGCCTGCATATTGTTTTATAATTTCGCTATGATTTATTACAATGAAATATTGCGGCTACACAAAATGTGAAAATGTGAAAAATGTAGTCGATGAGGATGTGGATATATGTACGATATTTATACCTATATACATGGATGGATAGTGGCGGCAACTGGCGTTTGTCATGTGGACAGCTTGAAGGCACAATTGAAATGCAGTATTGTGCATTTAAATGTACATATGTCAAAATTCAACTCAAGGGCTATCATTAGACGCGAACAATTACAAACAAAGCCTCATTATTTGCAACAACAATAAGGAAAACAACGGCAACAACGAATCACTTGAAATGTAATGCAGCCATAAATAAATCACATCACATTGCATAGAGTCAATGCAACTGCAAAATAATCCATTGTAAAGTGTCGAAAAAGTGCAATTGAAATGCAAATCAATGCAAATCGATACTTGAATCATCATCATCAGCAGCAGCAGCAGCAGAAGCAGCAGCAGAAGCAGTAACAACAAATGAATGTATGAATGATTCATGCCTCGCACGCGAGCCACATTCAAATGCAAATGCAAATGCCAAATGCGATATGCAAATGCCAAATGCAAAAATTTGCAACCAATGCGATTTTGGGTGGGTCTGTTAGGAGCTGGAGACGAAGGTTGAGTTTGAGTTTGACTCTGACTCTGAGGCTACCCGCTGATCAGCGAACAATCAAATCAAAATAAAATGCACCGCACACAATAAAAATTATATTCCAAAATAAACAACAAACAATGAAATTAACACACACACACACACACACACACAAGGTGAAAGTGGTGGCAGATTTTTGCACTTCCGGTTAACTGTTGCTAATTTGATTAGAGAGTTAGCAACAAAAGTTATGGAAAAAGGGGTTTGAGGGGGGAAGCGAAAAGGCCATAAAAATTTGTTGGCGCCGATTTGGTTGTGGGCTGCCAACTTATGCAAATATTGCGTTGTGATTTATGTGGCCTGGCCCCGGAAAGTTTGCTCCTTTGGGATAACTTAGACCGAGCAGCAGTTTCTGTAAATTGAATTTAAGAATTTTGCTGTTCATAAATTGTTTCACACGCGTTGCGCTTTTGTACCTTAATTTCTGGCACCGTTAGGTTTTCATATTCAAATTCAAAACTCAATCATATCCTGTCATAAAGCTCAAGCCCTTTTTGTGTACCCATCAGAACTTGTTTGTGCGCTAGTCTTAAACCCTTTATCCTTTGTTCCTTCGCATCCTGAACTTGTGTCCCAGACATTGTCATGCTAATTGCCGTGCTATGAGAAGATTCAGAATCGAGTGTGAGAGTTTACCCTGTTGTGAGTGAGACAAACAGCAGTCAGGTAAGATTTTTTGAGTTTTCTCAGGATGTGATTATTTAGTTTGTGCCTATATGTCATTGCATAAAGTTCATTATAAGTTTGGCCGTTCGAGTTGTGTTTAAAAAGTTAAATAATTGAATATATTATATCACATTTATATTGTGCCGCGCTTAGTAATAATAATGTGAAGACAAAGAAACCCAAAATCATATTCTCAGTATAAACACGAAAACTGCAAAACAACAATTAAATCCCTCCTCCCCCTGTAACCTGCACAAAATGTGATAAACACGCCCTCGCAACCACATAAACAAGAAACATTAACACGGCCTCTGACGCAATTTAACACCAATTACAATATCCGTTACATCTAATTATTGTAAGCGGGCCCACAAGGAAGCCACTTGCCCCAGGACTAAATTAAAGAAAAACATTCTGAAAAGAAATACACAAGGAAACCGCAAAAGACAAACCAAACGTTGAAGGTGGGTCAGACGCAGATTGGTCGCCATTTGTGGTTGCCAGGACATTAACAATGGTAACTACAGCAAGGACAACAACAAGAACAAGCAGTCCAAATGGCGCTCATAAAACAACAGAGCAAAACCCGGAATAGCCATGAAATATGACGATGATGGAACCCGAACAGGAGACAGGGGACAGGAGGCAGCTGCACTGAGGTTTTGGACCTGAGCTGGTTGGGTGATTGGGTGGTTTGGCGGTTGCGATTCGGTGGTGGAGTATAGAGAAACATTTCTTAATTTTCAACAATTTACGCTGAAAGCTTTCAACGCTCAAATGACGCACACTGTTGGGCGTTCGTCCTGTGGCTTCGTCCTGGCCAAGGCGACGATGATCTAACGCCATTATTTCGCTGGCAAACGACAGGCAGTTGTTAATGGGGCTTACCACTTAAGCGCGACGGCATAAAATAAACACGCCGCCAGTGTCTACGTCTCTCTGCCTCCCTGTGCTGGTCGTCACGGATGTCCTGGCAAATTAATTAACATAGCGCGCACTTGCCTGCAGCTTTCCCCTGGCGTTGCTTGCGTTTCATTTTCTTACTTATTTTCTTGTATTTTTTTGTTTTTTTTTGGCGATTTCTCTGAGCTCTGTTTAATTGTGTGGCACTTTGTTCTCTGTGTGTGTGTGTCCTGCGTATCCTGTGCGTTTCGTGTTCAGAGTCATCGGCCAGCGGCAGTTTAACAATTAAGAAGCGTTTAAAGTTGCTTGTGCTTGAATTGGGGCGCGGTTTTCTTGGGTTTCTTTGATTGGCGGGTGGAACCCACAACCCGACAGGACATTGTGCATACGCGGCACGTCTCTACATCCGTTTGACACCTTTGTGCCCCGTGGCCAGGAAATGAGCTGCCCCGTACGTGACTGGTTTTAGCAAAGCCTCTGTTTGGAAAATATTTCGGTTGTCTGATTGTTTGGTGCGCAGTTTTTGGCAACATTTCTCAAGAAATTGCCTGACATGGCATTTGCTGTGGGTGGCAGGAATGAAAGGGGTGGCAAACAGGTTGATCAAGAAAAAGTTAAAGCTCAAAACCCAGTGTCCTGGATTGTCTCTGTTTAAAATTCCAAATTTGTGCATTCGCTCAATTTCCTTGAGTCCACAAAGTAATTACACCCAAACAACTGAAAGATGTGGCATAAATACAGTTTTTTTTGGGCACAGCGTGCCTGTCCAGGTCCTGGCTGAATAATTAGTGGCCCATTGATGCTGCTACGTGCCAAGCACAACGCCTTACGGCAAGGACAAACCAAAAGGAGCGTCGTCCTGCCATAATTGCAATTAAAATGTTCGTCAGGATGCCGCGCGTGAAGTGCAAACACTTTGGGGCAATGAGCAGCGAGATATAAAAAAAAAAAATTAAATAAATAAATAACAGAAACATTGTGCAAATTAAAATATAATTAGAGATAAACAAGTCGAAGCAAACGCTGGCAATTAGTCGAGCAGAGCTCGCTTGGACGGTGGCGCCGCCTGTCGGCCAGCGGCGGCTGTTTACGCACATTCCACTGGAAATTCTGTGACTGGAAATAAGCGTGTGCTGAGTATAAGAACACCCCTACCCTACACCCTGCTACGAATGGCATGGCATGTGCGTGTGCGAGCGAGCAAGCAATAGACGTACACTGAAAGGGACGCAATCGCTGCTGCCTTCGCTGTCGCTAACGCTGTCGCTGTCAACGTCGTCGTCGACGGCGCTGCTACCTGGCCTGACAACTAACGAGGCAGTAATTTTGTGAGGCAGCTAATGCCGCCTCAAAGGCCTATGCTGAACTTTTGCTTCAGCTTCTTGAACGTTGCCCTGGCTACTTTAAGCCAACGTCGTCATCGTGTCTTTCATATTAAGTATACGCCGTGTTTGGCTCATGTGAGCTGGCCGGAGGTGGGCACGGCTAGGCAGGGTGGGATTTATGCTGGGAGTAAACTCAGGGGTCGTTTTTTTTTACTGTTTTTCGGCTTCTCAGGCCACACCTTCCGCAGGGGTGACTGAAACTGAAATTTTCTGAGAACGTTGCTTTTACTTTTGTTTGCGGGCTTTTCGATAGAAAAATGAGAAGAGCATTTTTTTTTTTTGTTTTTCGTATATAAATAAAAATGTAAGTTGGGTGGGAAACGAAATCTGCTTTATGAAATGTCAAAACTTCAAAGCAAATTTAAGTTAAATGCAAGAAAATGAGAAAATATACACTTGAGTGCGTATCAAGAAACATTTTCAACTGCGCAGCCTGTTCTTGTATTTGTTGTTGTTGTTGTTGTTGTTGTTATTTGTTTTCCTGCGCCAGTTTTCCATTGTCCATTGCACGTCGTTAGGTTTATTGTTGTTGTTGTTGTTGCTGCTGTTTGAACTGTTGTTGATAGCCTTTATTAGTTGTTGGCCCAAAGCTTAGGCGCTTTACATTTTCTTTTGCACTTCCTGCTTGGACTTGGCCCCATCCAAAATGGATACGATATTTAGGGAGCAGAGTAGAAGAAGTAGCTGGATTCGCAATGAGGCCTCGTGTGTTGTGTAAATAGGCAATAGAGAGTATAAAGACTTTGACAGAGTTTCAATATTGTTGAGTAATATATAAATATATAATCAAATCAGTTATTGAAAAATCAATTGATAATTAAGTACTATTATTCTATTTAACCTTAGGTAAATAATTATCTCGATTCCACGTTTTATTCCTAATTAGAACTTCATTTCTATAAATCTGAAATAAACTTAAAATTTTAATAAATTGTCATTTATTCATTAAATTCAAATATAATGAATTTAATAAAAGGTACAGAGGTAGAAAACCTGTCCTCTTTTATTATAAATTTAAATTTGAACAATTTAAAGAGCATTACAGCGTCGACTTCATATACAAAAATAATGTCTATTTATCCTTGTTTTTTTGTCGTTTTCTTTTGGTTTACATTTCTTTTTTTTTCGACAGCAGATTTTTATTAAAAAATTGTATATTAAATCAATTGCGTGCAGCTTTTCATTGGGGTGCTGAATGTGCTCATGCATAAAGTGGGCGGGGCACTGAAGCCCCCCACATTAAATGGTATAAATCATATTAAAACAGTGGGTTACAGGGTATTTAATATAATATGTTTCTTGGGCACTTTGAATCAATTACAACTAATAAATTTATAGCAATTAAAGCCCAACTAATTGCCCTGTTTGACTGTTTATACAAACACCTAGACTGTACGCCCATTAAGTTGTCAATGTTTTGACATTTGAAGTCAAGTTCGTGTGGCAATAAAAGGAATAGATTTGAGGTCCTGGCACTCAATTGTAAGGTTTCCTTAGAGCGTTGTATTTACTATTTCTACAATGGGCGATACTGCAGCAACTCGGTTCTGTAAAATTGTAAAAATGATTCGTTTCTGTGTTGGATTTTGTGGCACAGATGTGGCTGATCCTAACTATCATATGTGGGCCTTGACTTATGCTGTTATCGCAGCCATTCTCTTCTTCTTCGCCTGCACCATCTACACCCTGTATGTGGGTGTGATCCTGAACAAGGACTGGACTGTCATATTGCAAGCATTCGCCATGGTTGGCTCAGCAATTCAAGGACTGACAAAGCTGCTCTGCACAGTGCACCAGGCGCCACTGATGCGTCACATTCAAGGCACCTACGAGTCCACCTATAAGGAGTACGAGAGAAAAGGCGGCGAGTATCCTAAATATCTGCATCAGCGCATCAATTACTGCTGGAAGCTGATGTTATTCTTTATGTGGGTCTATTTAATTCTCGTTAGCGTGCTGGTCTGTTATCCTTTCTTCTATTTGATCGTCTACAACGAGAAGATGCTGGTAATGCAGTTCCTGGTGCCGGGCATAGATCGCCACAGCACTGGTGGACATCTGATGTTGGTTGCACTCCATATAATGTGTCTGATCTTTGGAGCTATTGGCAACTATGGCGGCGACATGTATCTATTCCTGTTTATCACCAATGTGCCGCTTATGAAGGACATATTCAAGGTGAAACTACACGAGTTTAACGAGATTGTCGTGCACTCCAATCAATATAGACGAATGCATGATATGCTCTGGGATCTGCTGGCCTGGCATCAGAAATATGTATCGTAAGTGGGAAATTATAAATTATCCCAAATGTTTTCTATATTACCCTACATCCTGTAGAATTCTGCGTGATACGGAGCAAATCTATAGAATTGTTATGTTTGTGCAGCTTTCGACCACTTGCATTGGCATTTTATGCACAATTTCTTGCATTTTTATTAAGGTTTGGCCGGCAGCTCCCATTTATTTGATTTATTGCTTTATTGTACTCTACACCTTTTGCGGCCTGGGCACTATAGTGGAGAATTCGGTGAGGTTAATTAATTGTAAAATTTAAACGTCAATTTTAAATTGAATTTGATTACTCAGAATGAAGAATTCACAAATGAAATCTACTCAAATTGCTTGTGGTATGAATTGCCGGTTAAGGAACAAAAACTCGTCATTCTCATGCTGGCCAAGTCTCAAAAGGAGCTGGCTTTAACTTTAGCCGATGTTCTACCATTATCGATGGCTACTGCCCTACAATTGACCAAGGGTATATACAGTTTCAGCATGATGTTGATTACTTACTTGGAGTACGAAAAGTAAAGCAACTAAATTTTTATTAACTTATTTAAAAGTAGATGTGCACCAAATGTTTTACATAACATAAGTATATGTAGTTTATATTGTTCTTATTAAAAACATGCAAAATTTTAATCAATAAAAAGCTTCAGGTTCTGTCTATGCACAGATATATGTTTTAAATATCAATACTATATATAAAACTTTAGCATTCCTGCTTGGATCACAAATTTAATGTCTTCGCCTTTAAAAATATACAATAAGCAGCTGGCAAATCCCAGAAAAATAATATATACCTTATTGATTTTATAACAATACTTAACCTACAGAAAGTGATATAATTTACCTACGAATATACTAAGTAAACATAAAGTAAAAGCCATTAAACTGTCAATATCTTGACACACTTCAATAATTAGCCAAGAAGACACCTTTCACATGGGCCTTGATATACGAGGGCTGTTATATTGTTTCAAGGTATTTTACCTGTAGATCAATATACTTTTACATACATTGAAATCAATTTTCGAAACATGTTTTCCACTCCGAATCAGACACCTCCTTTGAACGATTGTTAAGTAATGCAGAATTCAGTGAGAACATATTTTTCATGTAATATTTTATTGAAACTTATTTAAAACTTATGTTATTTCTTTAGGCTATTTCTATACTTTTACTTAAATTAAAAAAGGTATTATAACGTTTTGATCTATGAAGTAGCATTGTTAGTCATCTGAATAAATAAATAATAAATAATATATTAATTATTCAAACTTTTCAAGGTTTTTAAGGAATAAATATAATTTATTGATCGCTCGAAAATGTTTCCGATTTAATTCCATTATTTGATTGAGCTGAATTTTTCAATATAATATAAACAGATTGACCGTATAGCAAAAAGTTTTCTGCAAGTTTGGGCCAAAAAATACTAAACTTTTATATAAAAATGACTATTTGGACAAACTATTTCCAACACTTTACAAATAGCAGCCCTCGCACAAATATAACTAAAGACATTTTCCATACGACGTGTCTAATTAGCAATTAGTGTGACAAAAATGTCCTGCGCTTGTTCTGTCACCTATAAATACTGAGGCCAATGCGACATTTTCTAAATATATATAGTTCTTGATTCTAGGAAGTTAGAACTATGGCGCGTAAACTTAAAACGATACCAGTAACTAAATCAAGCAGTCTGTCGCGATATCGTCGTATTGTTAATATTGTCAGATTCTGTTGTCGAATGTGTGGAGCAGATATTACGGCACCCAATTACAAGATCACCTGTTTGAGCGCTACAGTAATTTCATTGCTAATTAACTTCTTCATCTGTACCTTCTATACCATTTATGTGGGCATTGTCCATGATGGAAACTATACCATCATTTTGCAGACTTCCTGCTTTTTGGGTGCCGCTGTTCAGAGTTTTGTGAAAATGTTTGGTTTTATAATACACCGCGTGAAGGTTCGAGCAATTCAGACTTTTCTAGATGCCACCTTTGAGGAGTACGAGAAGCGTGAGGGCCACTATCAGGAAGCACTAAACGAGAGTATTTCAATTACCATGAGATGTATTAAGATATTTTTGTTAATCTACATTGCTCTGGTTATAACCTGCACGGGATTTCCAATTATCTACTATGCCTATTATAATGAAAGGATTATGATAATGCAATTTCTGCTGCCTGGTCTGGATCCTAATACAGATACAGGATACTTTATTCTCTATGCATTACATTTTCTGTGCCTGGGTCTAGGATGCTTTGGTAACTTTGCCAGTGATATGTATTTGCTCATATTTGTCGGAAATGTGCCGCTCTTGAAGAACATTCTGCGCTGCAAATTTGAGGATCTCAATAAGCTAATGGATCAGGAAATTCAATCGACCAGAGCACAATTGCGCCATGTCATTATGGAGGCTGTGCTATGGCATAAAGAGTATCTAAGGTGGGTTTTTAGGATAATCTGATTAGATATAGCTGCATCTAAAGTGTATCTGTAGGTTGCTCAGCTATTCGGAAGAGATCTTCTTTGTCATCATCCTTGCTGAAGTATGTTCCTCAGCGATGAGCGTTATGAGTACCATGTATTGTATGCTGGTTGGCATTTGGCCGGCAGCACCTTTCTTTTTAGTATTCTCATTTGTAAATCTCTATTTATATTGCGGACTGGGCACCATTGTCGACAACTCGGTATGTAAGGGATTGAAGGCAAGCTGTTGTAATTGATTTGTGCAAATGTATATTCTACAGAATGAAGACTGTTCTATGCTCATCTATACACACTGCGTTTGGTATGAGCTGCCAATAGCTGAGCAGCGTTTTTTGCTCCTCATGCTGGGCAGATCTCAGGCCACTCAGAGTCTCTCCGTGGGCAATATGATGCCTCTGAATGTGGGCACAGCGCTGCAGCTGACAAAGGCTGTCTACAGCATGGTGATGATACTGCTGAGAGGCGATGATGAGGTTGGGGATGCAAATTAAGGCGGTCTTGGCCGGCTGATTAATTTTAGCTTTTTGTCTAATGAACTTGCCCACAAGAATTTAATAAACAACGCTTTATGGGCCACAAAAAAGAAAAAATGGTCAATGTCTGTCGCGGGGTTCAAGAAAAAAAGTTAAGAAAAAATCATCTGCGGTAAGTTGTAAAAATTGTCTTTTAATGCCACGAAAATCCAGCAGATTGCCACGTAGTGCTAATAAAATAAAGTTATGTTCAGGCATAAAAAACTCTACTGAAAATTGTGAGAAATAGTGTGCGGAGTGCGTTTTTTTTTTATTTTCACTTTTCTTGCTTCCAAAAAGAAAAAATGGCGTTGAAATTTGTGCGCGCGCGCGATTTGCCCCCCTCCAGGTCCTGGGGCGGTAAACGCATCATTAATCAAATGTCCGGCGCCTAAGCACCGTTATTCATCATTGCCTCCGGATAAGGCGACGACCCCCAATGCTGCAGATACTTCAGCCATATACATCAAGTGTATATTTTTGTATGTTCTGCGACTCAAAGTGAAAATATTCAATTTTTTTATATCTATAACTTAAATACTCTGCAAAGTCTCTCTGATATTATTTAAAATTATGAACTTAAAAATCAGTTTAATATATATAAAAATAACATCATTAATCATTCATATTTGATTGTCATCTAAACCGATTTAGATAGAAATTATTATTATTAAATTTATACTTCCTTTCCTTTTCTTGGTTAATTTACAATTTCTTTTTAAATATAAATATTTGTAATGGGTTACAAATACTTGCTTGTTATGTACTCTAAAATTTAGCACAGCTTGCTAACATCACTTTAGTAAAATTAAATACCCTATTTAAAGTGGATCAGCTGCTTTCATAGTAGCTCATTTTTATTTCGTTGCAAACCTATAAATTTCTGTGTATTTTTTTTAGGGAAACTCACGTGTCTCTAAAAACGCTAAGCCGTAAGAAAATCAGCTAAAATAAGAAATTCAAAAATTCAGCCACCCTAAATGGCTCATATCAATTTGGCTCAGACGCGTGCTGCTGCTGATGGTTTTCTTTATTTATTTTTTTGGGCCTTTTTTCTATATATTTTTCTCAAAAGTGTGGCCAGTTTTTAATGTACTGGACGACATTTTGGGCAACGGCAACTTGTTTTTGCGGCCTGCCAACCAACTTTTTGGGGGCATCATAAATCAGGCTTATATTTCAGTAAATCATCAAACACGCGACAACTTTTAGAGGCAACTGTTCTTCAGTTCGAAATGTTTATTGCTAATGCTGCTAATGGAGTTTTTACATTAAAGATTGCTCTGTCCCGTTAACTGCGGCTGATGTTGCCTATTTTTTGTTTTTTTTTTTTTGCTGGATTTTTGGTTATTATAACAACATCAAATGTTGCACTAACACCCCTTCAAGTGTCAGTTACATATTGTCGACACAACAAAATGCTTCACTTTTCCATCAAACGGGCAAAAAACAAGCAACAAAAAAACTCGTAAAAAGGTTGCAGACAAAACGAAAATGTTTTCAGGATAAATTTGCATACGGCAGACGGCAGCTGAACAGGATGCGGATGCGGTACTTTTGTTATTTTTGTAGTAGACTATGTTGTTGTTGTTCTTGTCTATGCAGGAAGTGTGCACACACTGATAGATTGTAAGAATTTAGTAAAAAATAATAATAACGTCAAAGAATCGCTACAAAAAATGCCGCTAAACTTTGCCAGTCATTCGGCAGCTGCCCAGTCCAACCTCCCCTCACAAAATACAACATATTTTTTATAAAATTAAATAAAAATCATATGCAAATTGAAATTGAATTTTCGATTAACCCTAAATTGCCTGCCAAGCCGAACTGCAATATCATATTTGGTTACACACTGGCAGGACCTTAGGTCCTTCGTACCTAGTTCAGTTTTCGTTTTCACATCACGTCGACGTGTTTAAGTACGCATCATTTGCTGTTTGTTGTAATTTAATTGGTTTGGCTTTTGGCAGGTAACCTGCCCCAGCTTTAGACTCCGTCTCAGCCTCAGTCCCGAACCTCAACCTCAGCCAATGAGGCAACTAATTTATGCAGCTCGGAAGGGGTTGATAATTCTTTGCTGCTGCTGCACGTGCAACATTCTTGAGAAGTTGCTTTATTAATTATTATTCTAATTAATAAGAAGTAGACGATGTGACGAGGTGAAGAAGAAAAGGCAGCCGTGCTGCCAATTTGCATATGAGTGACACAACAGGACATTTGCTTCCTGTCACGCAGCCAGGCAGCTCCTGCCACGACTCAACGATGAGACTCAACTCGAGGCACGTTTTTCGAGAGAGTAACAGCTTCCAGGATCGGGCCAAACCTCATGCATAATGCAAGTGAAGCAAAAGACGCGTGAGAAACTGCTCGAACAATAATTATTGCGTTTACCTACATCAGATCCTTGGTTGCAGCTGCTTGCAACTAATTCGAATATCATTGCGTATTATCATGGCTTATAAACTAATTAGCAATGAAGTTCAACAGGTTTTAGAGTGCAAAAAGGAAATTTGCAATACCAACAACGCCCTGTCAATTTGCTAAAATCCTAATCCCAAATACTCATTGATATCCTTTGAACCCTCTCGCTTTAAGTGAAAGTCAGCAACCCTCCTCGATTGCTATGTGTCAATCGTTTATCGATCCTTTACACTTTTTGCCAAATTGCCAGCGTCAAATGTCAAAGCAATTAAGTCGCAAAATCGAATCCGACTATTGAGGGTCGAAATCCCTAACTTTGTTTGTGTGTGTGTTGTGTGTCATTTACATTGTCATATTTGCTAATTCCTTTTGTTGTGTGTTGTTGCCTCTTTGCGCCTATTTTCGCAATTTCACTTTCACCACAAGCCGCTTTCTTTTGTTATCGATATTCGGGGGTTGCTCCTATAAAGAAGTGTGCCAATTCTCGGCTTTGCTAATTATGATGTGCATATGACAGCATTTTGAAAGAAATTTAGGGTATTGTTTGCTTGGTGTTAAATTAGAAAACAATGTGAGCTGTATAAATAAATAAAAAGTTATGGGAAATCTATTAATATTTTTATTTTATTTTATTTAGTATATTTTTTGTATTTTCTGCAACACTATTATTTTGGACTGCAATTACATTTGTTTAGCATTTTTGCCTTTTGTTTTTTGTTGTTTTCTCAGGCCTCAATGAAATTCATAAAAATTCACCACAAAACAATTTCTTTTATGGGCATTTTTGTGCCATCTTGTTAACTCCCCGCTCTGCTCCCCTCAGTTTGCTTGGGCGGTAGGGCGGCTCAACGAAATTGGTTTTTAAAAATATTCCACATTTCAATCTTTCGCTTTCAATCCCCCTGCTCTGTATATAGGCCTTGGTTGCTACCTTCCTGCAAGTTATGGACGCGCATTATAATAAAAGCTACTGCTACTGCTTCTGTTGGTGTCCTGTGTGCTGTATCCTGTGTGTCCTGTGGGGGCCTCGTTGGCCACAAGCGGTGCTGGGCCAAGCGCTTTGGCTTTTACTGTCCCCACAAATAACAATCAAAATTTCCTGGCGTTGCCTTGGCGGCCTCTTCGTAATCTTGGGCCGCAGGATAAGCAGCACTGCTGTTGGCCTGGAAATTGCCATTGCTGGGGCCGAGTCCTGCACAAATTACAGGTGCCTAATGCAAATTTGTGTGGCATATTTTGTGGCAAGCGTTTGAAAATTTAAATAAAAATTATTTGAAAATTTTTTATGCCACGTTTGCAGAAATCAATTGTACTTTTCTGTTATTTTCTCCTTTTGCGTAACCAACACAAAAATCTGCGCTGTCTGCGACTGATTCGATTTGAGGCTCAGTGCTTGGGTCTTCTAGTTGATTGTCATCATTCAGGCTGAAAAACAGATTTGCCTTCAATCAACGTGCACTTAATTTCGTTTATTTGATTGGATTTGTGTTTACATGGTTGCCTGCCCAGACACACACACACATACACACACACACTCACCCAGAGGCGAAAATTCAAATTCAAATTCGTTTTGAGTTTTTTGGCCGCTGTGGCAAATTAGAAAATCAAATCAGTTGCCCACTTGCTTTCTGCGTTTATGCAACAAAATTTATGAATATTGAAAAATTAAATAGAAATGTTTGCAGTGCCCAAAACATGCAAAAAACAGGAACAAAAAAAAAAAGAAAACGAAAGTCTCGAGCAGCCACCCTCAAGCTCAGATACTCAGACTTTGCCAAAATATACCATGCATACATATATATAAAAAAGAAGAAAAAAAAGCCAAAAATAAAAAATAAAAAAAAACATGGCTACGGAAGTGGTGCGCACATTTTTTTCGACCATTTTTCCAATGATGGATTTTCGAAATTTTAATGGTTGCTCACTGCTCGGCTGAGCAGGCGCTGAAGAGGCAGCCAAGTCCCAGTTCACGGTGCACAGTTCCCAGTTCCCAGTCGCAGTCGCAGTCGGAGTCGGAGTCACAATGAACAGCAAAGTCGCTTGTCGTCGTCTGGCGTTGTCAGGGGGTGCGATTGTGGGTAGATAGCTGGGTAGTTGGATAGGTGGGTGGTGCTTTTTTTTGCTTGGTTTTTTTTTTTCTTCATTTCCTTTGTTTGGCAGCCATTGAGGGTAACGTTGCCTGTGCCACGCTGTGGGTGTAAGCTTAAGGGATGGAATCGATATTTGTTTTCTATAACAGGCAACAGCCACCCAGCAGACGTCGGCCTAATCTAATGCGCCTCGTGCGCGTCTCAGGGGTACAGGACATAGTCACAAGGACTAAGGACTACGGACTACGGACTGAGGCCTAAGGCCTGCTGATGTTTACCATTCAGCAGCAGCACCACCACCACCACCCCCTCTATTACCAGCGACCTGGCGTCTCTTCGGTCCTAATCAATATGCGCAAATGATAATTTTTAATGGCTTCCGAACGCGTTTGTTTATCGGCAACATTGCTGATTTGGCCATATTTGATTTTGCGCGCCCAGCGCAAATTTAATTTTAATGCCGCCGTCGACGCCTCGCCAACTAAACGGAAATTTAATTTCCAAGCAACTTTTGATGGCAACCTGAGCACAGCTCAGCTTCAGCTCAGTTTAGCTCAGCTTCGCTCTGCTTCCAGTTTGCTTCAGCTCGGGGGAGAAGCGACCAAATCCAAACCAGCGTCCAGAGAGCTCCACTTAATGCCGCCCATACGGTTCATGGGTCCTGTGTCCTGCCTTCTGCGTCCCCTTTTGTCTACGCTCTGAAGCTCGATATTTAAATGCTAATTGCTTTTTAATACGGTAATTTTGGCTGCTCGACTGCTGTTCCGAGGCAAGCTTATTGCGGATTAATTTTACAAGCTAATTTCTTATGTAAATGCCGCGTTGCATGTTGTTTTTTCCACAGGGCACCGCGTAACAGCTTGGGGTTGGGGCAAACTTTGGGCAGGTACGAGTATACCTTGTACAAATGCTAATTCGAAGGCGTTTGCTGTAATTAGAAGGTAATTTAAGTTATAATAAATATTTCAGTTGCAGCTTAAGTTGCGTGTTGCACGTGGTGTGGCCAACCAGGTGGGGTTTTCTCTTTTTAATAATATGCATAGAGGGCGTGAGTTATACTTTAAGGCGGAGATTAAGAGACAAATCGGTTGGTATTGATAAAGAATTTAACGTGATATTTGGGAGGATTTGTGGAGAGCATTTAAAAGTACAACAACTTGTTTAGGGTACTTAATCCTCCTAAGACAAATCTTGATTTACAAATTACTCCATTGCAAATAAAATCTTAGTTCAACTAACCTGAAAAAATAACCATTCTTTAAATACCGAAATCTTGAATATTTTGTTTGCAATAGCATTTATAATATTTCTTTTAAAGATTTAGTAAAAGCTCCGTTGATCATCATTTGTTCTTTGTCTAGAAAGCGTTTTATATAAAATTATGGTCAATTTGATCGTAAAAATATTCTCTTTTATTTAAAACATTTTCCATGTTTAATACCTTTATACTTAAAAAAAAAGAACACCTTTTTTTTATCCTTGTAAATTGAATATCGTGCTCTGTTTTCCGTTTATAAATCGAGACCCTGTGTTTACTGTTTTTACAAGGATTTCGATTTCTTTTAAAATTAAAATAAACGTAATAAATATCAAATCTATTTACCTAAATCAAATAGCATTTTACATAGTTAGTTAAATAACATTTGGGTCAACAAACTCTAGATCAATTTTATCTAAACTTTCTATACTGTCACATTCACAATGATATCTGTTACGTTCAACTGACAATCCGAATTTAAGCCCGGAGTGTCGCTGATTTTTAAAGTGAAATCGTATCCATGCTAATTTTATACCATCATTCAAAACAAAAACTGAAAACGAGCTGACAGGCCAAATTATGGAACAATCCCCCAAAGCGACCAGGACAGACACAAACCGACAGATGCACGGCATATTAATCTCAAACAAACAGATAGCTACGAACCATTTCCTATCACACAATCACATACAGAATACACGTTATATATCTATATATTATACAAAAAAAAAAAAAGGAAATCTCGCTATAAAATCCTTTTTTTTTTGCCTGTCGTTGGCTTGTTTAATGCTAAATTATATCCGTATGCAAATAAGTTTTTTTCTCTTGATTTTTTCATTAAATCATGACGATTTGACAGAAAATGCAGGGAAAAAAAACAAGCAGCAGGGCAAAAAAAATCTCTCTGATTGCCATGGCCTCAATACGGGCACTGTGCAAAGAAAGGGTTGTCTAGCCTTTGTGCCCGAGGTCAGAGGACACAGGGCACAGGGCGCAGGGCATACGGGACAAGGGACATGCCACAGGGTCCAGGGGTAGCACATTGAGCGACCTGAGATACGTTTAGTTTGTTTGTTTGCTTAAGCCTGCTGGCTGGTAGTTTTGCTTCGGGGGCAATACGAGTAGTATTTAGCTTTAGAAGGCACGAAGAAGTTAGGAAATTCAGATGGAGGCAAAGGCGATGACATTGTCTAATGGATTTCGAAATTGGAGCTGATTTGGCGGCGGACTTATGCGATAATGGGTTGCAAGATGTGTGTATTGTGGCATGATTGAAATTTTAGTATAGGGCAGAGTGATGAAATATAATCGATTTGTAACAATAACATGATATATGTTACAATCAATTTATAAACTATTAATGAGAACAGGAAAAAACAAAAATTTGACTTTGAGTAATTTAAATAAAACACATTTAAAAGAGTTTAAATTTTAATGAACAGCAATAATTAAAATAATACATTTTCTTTTAGTCTTAAAAAATACAAATCAGAACCTTTCGTAGTTAGAATTTCGAGAAATCAGAATTAGACTTTGTTATACATTTTTTTTGGACATTGACGTAATTATCTTTAGTTTTTTACTCAATATATATTGATTTTTTATTTTGAACTAGAAAAATATATTTTATGTAATTGGAGCGAAACTTTATATTTGGTTTTGTTGCATATATTTTGATTTTGATTTTAATTTAATATAACCATAAATTTTTAATAATGTTTTTAGCTTATAATATGCATTGCACTGGATTGTTATCTTTTGTTTTTTTTTTTTCATTAATAGAATAAACTCAAATTAAAGAGTTTTTTTTGTAGCTTTTTTAAGTAAATATATTTATTTTTATTTTATTTATATTCGAAAAAAAGGTTAAAAAAATAGAAAACAAAGTTGTTCCAATTTGTAAGCGTCGACTGAATCTTTAAAAATTAAAAAAAAATGAATTCTTTTAATTATTTCTGTTCATTAAAGTTTAAACTATATGCCATTAGTTTGATTCACAAAAACAATAATCATCTCTTGTTTTTTACTTTCCTATTCAGCAATCGATTGACATTCGAATATTTCTTTCTAAAACTAAACTCTTCTCATTCGTTCAGCTTTAGTTCCCATTCCAGCATTTGGTTTTCAATGGCAATAGGCAATAACTATTGATCTTCCAATCAACTCAAAGCAACCCCTAAATCAATATCCTTTTAAAAATGTTCAGCACAATAGCGCCCCCTAGCGTTGAGAGGCTGGTAAGGCAATGCTGGTCAAACTGTAGGTACCGCCTCTGGCTTAGTTTACCTTTCGATAATTTTGGGCTGCTGAAGCGTGTATATAGGACAACGAGTACACTGAACTGCAGCCCATCATTACACTCAACTACAAACTCATTAATGCAAAATAAACAAGTTGAACAGGGCAAAATGTTTGCATTATAATTTGCATGCAACTCTTGGCCGACAGACGACAGCCGACATATCGATCCATCATCAACGAACCGCCAACTGACCCATAATAAGCTCGAAAATTAACAAATTCGAAATGCATGTGCAACTTGGAACTGGACTTGGACCTGGACCTGGATCTGGTCCTGGTCCTGGTTCAACTTTCGATCAGTGACACAGGTTGCAAGTGGCGAGTTGTGTAAGCGCAATTTACAATTTACAATTTACAATTTGCAGTTGCCCATTCCCATTCCCATTCCCATTGCAAGTTGTAAGTTGCAAGATGTTGGTTGCCAGTTGCGCGTTGCCAGTTGCCCGTTGCAGGTTGCCGTTACCCGCCCCACTTGGCGGTGAATGTCGCCTTGCAATTAACACAAGTGCACAGCGACGATGTTACCGTTCCCAGAACTGCCTCATCTCGTTGTCCTTCGCATATTCAGTTGAAGTTGCAGTTGCAACTTGGAGTTGCAGTTGGACAACATCGTTGTCGTCCTCGTTGTCGTACTTAATGTCTGAGGCGTGCGACACAACCAGCATGCGCGGCCCTGTCATTAAAATAATGCATACACATGTGAAGTATGTGGGCAGTCGGGGTTGCAGGATGCGTTCGTTGCACAGAGGGAAAGAGAGAGCATGAGAATGGGAGCATTGCATGTTGGTGTGGAAGGTGTTTATTAACAGATCGTTTGCCCAACCTTGTCGCTTGTCTCTGTGCACTCTGGAGTACCAAGTGCTACTGAAATGGGCTCTGACGCTGCTGTTGCCCTGTGCCTCTGCCCCTTAGTTTCTGCCCCCTTCAATTCATTCAACTTAATCAAGCATTCAAGCTGAAAATCATGCAAAGTGTCGACCAGTGTGCAATATATTTAAAAATAATTATAATAACATGCATTATGACATATTCGAGTACTATGTGCAAGTTTCTATATATATATATATATATATATATATATTCGTATAGTCACACACCGTCTAGGCTATTATTATTAGTAGTTAATGGCCAAGTGTTTTTGGCCCAGTTTACATGGAACGGCAACAGCAGCAGCAGCAGCAGCTCTTAGCCTGATTGCCATCTTTATGAAGACATAACGACTCACGCAGCCAAAGAAGCTCGTCCAGAAACGGCATCTGGCTTTCGTCTTTGGGTTCTTTGGCGTCTTTGGGGTCTTTGGGGTCTGGAGTTTGCGTGTAACGAACCCAAACATTGTAATTAGAATGCACAACACCAATGTCTGGGCTATTAAATATATGGCAAAAAATGAATTATGCGCTTTTGATGTTAATTTTTTGGCGCTTGCCTTAATTTGATTCTGACATGAAACACAGCCTGATGTTATGAAGGTGTCGATAAAACAGGAAACTGAACTAATGCATTAGGGTATTGAAATATTGAAGAAGTTATTGAAAGAACTTATAATCTGAAATTGCTTTTATTAATTTAAAACTTTGTATATCTGCAATATTTGAACTCATCAGAGTTCAGAGTCCAGTATGCCGCATCTATAACCGGTTCTGGGGCTTAACAACTTTTACTTTTTGGTGGCCCAAATGAAGCGCCAAGTATGAAGCAAGGTCTGTGGCACCCAAAGATCAACAACTGGGTCTCCTCATGGTCTCATTCATTCAATTCACTCAGTCAAAAGTTGGAAATGATGGACTCTGTTGATGGATGTATTTTATTTTGGACTCAGTTCACAAATAATTATATTTAATTTGATGCGAATGAATGTGAAGCGCGCCTGAGAATGCATCCAACAGCATTTTGTGAATTGCCTTTGCCCCCTGGTCAACTAATCTCCCCCTTCCCCGACCAATACCACAATCGCTTTGTTTGCTTAACAGTGCGAATCCTAACGCCGACCAGTTGTTGCTCCAGAGAGATCCTGCCTCAAAACTTGGGTTCACTGCTGGACTGCTGGCTGATTGAAGGGTTTCATGTCTTGTGGCATTGGCACGCAAAGTGCTGCATGTTTACACTGGCGATTATCCCCGTTGTCTCAGTGTGTGTGTGTGTGTGTCTTGTTTGCACCCCGAAACTGCCATAAAAAGAGGAGATAATTTGCTGGCCAAAACTGATCGATTGAACACCGATCCTGCGAGCTTCAGTGTGCTTAACGGCTTAAGCATTTCTTGTTTGTTTTTGTAGCTTTTTTTTTAGGCCCGATCGTTAACGCAAATTAACGAGCAATCATCAAATCGAAGTCGCTTGATCTGTTCACTGGGAAGACCCGTTCTTTCCTGCTGCCTCCTGACCACTGCCTCCTGCCCCCTGCCTCCTGCCATTGACAGCGTTTATTTTGAAATTAATGCGCAGCTTGACGAGCGCAAATGCGGTAGCAGCTGCATCAGTGCAACGGCATCAACTTGCGGTATTCTCATTAACCATTGAAATTACAACGGGTCTGGCCAGCCGGCTAACTGGGCTCAGACTTGACTTGGCCAGGAGTAGTCTCTCTCTCTTAGTATGCCCGGCATTTACAACATAATTCATCCAGCTCTTGCCCCATAATTATGAATAAGCATTTGGGCAACTTGTTGCCATCGTCGTTGTTATTAATTGCTTTTTAATAATTTTTCTCTGCAAATTTTACATTTTTTTCTTCCTTGTGGCCAAGGATACCAGGCATTTTCAGGCAATTTATTGAAATTAATTTTTACATTCTCAAGTTTTAAATAAAAATGTTAATTATTTATTGCTACATGTTATTTTCATATCAATGTGCATATTTTAATCTTTCTAGCCGCATTCATTAAAAATAAAAATAAAAAAAAAACAATTTAAGAAATTTATCAACACGCAAACATAATTTATGGGCATTTATTTGGCTTATCTGGAGTTGGCTTTCCAGCTGTACACTGCTTGCTTTGCCACAGCATCCTTTAAACTGCTTGCTATTTAATGATGTCCTTTATGTTTCCAGGGTTGTGCAATAGATGGCGCCAACTCTCTGTTGCTTGATTTGGTGGTTGTTTACTGTGTGCAATTTGTTTGTTTGCTTTGATTGCGTTGTAATAGTTTGAATTGAAAGAATTTTAAAATTTTAAATTTTAATTTAATTTTTAATTTAATTTTATACGGTTGATGTGCCCAATTGATTAAATGTTATATTCCATCTTTGCAATTTCCTTGGAAATGTTCTTCAAAAATGCGAAAGACTGCAAAAAAGTCGAAAAAATCGAAAATATTTTATATTAAATATTTTAATGACAAAACAATGTAGAGGACAAACAATGCTCTAAGCGATATTTCACATGAAAATTGGATGAGTTTAGACAAAGTTATGAAAGTTGAAAGTCTGGGAATAAGTATTATACCAGTTTAAAAAAATATTCATATTTTTTTCAAGTAATGAGAACTAATATTTAAAGATAATTTATTGAATTTAATAAACTCCATATTTTGTAATTCCTCAAACTACAATAAAATTGTTTTAAACGATTACGAAAGCCCTATAAGAGAAATGTATTCTTCTTTTTTTTTAAGTAATGAGGACTAATATTTAAATTTAATTTATTGAATTTATTAGACACCATATTTTGTAATTCCTCAAACTACAATAATATTGCATTATACGATTACTAAAGCCCTATAAAAGCAATGTGTGATAAATTGTATTATTTGTATAGCAGTCACCTTTTGTATGCATCAATGACAATCCAGTTTCATAGCTGTTACCTTTAACCTAAGGAAAATAGTATTCGCTGTAATTTCAATAATTTTCGCACAGTGCATCAACCCTTCCCTCCTTTGTCTATTAATTAAACAAAGAAAACTCTTTCACACCTTATATGCTTCGGCAGAATAGAGTTAAAAAATAGAAACTGTTACAAATTCTTTTGTGTGTCATGTAGTGAAAAATTTGCATATATTTTGCGCAGCGTCAAAAAATTGCAAAATAACCAAAACGAGCAAAAATATTAATTTTCACAGTGTGACATGTCCTGTGTGTGTCCTTTCCACAGGCAACGTTGCCATTCAGATGCAAATGAGGCAACAATGACAACAACAGCGGCGACATTTGATCGTTTTTTTTTCCTTTTTTGCGATCCTCGTTCAAGTCCTGGGGCATTGTCAGAACAGTAGTACGTAGTCTTTTCATCTTCACCGGATTCTGCATATAAATCATTTTTCTTTGTAGCTGAAAAGGATTGCAACCCCGAATGTCAAGGAATTTGCATGTGAGCGCTGTCAAAAGTGAAAGGGCTGCTCTTCGACTCAATTTACAGTTGTGAAAATGTTGAAAACTGGAAAACTTTTAGCCTGAAGCGTGTGAATTTGTAGATTAATTCAATTAGCGCTGTTTGATTTTACTTTCCACTTTAGATGGGCTTTTTCTGGAACTGCCGCTGCCAACTTTGATTGTGTTTTAGCCAAAGTTTTGCACACTCGGCCCAACTGTTTATGTATTCCATTTTGACTGGCTGTTAACATGATTTATTGAATGTGGAAGACGAACCCAATCCGGAGCTCAATTCACCTGCCCCAAAAAGCGTTCAACTACACGTGTGCCAAATTCATTTCCATGCCATCGTGGGCGACTATTGATGTGTGTGTTGCTTTGTGTGTGTGTGTGTCTGTTTGCTAAAGGATAACAACAACAAGGACAGCTAATACACAATTTGCATATATTTATCCATCAAATTGATGGATGCTACTGCACACTGAGCCAGGACGAGGCTAGAGACATCCAAGCGTGGCGTTGTTGCTTTGACACGTCGCAATACCCCCAAAAGGATAATGACAAAGACAGCGCCAGCCACGACAATGTCACACACACAAACACACACATACACACACCTACATACACATATACGAGACAAGCGTGAGCAATTTGCAAGGCGCTGGCAAAAAAGGGCAACAGGAAACTGGCGAGGCGAGGTGAGGCGAAATGCAGGGAGCACGGAGCATCCTTTAAGTTTCCTTTTCGACTAGGTACCCAGCCAGCCAACCAACCAACCGACCGACACTTCAATCGTGCAACATTCGACGAGCACAACGACGACAACAAGCTACGAGCCTGCCTGACTGCCATGAGAAAATTACATTTTCTCCGGAAAAGCACTCAACCCGAAGACATCTTCCGTTGGCAGTGGCAACAGCGCCAACTGAGAGCGGTAAGGGGAGAGAGGGGAGAGCTTGTGTTGAGGGAGGTGGGCAAGTGGGGTAGTAGTGCGGTGAAAGCAGCTAGCAGAAAGCATGTTGAGGGTAGTTGCCAATGCCATTTCAAGTGCCACACACACACACACACGCACATGACTACAAAAGCAGACACATGTGTATGTGTGTGGGTGTGTGTGTGTGCTGCTGCTTTATATCCTTTCGCCGTTGCTGGCTGATAACAAAATTTTCTATTTTATCTCATAAAAATATATATATGTTTGTATATACTTAGTACAGTACCCAGCCGTGGCAACAAAACAAGAAAATATATATGTACATATATTTTATGAATATATATATATATATTATATATATCTTATTATGTTGCGATTTTCATGCCGTTGTCCTTTAAGTGTCCTCGCTGCTGCCTCGTGTCTTTTTTTTGGGCAACAATCGATATTTCTTATGCGCACAATTAAACACACAACATAGTAGACATAGTAAGGATATATAAACCTTATCCTAAATCAGACTTAACTTTCAACTCCGCTCTCAACTCTTTTCGTCTCCTTAATTTAAATGAACAGCTGTTTGGACTGCGCTGCGAAAGTGACGATAAAAATAAAGAAAGCGAGCAAAACAAGACGCGTAAAAATTAAAAGAAAATGAATGAACGTCGACGTCATCAGCTGTTGCTGTTGTTGCGCTGTCGTCATTAGTAAGCAGCAGCAGAGCGGGGTTGGGGGAGGGGCAGCATCGCGTGGGCGAAATGAATGAAAATGAAAAGCGCGCAAATGAAAATGAGCGCTAAAGCACGTGCTGCCTGCCGGCTTGCAACCAGCAAAAAGAGAGCGGAGAGAGTAGATGAGTGCAAAAACGAAGAGAGCCTAGAGATGGGAGAAGCTTGGACACAACTAATTATAATGTAAACTTTCGAAAAAAATAAATACTGAAAGTTTGAAAAGTTTCTAGTGAATATTGGTGGAATATATTAAAGTAAGATATGCCTTGAAATTTAATTTAAATTTAATGAAATCATTTCTTTATGGGTTCTATACATACATACCTATATGAAGAAATAGAAGAAATAATAAAACTGTATTTAATTATATAACTTTACTAATAGGAAAACTTAAACATTGTTGCTTGAAACAAATATTCAAAATTATTTTTATATAAATTGTTATTTTTAATTTTTTTATTTTTTTATGTGTTGCTGTATTTTAGCTCTTTAAATAACAATGTTATCGTATAGATTGTGATAATGATTCTAGTATTTTTCCTGAGTTTTAGCAGATGCTTTTTAGCTGTAATTTTCATATTTGATTTGCTTCATAAATTTACTACCTACAAAAGAAAAAATATATAGATTACAAACATTTTCAAATCAATTATTTTAAAATGTTTTTATATAGCTTGGAAGCTTTATTTATCTTTAAAATATGTGTTCATTTAATGCATATATTTTAAATAACAATTTCGAATTTATTTTATATATAAATAGTAAAAATATATAACCATGTTCTTCTGTATTTTCGATCAGCTTTATTTCTATATTATTATACTCACAGATAGTATTTAAATATTTTCAAGTATTTACCATTCAAAATGTCACACATAACCTCACACTGTTCAATCTACTCCCGTACTCACTCTCTCTCTCTCTCTCTCTATCTCTCTCTTTTGACATCTCTCTTTTCGTTTCACAGCCACAATTAAAACGAGTAACAACAAAAATGCCAATATCCATGGACCATAAGCCATTGCCCTTCCCTTCCACCGCACCCACAACATAGGCAAGGACCAGAGCAACGCTGCGGCTTCTGCTGCGCCGGCACGTCGTTGTTGTTGCTTTTGGCTCGTGTCCTTGAACTAGAAACCCGTTTAATTTAACTGTTGCTTAATTGCTGACAGCGACGTCACGTTACGTCATTATATTTTTGTTTCCTGCACTGCCAATTGCCGTGCCTCTGCCGCTGTCGCTGCGGCTGCGTTGCTGACGGCGCTGCTGTTTCTGCTGCTTCTGGAAAACTTCATTTTGGGTAATTTTCGGTAGTCTTTGTTTCTCATTTTCATTTTCATTCATTACCGGCTGAGCGTCACGTCGCAGCGGCTGCCTGTACGGGGCGTAGTGTTAATTTTCACGTGCCAAATGCCAAAACGTTTCACACAGCAATTATGCGACACGAAATGGAATTGAACAGCCGCTGCTGTTGTTGCTGCTGCTGTTGATGGTGGTGGTGGTAACTGCGCTCTCACACTCTTACTCTCACGCTGGCTGCATAGTGTAAGCGAGAAGAGAGCATTTAAGGGTACATGCGAGTGATAGAGATGGAGAGAGAGAATAACGACAGCGGCAGGACGCTTGCGCACTGGCCGTTGCTGTCGCTGCTGTTGTCGCCGCCGCGCCGTCTTGTTTCCCCTGACAGCCACAACGCCGGCTACGAAGCAGAGTGTGTAGAGCAAAAGGCGAATAATGGTGGTTTGGTCTGTTGCTGCCAGTGCCGTTGCTGTTATTGACGCTGCCTTGGGCTAGGCGTCGACTGCGGCAGCAGCAGCGACGCTAACAGCCAAAGGGGCTGTACACGAAAATTTGCATGCGCCCAAAATCGGGTTAACTATATATATACACACATACATACATATATGTATGTAGATGTGTGCGTTTGAACAGATACAGATACAGAGGCTATGGCGTATTACGTTTGTAGTTGATCGCGGGGGGTAAAGCGGGGGAGCAATGTTGGCAGTGTGGAGTGGGGAGCCAACGCTTCAACAATATTGCTGTATTTTTGAAATTCCAATTTGCATATTTTGATGTGCGTCGTTGTCGTTCGACGCTGCCACCAGGCAAACTGACGAGCTGACATTCTGATTCGCATTCTGTATCTCTGTGCAATTTTCACATTTTAAATTTTATAAAATTTTCAATTGAGTGCGCCTTGAAGCAGGCCACACTTTTTGTGCAGCATAAATCGCTGACATAAATCAATTAGAAAGGTCCTTAGTAAATTTGGCAAAACAACAAAAAAAAACCACCAGTTGCAAAGCTTAAGGTTATTCACCTTACTTCATTATCCTGCGCTGTTCGTCTAATCAACAAAGCGCCAGACAACAACGGCGCTGACGTCGCTTAATGAATGCCAGGCGAAAGCAGAATGCAAAACAATAACTTCCAAGCTGCGGCGGCGATGGCGGCGGCATCACCTTGACCTTGAAACCCACATTTAAAATAATTCACTCGTTAGCGCAGGCAACAGCAACAACAACAGCAACAACTTCATTATCTTTATAATCATCATCAGCAGCAGCACCAGAAGCAGAAGCAGAATCAGAAACAGCACAGGCAGCGTCGCATCAGCCGGCGCAAAGGCAAAGTAAAAACACAGAGACACAGCCATTATCTCATCAACGAAAATGAAAATAAAAAATGAGCGAAGCAGCGGCAGCAGCAGCGGTAGCAGCAGCCACCCTCAGTCCACGTTGGCAGCGACGTTGCCAGCGATGCTCCCATGGCCGCCTCATCAGCTGCGAATGCTCTCATTATCATTTATTCATTTTCGTTTCATTCATTCCCATTCATTTGGCGGCAGCGTCGCCGACTGGCGCTCTCTTGTGGCTTGCGCCAAAACAAACTAACGAACGGAACGCAGAAAGAGGACGAGAACGACGCAGCCCGACGGATACAGAGGCAGAAGGCAGAAGCAGCAACAGCAACAGCAACAGCGAGTGGGTTGTAAAGTAAATTTTTAATGGGCCAACGAAATTATAACGCAGTCAGCTAGAGCAGGTGGATGGGAGGGTGTGGGAGGTGTGGGAGGTGCGGCGTCGGCTTTCCTGAAATAAATGAAATGAAACAAGCGGAGCGCAGCAGCAACAGCAGCGTGCCAATGTCGCTGTCGCTGTCGACGTCGACGTCGACCGATGCTCCCTGACTAACTACGAACTTGGCTCATTTTCACACAGCAGCAGCAATGACGTTGCCACAGCCGGCTGGCTGTTGCGCCCCCATTTTAATGCAACAGTTTTTTTTTTTTTGGCGCACTCATTTCCGCTACACCCCCGCTTGCCCCTTCGCCCAAGTGATTGCTGCATTTGGCCTTGCAGCCGAAACATGAAAACGAAAGCGAAATTAAAATGGCAAAATAAATTAATGGCCAAAACGTGTGGGAGAAGTTCGCAACATTCTGTTGAGTCTAAAGTGGAATCTGCAAGAACCAGGCAGAAACTGCAAGGACATAGACCAATCTGTTGAGCATGTGCGTAAATGTGGACATATGCAAAGTATTTCGGGTCACACATATCAACCAATCAAATTATACTTATCAATACCTCAGGGCAGCTGGCGAATAATTGAAAAAGATTTCTAAAGTGATTGCAACAAGGAATTCTATTGGTAACTTGAAGAATGAAATTGATTTGATACGAAATATAATTAAATTGTTATATTTACTTATATTTGAAACGAGTAATCAGAAAACGTTTGCTTATCGTATTATTATTGTTGTAAAAAAAAGCATAAATGACATATTTTGGCTTGGACAGATCCTTGCTGATTTGAAATGATTCGATGAATTAATATCGCAAGAACAAGAACAGATTAACATTCTAGGATGTCCATGATCTTTTTGAAATTCTCCCCAAATATTTAGAAGAGGATAAATTTAGTTCAAAAAATAACAATTACTCTCACTTATAAATAAAATAATTTTAAATATTAACTTTACATTGATATTTTATTTATTTTATTTTATTTTGTTTCTTTTATAGGATATCAAACAATTCAACAATTCGATGTAGCTGGAAGCAGACAGAACGCGCAGTCCTGGGCAGTGTGCAGTTATAACTGTAAATCAACATTACGAGTAGTTAATATATTCGTTTAATATTTATATTGTATTACAAAATGTATTTAATTTATGTATATTCTACTATATATTATATATTATACTTTTTAATTTATTTTTTTGACAATTAAAAGATAAAATTATATTGGCAAATAAATAAAATTGTGTTTTTATTCATAATTGTTGGATTTCTAGATGACCACAATATCCTTTAATGGCAATCGACTGTAGAGGTCCTTACGAGCCTAACGCACCTAACATATTTAAAATATCTCTAAATTTGACTGAATGGGAGCTATTTCTTTAAAAAAGGACCTCTTTCTACGGCTATAACTCAGACAAATCAAAAAGGATATTTAAAGGATATGCCTTTTTGAACTCACAGACAGCAAATCTATCGATTGGCATTCAAGGATTTCCAGGATTTTTCCGAAAATGTGGCCTCAAATTTGCGTAAGGGGGTTACTAGCAAAATTGGTCCTCAAATCACTAAAACCGCTATAGCTCCGCTATTTCAAGGACGATTTTGATGTCCTTTGGCCAGAATTTAGTCCTTGGCTGGCGAAATCAGAAAATGTATTACAAAGGACGAAAGTCCTTCCAGGAGCTGAGAAAACAGGACTTTTTTGTATAGAGAAAAACGCTTATATCTCGGGCGTGTCCTTGAGTATCCTGGTGAGTCCTGTGGCAAAGAAATTGTATTGATAAGGACTATAAGTTGACCAAAGGATTTTTAAATCGTCCTTGTAGTTTTCGAGATATCGAGGATTTTGTGTTTTCGGCATGTTTTCCTTGGCGCCCAGACTGAAATTTTACAAGTGTCGGATTCCTAGATGACCCCATAATGTTTAAATGGCAATCGATAGAGTAGTCCTTGCGATCCTAACGCACCTAAAATTTTCAAAATCCGCAAGGATTTGGCCATATGGGAGCTATTTTTTTAATCAGGATTAATCATAGCCTGCTGCTGTTAATTTGCTGTTAACCCACTGTAAACATGGTAGTTCTGTTGAAGTGACGTCATCATTATGTTACTCGGCTGTTACTCCACTGTTAGCCAAAGTTCTGAAATTAAAGTTCGCTGAAATACCAGGAAAACAGAAAACGCTATTTTATATTTAAATTTTAATTTTTATTGATTTCATATTTTATATATATACTTATATCTTAGAATATAATATTAAAAGACTGTTGTTTATTATGTACTTATTTTAGGCAATTTATTAATAAATGTATTTTTCTTTCCTTAAATAAAGTTTTATTTATTTTACAGCAGTATTTTATTTATTTTTTGTATAGCCATAACTCAGACAAATCAAAACGGATGTTAAAAGGATGTACCTTTTTGAACTCACAGACAGTAGAACTATCGATTGGCATTCAAGGATTTCCAGGATTTTTTCACAAATGAGGCCTCAAATTTGCGTAAGGGGGTTACTAGCAAATTGGTCCTGAAATCACTAAAACCGCTATAGCTCCGCCATTTCAAGGACGATTTTGATGTCCTTTGGCCAGAAATTAGTCCTTGCCTGCCGAATTTAGAAACTGTATCCCAAAGGACGAAAGTCCTTCCAGGAGCTGAGAAATAAGGACTTTTTTGTATATAGAAAAACGCTTATATCTCGGCCGTATCCTTGAGTATCCTGGCGAGTCCTGTGGCAAAGAAAGTGTCTTGATGAGGACTATTAGTTGACCAAAGGACATTAAAATCTTCCTTGTAGTTTCCGAGATAATAAGGATTTTGTGTTTTCGGCATGTTTTCCTTGGCGCCCAGACTGAAATTTTACAAGTGTTGGATTCTTAGATGACCCCATAATGTTTAAATGGCAATCGGTAGAGTAGGTCCTCGTAATCCTAACGCACCTAAAATTTTCAAAATCCGCAAGGATTTGGCCAAATGGGAGCTATTTTTCTAATCAGGATTAATCATAGCCTGCTGCTGTTAATTTGCTGTTAATCCACTGTAAACATTGTTATTCTGTTAAGGTGACGTCATCATTAGTTACTCGCCTGATACTTTGCTGTTAGCCAAAGTTCTGAAATTAAAGTTCGTTAAAATACCAGGAAAACAGAAAACGCTATTTTATATTTAAATTTTAATTTTTATTGATTTCATATTTTATATATATACTTATAACTTAGAATATAATATTAAAAGACTGTTGTTTATTATGTACTTATTTTAGGCAATTGAATAATAAACGTATTAAATAAAGTTTTATTTATTTTACAACAGAGATATTTTTCTAAAAAAAGGACATTTTTGTATAGCCATAACTCAGACAAATCAAAAAGGATATTAGGAGGATATGTCTTTTTGAACTCACAGACAGCAGAACTATCGATTGGCATTCAAGGATTTCCAGGATATTTTCAAAAATGAGGCCTCAAATTTGCGTAAGGGGGTTACTAGCAAAATTGGTCCTCAAATCACTAAAACCGTTATAGCTCCGCCATTTCAAGGACGAATTTGATGTCCTTTGGCCAGAATTTAGTCCTTGCCTGGCGAAATCAGAAAATGTATTCCAAAGGACGAAAGTCCTTCCAGGAGCTGTGAAATAAGGACTTTTTTGTATAGAGAAAAACGCTTATAACTCGGCCGTATCCTTGAGTATCCTGGCGAGTCCTGTCGCAAAAAAATTGTCTTGATGAGGACTATAAGTTGACCAAAGGACATTAATATCGTCCCTGTAGTTTCCGAGATAATAAGGATTTTGTGTTTTCGGCATGTTTTCCTTGGCGCCCAGACTGAAATTTTCCAAGTGTTGGATTCTTAGATGACCCCATAATGTTTAAATGGCAATCGATAGAGTAGGTCCTTGCGATCCTAACGCACCTAAAATTTTCAAAATCCGCAAGGATTTGGCCAAATGGGAGCTATTTTTCTAATCAGGATTAATCATAGCCTGCTGCTGTTAATTTGCTGTTAACCCACTGTAAACATGGTAGTTCTGTTAAGGTGCCGTCATCATTATGTTACTCGGCTGTTACCCTGCTGTTAGCCAAAGTTCGGAAATTTTATTTTTAACTGTTTATCTAAATGTTTTTATCCAATTCAGCTCAATTCAAGTGACTTTAAATTAGAATGTTCACTTAATTACTTAAATAACTCGATGGCAATCAGAGCTACTTGTAAACCCTTTATAGACTTAAAAAAACATCGTCAGACAAGACAAGCACAATGGCCCAGCTCACTTTTGTCAACAAGGACAATATCAACCAGTTTTAATCTGCACATACCACAAAATCGCATTTCCCCCTTATCCTTACTTAACTCTTTTGTTTGCCCGATAGAAAAGTCATTTCTCTGCCGATTCAAAAGAAAATCTGCCTCAAAAAGAGAAAGAATCGAGATGGAAAGAAAAGGCCAGCAATTGACAGTCAACCAAAGGAACTGGACCTTAACTGACCTTTTATTTTTTTGGAAGGACACGAAACCCAAAATGAAAAGGAAAAACATTTTCTGCTTTTGGTTGTCACAGTTTCATTTCGCCTTTTGCTGCCTGGTTGACTTTTGCCAATGTTTGTGATTAGAATCAAGCGACACGCATCACTGAAACTGAATGGCTTAAGGCGGCAGATATGTTGCTATAGTACATATATATATATAAGATATATAACTTATATATGTACATATATATTTGCAGTGATATTTATGTCTAATGGCTTTTATTTGGCATGCTCTTTATTGTAAATGAGATTAAAGAGCGACGGCAAGGCTCCTTTTTATTTTTTTTTGCAAAAGAAAATGGCAAATTTCCAGTACATTAATATGGCAGCCGATAAGACAAACTGTGGCCCCGGGACAGTGGGTAGAGGGTGGCATGTGGCAAGTGTGGAGGGGATGTGGCAGTAGCTACAGCTACATGTGTGACATATCACATGACATTTTGCGCGTTGTATTTTCAAAGAGTTTCTTTTTTTTTTTTGCCTTGAAATTGAATAAAACAACCTGAAATGACAAACGAACGAACTGCGGGGAAGGGATTGAGGAGGGGGTTAGAGTGTAGCAGAGGGTGGGTGTTGTTTTTTCTCAGTGTGTGTAGATGTGTATGTGTATGTGCTGCACGTGTGCACCCGTAATTTTCCATTTGTGAACTTTTCCCTTTTGCGCTGAACGTTGAACGTTGAACGCTGTAGATTTTCACGCTTCCGGCATGCGAGGCAACATTGATGAAGCTGCTGCCGTTCCAGCCGCAGCTTGACAGCCAGATAGACACAACAACAACAACAAGCAGGCAGGACATACTAACAAGCATATATGTATATATATATATATATATGTATATGTGTGAGGGTGTCAATTTGCAAAAAAAAAAAAAGAATTACGCGCATCGAGCAAAAATCGAAGTTGAAAAATAAATGGAAGACAACTGACGAGGTTGTGTGTGTGTGGGGTTCGAGTCCTGTTGCCGTGTGTCCTGTTTGTTTATGCGGCCTATACGCGTGTGTATGCTAAAAATTAAAATGGCTGCCAAGCACTCGTATATGCTATGTGTGTGCGTGTGTGTGCGCGTGTGTGTGTAATAAGATATTTTAGTGACTTGTGTCACAACGCATGCAAATCCATCAAATGCGAACATATAGAGAAGAGCGACCCCTCCCCCCACAGCTCCCTTTCGGTGCGCTCGCTTATTTGTAATGGGATCACAAACACACTTCAATTTCATTTGTGACGCTTTACGCACAAACACACAGACAGACAGTAGAGCAGCGGGGTAGGGTGTGGGGCATCGGTGGGGTGGCACAGCGTATCAATCACAAATTAATGAGATGTGAGTGCCGCAGCTTCAGGACCAACTGTCAGTTGCCAGTTTGTCGCGTTTCCTTCCTCATTTTCCATTTTCCATTTTTTTTGCTTATTTTTTATTTTGCCCGGTTTTTTATTTCGCCTTTTTGCGCTTTTAGTGCAGACCAAACAAATTTCGCTCACTTTCGCATGCCTCGCATGCAAATGCCATTTCTCAGTCCAAATTACACAATTCATCACATTTCATTTGACTCGACTCGAGTCAAACAGTCAAAGAGTCCAACTGAGAGTCCTTCCTTCAATTCCTTCCTTGTTCCAAATGTGTTTCCAATTCGGGTTTTTTTTGTCCAAATTGACAGTCGGAGTTTTTAATGGGTTTTTGTGACGAAAGCTTTGCCATAATGTGAGCTGTAAGAAAATATATATATTTTTGGTTACTTTTGTAATTAAAGTTAATTTTACTTGACAATATAAACAATTCAATTAGCTCTACTCAAGGGTAAACTAAACATATATATGGGTAGTAGAAGAATATAACATATATGGGTTTTTATCAATCCCTTTCTAAACACTTTAACAGAAATATGTTTAACTTACTTTTCAAAATTAAAATCTTTTTACAATGTTAATGAAATTAATGAAATTCAGAACAGAAATTTATTTATAGAATATAAAGGAAGTCGTTGATAAAATGGCTTATTTTTGTAAACAAATAAATTTTTGAAAATCAAATACTTTATTTGCCCATTAAATAGAATTAAATGAAGAATACATTTGCCTGTAATCCTGTGGCCATAAAAGTCAAACAGAATATAAAATTGTGAACAAAAATATTTGTAAGTATATAATTTATTTATAATTTAATAATGTTTCATATAAAACTGTTAATAAAAATCGATTTTTTAAAACCCTGTTTTGAATTTATATATCAGCAGTCTTCTATCTTCAATCCCATACTAGTTGACCCAACTATAAAAAGTAGTACTTTTCAATATCTAGTCAACTTTCCACCTTATCACAGTAACTCTATCATCTTTAGCTACCTGACCACACTAGCTTAACCAATCTGCTAACTTTGAGAACAATTTGCCAAAGTCTGGGTAGCCAGAAAGTTGGGAAGAAAAAAAAAAAACTCAAATTCAGCCACAAATTGCGCAGCGTCATAAAATGTAAAATTTTCAATTGTCTACAATTTGTGTGGTGTGCGGTGTGCTGTGATGGTGTTGGTGTTGAACTCCAACGAGGAGGAGCTGCAACCAATTGAGAGTCAGAGATGGAGCAGAATTCCAATAGCCAGCACATTTTCATAGCTGCTTACACAGTTTGGCAACGCGTTGGCCGCTTACATTGTTCACATGCTGCCGTTGCGACTAACTTGGCTGAAAGGCAAAGTATTAGAAATACAATAAAGTAGAGTCAAAGTGAAAAGTTTTACGCAGCGGCTGCTTCAACAAAGAAATGGCGCAAAAAACTGATGCTGCTTCGAGAGAAAAAAAATTTACTTTGCAAACAGAAAAGTTTGCTGGCGCCCAATGCGGGGCAGGGGGGCAGGCAACTACCAAGTAGCAAGTACCTTGTGGCCAGGCTTTGAGGGTTGGGGCTGTACCACAAAAGCGCTACAACAAACAACTTTGTTTGCCTCATGCGAGCACCTCTCTCTGCCCCTAATTCCGCATATGCAACGACTCAGAGTCTGAGTCTGTTTGAGGCGCGGCTTAAAAACTTTTAACAATGCACAAAGCGGCAAAGTGATTTCTTTTATACTATTATTAACTTGACTCGAGTGTTCCATATGCACTGAGCTCACACATGAAAAGTGCCCACCTACCGAGAGGCAAATTGCCACTGCCACTTGCCACTTGCCACTGCCACTTGACCGTAAAGTTTACGCATGCGTGGCGTCTCCAATGTTTTTTTCTAACACGAAATACAGTTAAATTTATAAGTGCTAAAAACGATTTGCAAGTCTCGACCAACACTCACGGGCTTCACGCACAAACTGATGCCGGCTGAGTCAGAATCGGAGTTACCTGGCAGGATTTGTGCCCGTTGCAGTCATGCAAATCGCCATAAATTGTAATTTATGCAACGGAGAGCATGCTGTGAACCCGTATGCCAAAAGGGGTTGCCCAGGTAGACAGGGCAGAGTTCTCAGCTTCCGTGTGGTTGTCTCTTTTGAGGCGTTTACGCAGGCGCATAAATTACGTCAAATTCCTTTCCCCGTTACCCCTTGGCAGGTCACGTAATGCCCACATCAATCGTCGCCTAGCGAATTTGAATGCCCAACGAAGGCCTAGCAAGTATCCTTGTTGCCTTTTGAATGCCTCATCGTCCTTCTCGGCGGCTTATCAGCTGACAAATTTCTGTGCGTTTGGTTTAAAGTCCCTGACATTTGATTGATGAGCAGGCGTTTTATTTTTGCTTTGGAGTTATAAGAACTTAAGACTGTGGATTTTATGTTGATAATAGTTTTTATATAGCTAATGATATTTCCTAATAGTTTTAAGTTAGCCAAGCAAACACTTTGCTGAAGTTCTGAAATTTCATGGCCAATCTCTGCCGAACCCTTTATCGAATTCAAGCCTATGACAACAAAATATATTACCGCTATAAAAAGGATAAAAAAACAGCATGTAAATGTTTTGTTAAATGCGCGTAGGACATAAAGAAGAATTGGCATAAAATTCAAAGCAGTTGCCATAAATCAACAATTTTGTTGTATTTTTTTTTTTTTTTTACTTAGATAACAGAGCACAGAGTATAGAGTACCCGGCTATTGCCTCTCGGTGTTCCCTGCCCCGGCAGAAGCTTAACATATGCTCGCCCATTAACAATTGTCAGTTGGCAGCGGGGCATTATGAATATTCATAGTTCGATTTTTTGATTCGGCATTGTTTAAAATCGGCGTAACGTAAATTAAAAGGCAAATTTATAATAATGCGATGCACAACCGCAACCCCCACCCCAATCTATACCCCTTTACCTATCGATAAATGCGCACAAACCACTTTCGATTTTCGGCGCAAATCGGCAATAAATCGCCTTCGGATGGGACAGTCAGACAATGGGCCCAGACAAAAGGGTTTCAAGAGCATCCTTTTGTGTATCTTCGTGTGTTTGTTGGTTTTGCTGTCAAACGAAGTTGTCAGAGGGTTGTGTATAGGTATAGATATCCTTGTATATATAAATATATATATGTTATAGGGTACCTGACTTTCCATCGCTCGATACGCGCAAACATTGAACGCCGAACTCAAGTATTTGTGGTTGTACTTAATTAGAGTTTCATAAACAGCAAACACATATACACCAAATGTAAATATCGATGTAGATTTCATGCTCAAATGGCTGATGTGGGATGTGAATCTATGTAGATATACAGATCTTTTGCATATGCCCAAATATCATCTGCACACAGAGTTATGGATAGATTGATCTATGTAAATGCTCCCTTTGCTACTACCTGAACCGCATTGTCTTTGTTTTCACGCATCGTGAATTTGATTGAGGATTTTATGCTTTATTTTTAATAATTTGATGCAGCTTCTTTATGGCGCTTGGGCTGCCATTGAACTGTATCAAATAAATTTGAAAAGTGCTGTGAACAATTCTTTTTTATTTTCATTTTTTTATTTTGTGTGTTAAGGCTGAAAAACTTTGAAAGCGAAAGTGCACAGAGGCAGCAAATGCCCGAAGGCAAAACTTTGCAACTAAAAGTAAAGCACTTGACAAGGACAACTTTTTTTTAAGCCAGCTCTCAATAAACCCCACTGAACCTCCTGATAATGATGAGGCAGAAAACATAGCGTACAATAGCAAAGTAGAGAGTAGAGAGAAGGTGAAAGAACTTATATTATCATTATTTTATAAGACAATTAGAGGAATGTTTGTAATTATAAAGTTAAACGGATCCACAGTATTATATTAACACGGATATTACAGATAAAAATTAATATTAGAAAAAAAACATTCTTTGTACATTTGTAATGCTATTAATTAAATAATATTAATATAAACAAGAAAGAAACGGCTATCCTCGGCATGATGAAGCTATAAATACTTTTGTATAGAGTAAGTCATTTTTGACCCAATTGGTCCTATGGCAGCTATTAGATATACTCGTTCGATTGTGTTCAAACTTGGTGTGGTTGTACAGATAAATAAATATATATCGAAATGACACGTTTCGTTTTGATAACTTGAAAAAATAAAAAAGTTTTTCATCCGAGAACTTTTTATGAAAGTTAAGTGTCTAAGATTGTTCCTATAGCAGCTATATGATATAGTGGTTCAATCGGGCTGATTTTAGCATGCAAACTACATACAATATCAAACTCAATCTGTGCCAAGTTTCATCAAGATAGTTCAAAGATAAAACCAATAACTAATCCTTTGATTCATTGAAATAGGTTTCAGCTTCCTTGTTTTACATCTTCTAAGCATTTAAAATGATTCGGATAATAATAATAATATATAGATATACATGTTCTTGATCAGATCTGTCTATGTGTCTATCTGTCAACAAATTTATTATGTTTCTTGTTTATTTTAAATTTTTGATACTCCCCACATTCGCAAGAACATAATTAAAAGATTTCTAGCAGCAATTTTATAGCTATGATTTTGATATTAGATTATTAAATAATGCGCAAATTGTATAATGATAGTAAAATAATCACCAAAGCATTACAGTGCTTGATTTAATATATATGTTTGTGAATCTCGGAATGGGTACAGGGAGACCCGTGTTGGGGTTTACTTGTTTTAATGTAATTTTCTTAATATATGTATCCTGAAGCAAAACAAAAAAAAAATTAAAAGCTGAAATGAGTCAAGAAACCGTCAAGTAGCAACAAAATGAAATTAAGCCACGATTCTTTTTAGTCGAGCAGCGCTGCCTAAGTCGGCGTCTTGGCTGTTGCCTTGCGTCTCTGATAGCCACATATACATCCAGAAAACACCCTGAAACCACCCCCCAACCTCCACAACCCCAACCAGCACACACAGGCAACAATTTCAGTGTTTTGTGTACGTGAAAATGAAAATTTGCGCTCAACTTTTTGTGCTTTGGCTCATTTTCATTTACCATTTGCTGCTGCTGTCTTTGCAACTGAATGTGTGTGTGTGCGTGGTGTATGTATATTGTGTGTGTGTGAGTTGAGCGCAATTAATTAAAACTTTGTTGGGGCTGGTTATGGTCGTGTCCTTGTGCGGGCGTCGTCGTCGTCGTCTGGCTGGGAAATTATGTCAAAGTGTCTGGCGTTGCCTTCTCCCTCTCCGTCTACTTCTCGTTCGCTTTCGTCTTCGTCCTGCGTCCTTGGTCCTTTTGGCTGTCTGGCGTGTTCGTGGGAATTCCCTCAATTATTTCTGCTGTCGACGTCGACGCCGGCTCATTTATTTGCAGCTTAATTTGTTTTTACTTTCAGCTGAAAGTTTTTGCGTCGCTTCTGCCACTTGTTGCTGCCTCTCTGGGGGCACGTTTAATGAAATCAATTATGACAGCAACTGTGTGGCGGGCGCGTGATGAAAATTAAATGCCACAAGCGACGGGCAACAATTTGTCAACGCACAAAGGACGCAACATCAGTTCAGCAATTGATTCACCTGGATTGCCAAGTTCAGGTGAAAGGAGTTGGGAATGGGTTTCTTTTCTGTTTTTTTGGGAGGGTGATTTCAAACACATCCTGCCTCAAGTGGCGCGTTCCGTTGTGCTGGCTGCCACACAATGGCCATAGCTTCTGCTATTGCTCCAGTTCCTGCTACAGCTGCTCCTTGCTGGAGTTGTTGGCATGGCATTTAAAATTCAGGCAGCCCACGCAGCCAACCAGCCGCTTGCTCCTTTCACATATGCAGATGATGTTTGTTGACGAGCCGGCAGAGCCTTCGAAATACACACACACACACACACACACATCCATAAACGAGGCACGCATCCTGTGCGACACATTCAATTCAACATTCCCTATGTGTACCCTCCAGGACTCTACCCCCCCACCATCCCTAACCCCTTTTACCTTTTGAACAAGCTTGGCTCGTTGTTGTCGTTGTCGTCGTTTGATTTTTATTCATTTCTCGCATGACAATGACGCTTATTATAAATTCTTTGTGATTTCGCGTGTTTTGTATTTTTTTATATATATTATTATTTCTTTTCATATTTTCAATATCTCTTCAACGCTTCCGTTCCCCTCTGGCCAGGCTCCCATTCGAAATAACTTGCATGCGGCATGATTGTTATTCAAATGTGATTTCTGTGTTCAGTTTTGTTTTCATTTTTATTTTTTCTTCTTTTTTTTTGTCCTTGGCAAGTAAATCATCACATCCTTTACCCTGTGTGCCCTTACCACTTCTTTCAGATCCTTGCTCATGTTGTTTGCTTAACATTTTGTATGCAAAAATAATTATTTAGATTGTTGCATTGACATGCGAGGAATTTGATTTGCGATTGGCATTTTTTTGGGTTTGAATTGCATGTGTGTTAGCTGTGGCATTACGGAGGGGGGAAATGGGGGGAAGTTGATGGCCTTTGACCTTTAGATTTATGCATGGAAATAAAAATCTCAAAAAATTCAACATTTGTAATCATTTTGGTTGAACAAGTATATGTATAATGCTATATTAATAATGTATATTATTATTATTTTGATTGAAAAATATCAAAATGAAATAAAAAAAATCGTTCAAATTTAATTGAGAATAATCCAACAATTATTTGCATATATTCTCAAAGAAAATAAACTATATTTTCCAAGCGAAAACATTTAAGCTTTACTTAAACTCTATCGACTTAGGTTCCAAGAATTCTACCTTGTTTAATTGAGCTTAATATTTATATAAATAATATCATTTGCCTGTAAGCTATTTCTAGATATCTTAGCTCTTTAATGTAATCTCTGTCTTGCCACAAATTTATATCCTTTGTCGATCTATTGTCATTGCTTTTGGGGGCAACAGTTGCAAACACGTTTCGCAGATGTTTATGGGCCCCTTGGAAAAATCGTACAGCTCTGACATAAAATTCAAATTGATGACGCATCATGATGGTGCCATAAGAAAATTTTCACAATTTCCACTAAAACACATTTAAAGTGTCTCAGGACTCGAAAACCCCCAAAAAACCCTGGCTCCTGCTCCTGCTGCTGCTGCTCGTGAAATGCGCGTCGATTAAACCTTTCTTTTATGTGTTGTCTTTTTGGAGAGCGCCTTTGTCGAGAGCCCGAGAAGGATGCCAGCGGGGACACAGAGGGGGCAAGGACCAGAAAGGGGGCTGGCCAACGTCGTTTTGTTGGCGGCTGTCATCAAAAAATATTGTATTGTTATTATTTTATTTTTATGTGCCCTCGCTGTGTTATTTGCATAAGGATGGCCTGGTCCTGGCCTGGCCTGGGCCTGGCTCCCGCTACGGATTCGAGTTCCAGCTCTGTGTCCTGGGCAAGGACCAGCAGCAAACAAAAAGCGTTTCGCTCGCTTATTTCGCATTGTAAATTTTTATGCCACTGTGTGTATGTGTGTGTGGGTGTGTGTGTGTGTGTGTGTGGGTGTGTGTGTGCGGGTGGTTTCACAACTCCCGCCCTCGCAGCGAATCCAGCAATCACACACATTGTAATTGAACACACACGCTCGAACGCATTTTGTTTAGATTTTATTTTTTATTTTTTTTTATTTTTTGGCGTCCTTTCTGCAAGTTCTTCTTCTTCAGCTTCACCATCATTCTGAGTCGCCTCCTGTTCTCGTCATGTTTTGGCTTGTCCTCAGACTCGTCCTGCTGCTGGTCCTGCTCCTCGTCCTCGTCCTCATGCCCGTCCACATCTTGTTCTTCTTTATGCTTTTGGCTTCGAAGTCGTCGACATAAAATGCAAAACAGAATTTCATTTTCGGCAGGAATGCTCAGGCGCTGTTGTTGCTGTTGTTATTGGGAATGCTACAACATTGTTGAAGCATGTAATATCCTGCCAGGGATAAGGGTTGGAATACACCCCATATATACACACACACACACACACATACACACATCTCATCATGTATGGGTTTTTGTGTTGTTGTTGACGATTTCTGCTACGTTTCGTTTTCTTTATTTTCTTTTCTCTTTTTTCTCACCCAACACATTTTTTCATGCGAATTTAGTTTATTGGTTTTGTGTGTGACTGTGGGAGGAGCTGAATCATGTGTGTGTGTGTGTGTGTGTATAAGTGTGTGTACCCGCTCTTTTTGGGGTGATTGATTGGCATTACGAGTTGCCATTTACATACACATTTCATTTATGCAAATACTCGCAATTCATATTCCACAAATACTTGCTGAATTACAATAAACATTTTGCAACAACAATGTAACATAAGCGGATAGAGAGGGGTATATATACGTAGGTGGGGTGAGGTAACCAAAGGGGCCTTATAATATTCCCCCCCACATTCTCATTCGATTTCGCAGCTAATTTCCCTTTAAGATTTGCGCCAGTTAGATATCCATTCATATTTAGATTCAGATCAGCCAAATGTCTGTCCGTCTGTCTGTCTGTATATCTCTCTGTATATGTATATATTTTATAGTATGTCTTTCTGCCGGTTCTCCCTGCTGTTTTTGCTTAATTTCCTGTTAAGCCATTTTCAATATTTCGTGTAATGAAGTTGAGCGCCAAGCAAAATGGCAGCGACATGCATTAAAGGCGTGCCAAGTAAATGACAGCCCAGTTCCCAGTTCTCAGTTCTCAGTAACCAGTACTACTTACACAGTCAGTCAGTCAGTCATTGAGTCATTCAGTCAGTCAGTCAGTCAGTCAGCTAACCAGCCTATGGGAGATTTGTAGAACATGCGGCAGTTCCAGAGTTATGCATGACGAGTTATGCTGAGAAGAAGGCGTTTACCTAGGGGCACAGTGGATTAAATAGCAATGTTATGAAGTAATAAATAAATTAATAATTGGTTCAGATTACTGCATACAAAAAAAAAACATTTTCTACTTTGAAGAAAACTAAAATTCTATATTAAAGAAGCTCTAAAACTTTTATTTAACCATTGGAAAATTATCTGCAAATGTAATGAATAATTCTAAATGTTTGTAAAGGGCTGGGAAAGTATAAGCAAGATATATATATGTGATTATTATCAGTGGCGTTCTGATAATTTAACAGTAAAAATATATATTTTTTAATACTTAAATTTGTAATAAAAATCGATGGAATATGAACAGATCTATTTAATCAAATCGCGACAATCTAAAATGGTAACAAGAGGGTTTAACTTCACTTCATCATTAGGCTTTTACTCAATATTTAAAATTCGAGGGGGTATTCATCACCCTGCATACGCCAACGATTAATACCGCAGTTTTGCAGTATATCTTATATACACTCCTGAATAATATCTTCAAGCTACGCACAATTTCGTTACTCATCTATATCAAATTCAAAAAATATATTGTTATTGACAACAAATACAAATTTGACACATTTTCAATACATTACAAACACACATTGCCCCACTGTACTACTGCTTCCTCAAGCACATTAAAGCAACAACAACAAGAGGGACAACTTCGCTTCCCGCTTATAATGTCTAAGACTTGGCTTTAAATTAGCATTTTGCATAAATGTTTGGCATGTCATCATAAAGAACGACACACAACACACATACATACAGGCCACATACACGCACATGCTTATTTCAGCCCGGTTTAAACATCAAACAGTCATAACGCAACACGCTGCGTATGCGTAATTTGGTGGGAGCACACTAAGAGGCCTGCTCTTTATGAGCTGCTTGAATAAGCAGGCTTTCCTGCCAGGGCTCTCAAAGGATGCCACCGCATTTGATATAAACGGTTTTCAACTTTTGGCCCAAATATACGACACATTTTGAGAGGGGGGGGGGAGTGGCGCGGCCTGTGCAGCTGCACATCGGATTCATTTGTGCAATCAGCTAAAGCTATCGGGCCCGGCAAATCGCTGCCTAGGTAATATCTGTGGCAGCAGCAGAGGAAATTAATGTTCCCTTTTGTGGCATGGGTAGAGCATCATCTCTTTAAGTCGATGCCTGACGCTGACGTCTGCGTCGAGTGTGGCAGATTAATGATACTAAAAACGCAATTTGCCTGCTTTGAGTTCCAGCTCCCCACACATCTGCTCTGAAATTCTGAATGCCCAAACCAATGCTGATTAGCTTTTGCCAGCGGCTTTACGGTCATTAGTCGCTGCTCAGGAATTTGGCTTATTGGATGCCAAAGTTGAGTGCACAAAATCGCCAACTACTTGGGCAGAGTGGGCAAAAGCTGAATGTCCAATAGCCTCACATGCCAACAAGCGCTCTAACTATACACATAAATTATAATAAAAAGAAAAATATAAAAATTTTGTAAGCCAAATAACTCGAAATGCCTTTTAATGTTGTAGAAAATATTCCATGCAACAACAACAACTACATAACATACAAGTTTCTTGCATTCATATAAAAGAGAAGAAAAGGATCTTATAATAAATTCCACAACGGGCAACAAGATGACGACGATGAGAGGCTCCTTGTATACGTTTTCATATGTGCAACCGAGTCCTGATGAGCGACAGGAGTTGAAGCCTGAACTTCTCTATATAGTTTATATACACTGTACCTGAATGATAAAATGGGTATATTGAACTTTTGGTACTTCTAGAGGGACTTGGCTCACTAAATGTAAATTAAACTGTTTCAAATTAGATATGAAGACTAGAGCAAACTTTATTTATAAAGAAAAGCAACAGAGTAATTCGGAAACGGGAATTTTTGTCTGTTACTTTCTTACTTGTTTCTTTTATACTTTTGGCCAAATTGTTGCATGCAAATGTTGCTGGGAAAGCAACGCCAGTGCAATATACGTAATATGTGTTGTAGTTTCATTAGGATTACAGTTAGCTTACAGTTGCTGCAGCTTTTGATGGTTGCCTTTGGCTCTGACTCTGCTCCAGCCCCTTCCCCTGCCCCTACCCTTGCCACTGCCACAGTCTGCTTATTGAGTTATGACGCATGCGAATTGTAAGCAAAAGTATGAGATGGAAATAAAAATTTGCTGCTTATAAAAGTCGACAACTACACACAGTCCGGGCATAAAAATCTCTTCTCTATCTGTGTATGTGTGTGTGTGCGTGTGCACAACAAAAGCTTTGGCTTTGACTTTTACCATGGCATGAGAACGAGGAGCATTCGTTGGGCAAATCACAACTCAAAGTTAAACCTACCCCCCGGCTGATGGGCTTGTTTTGCATTGAAGTTGCAGCTGATCCATAAAAGTATGTTGCATGCAGCACAACAACACAAAAGCATTGCTCGAGTGCTGCTACTTACGAATAGTTGTTGCCAGAGTGCCTCATAAAATGTAAGGAAAACAACAAACAAATTGTGGCAGCTTCGGTTGGGTCGAGCGTATCCGTGTATTCAGCTCAAAATATGAAATATTTTTTGAAGTTGCATTACGACTACTATTTGCCAATTTACAATATGTAGTTAAGCGAAAGCAAACTGAATAATTTGTTGTGATTCCAATTAAAAATACAGTTCAGAGATTATTTAAAATGTAAGTCAAAATCAAGGTCAAGAGTGATGAAAGAATTATGGTAATTTAAATGTATAATGATAATAATATATTATTACTTGTGTACTGAATTTTTTATCAATGAAAGTTTATAGAATTCTACACAAGAAAAAAATATAGTTATGGCTTTAACCATATTAATAATATTTTTACAGAAAATTAACGAATTTAACACAAAAAATTAACTTTTGTTTTTTTGCGACATCTGAATAAAACACCCACTTGAAAATGTCGAATAACATTAGAAAATAAGCACAAGTCACTCCGAAATAATTTTTTATTTTTATTTTTCTATTTTGTAACTAATTTTTTAAAGATTTAATAATGTGTCATGCTGCCACGATTTAGTACATCCCCTTGGGAAGAAGTCATATAATTTCTTTATGTAATTTAGTTTAATAACCTTTCATGTAAATATGTATCTGATTATTAATTTCTGATTAGTAAATTAAATTAAATTAAGTATTAAATAATACGTTTAATTTTTTTAATTAATTAAAATAAAATCGACTCAATTTATGCGTATGTTTATTAATTGCAACTCAAGGCAAGTTCCAATTTTTTTTGAAAAATAAAATCTTGTAAAAACAAAGTTTAGATATTATTTCATTGAATAACTTAGTATTTCTGTTTGATATTAATTTTTTTATTCTCTAACAATCTTCAAGTTATACTTCTTCAATTCCATTTTTAGTTCAAGCAACCATTTTATTAAAGCATCAACTCTTTGCTATAACAATTTAAATTGTTTATTTTTGATCCCGGACCTGAATTCAACGTTGATTTAAGGCTGTTCCATGCTAAAGCTTCAGCTTCTGCTGCTGGCATGTTGGCAATAGTTGTTGTTGTTGATGTTGTTGTTGTTGTTATTGTTGCTGTTGCATTTTACATTTTTACTTCGTTAACTTGATTTCCGCTGCCAAACGAATGCAGCTATCGAAAAAGTTGACAGATTGAAATGCCTGAAAGGCCTCAACATTGGCAAATCGACTTTAAACTTTAGTTTCTTCATTTTAATATTATTTAAATATTTACGCTATCTAAATATTTGTTGGGTGGATGGAGACGGGGTTAGGGTGTATGGGGTGTATGGTTGTAAAGCGTAAAAAATACGCGAAATTCAATTTACGCCAAACAAAATCATAATCCATCTATCATTCATCAACGGCAGCGAACACTTGGCGCAAATGTCTGTGGCAAACGGAAGGAACTTCATAGATACGCGAGCTATACTCACACACACACACACACACACACACACACACACACTCTTACACATAGATACTCAATTGTGTGTGTGTGTGTGTGTGCTCATGCCAGGACTTTACTTTATTTCTTTTTACATATTTTGTTACGCTTGTAAAGCTCAAATCCCCAGCGTATAAGCATTTCTACTTCAGCTGCTCAGTTTAGCGCCGTCTCATACCCTGCGCCCGCTTCCCTCTGCCCCCAAGCCTTAAACCATTCTTGCCCCATTTTTGCCTCCTTGTGGCGCCTCTGTTTGCCTTTGTTGCGTGCGCAAAACCAAAAAATGACAAAATGCGTGGCCTGGCAGCTGCCTGATAAGGCGCCAGCTCTTCTATCTAACTATTGATGGGCCTCTGACTGCTTCAGCGACAACGGCAACGGCTACGGCAACTTGATTTCAAGACTGTGGTGGATTTGTCAGCACCAAGTTAGAGGGGTAATACGCACCACGCACTGCGTTTCCTTTCCTTTCCTTGCCTTTGCTTGGTGTGGGCTGGCGCGTCGACGCCTGGAAGCATGCTGCAGTTTTTTTCCTACTAGGAGAAATATCCACCTGAGGGGGTAGCTGCTGCTGCTGCTGCTGCCACTGTCGCTGCTGCCGCTGCTGCAGAGAGAGAGAACGCAGCAGTGTCAAGTGCGCCTGCGCATAACTTGAACTTCATGGCCGACGCTGCCGGCAGCGCAGCACTTGACGGCCATTCGGGGGTGGCAATTCGCTTCCAGTGGCAACGTCGTCGTCCATGTCGAATACAAATGCCAGCCAGCAATGCTGTGGGCAGTAGCAGTTGGGCCTTGCGCCCGGCTGGTGCGTCCTGTCCTGTCCTGGTCTGATCTGGTTTGTCCTTCTCAGATTCGAATCTCCTGAAGACGTTTAGCGGCTTTTGTGTCTGCCACATCGCTTGTTTCTCAACTTTGGCAGCGGCGTCGCTGGTCGCTGCCGACGACGACGTCAGCTCCAAATGGAGGCATTCTTCTAGCGTGATTACTTCAATTCCAATCCGTGTGCGTGTGTGATAAGAAAAGCGAAACGCGAATCTCGCTCAAAACTCAACTCAGAACAGAACTGAGCGCCAAAGTATTTTTTGGAGTCAAAGTCGAAATCATTTCTTAACGCGACGCGTATCGGTTCGGATGTGTTGGATGTCACTTTATACTAAGGATAATACAGGACACTTCATAACTAGGCTGTGATTCAGTGCTAACTTGATTCAAAACTGTGCAATTTTGAACTTTTTTGAAAAAAATATAAATATTAAAAATTAAAAAAAAAATGTACTGAATATTAAAAAAATATATATATTATGGCAAAGCAACTATTTTAATTCATAATTAAGTATTTGTGCAGTTAAGGTAAGTGTTAAACTAGAGTTTTGATTTATATTCTCAATAGTGAAAGCTAAAAATGTTGAAAACTTAAATTAACAAAAAAAAATTTAATTTTTAAAAATAGTTTGTTCTCGTGAAAAACAATTTAAAAATAAATAAATAAAGTGAAATTGATTTAAAAATTTTATAAGCTATTTTTGTAAAATTGCGCGATAAATATGAATATATTTTTATTTTTTTAATTATTATTTGTTTTGTCAATATTTGGTATATTTACATAAATTGTGTTTTCATCATTGTGCTTTAGAAAATCCTATTAATATTAAAGAAAGTTCAGCAGATTGCTTTGAATTTTTTTTTCATGTTTTAATATCCAATTCCTTAATATAAATTTCAGATTTTAAAATATATTTTATGCTAAAAAATTTTCACTGAATAATTAGATTAGTTCGGAAAGCAACAACAGTTTTTTAATTTTATGAATTCAAAAAAATATAATATGTGGGCAACAGAAACAATTATTCTTGATTTTAAAAAACGAGTTTTTTTATTTTTTTGTGATACCGTTAAATTAGGTTCAAGATATTTTTTGGAGCCTAAAATAAATTTTTTTATAAACACAAAAGAATTTAAAATTTTTCACAAGTTTCCGGCACTTTAAGGTTATTGTAGGAAAGTTTCAGTTTAATTTATTTTTTAGTGAATTTGTTTAAAAATTGTTTATTATTATAACAATAAACAGTCAGAAACACAACCGCACCCAACGAAGCAACGTAACAAAATAACTTTACAGTTCTAAAAATACAAAAAAATACGCAATAAAACCAAAACAAGACGAATCCTGAGTCTGCCCTACATTTGAGCAGGCAAACAGGAGTAAAAGGACTCGCACAGCCGGCAAAATAATTGCATAAATTAAAATCTTAATTATGCGAAGGCACTCGCTGCCGGCGGAAGCAGAGGCAGAGACGGAGACTGAGACAGAGGCAGAGACAGAGGCCGAGCCTCTGAAAGAGACACAGAGACAGTAAGAGAAGGAGAGAGAGAGAGAGGCACTTTGTGACGTCACCAAATGAGCGCGGTACAAAGTGAAAAATGAAACACGAAAATTAACCAAAAGGAGAAATTTGTTGCGGAAATGGAAGGCAAAGCAAAAATATATGCGAAAAACGCGACGGCAAAATTAATGAGCGGCATCGGTGTAACAGGAGCAGCCAGGATCAGAGCCAGCCAACAAAAAATAAAAAAAAAAATACAACGACGTCGCGTCGCAGTCGCGCGCTCATTAGGCAAAAATGCAAAAAGCACACACAGGACGTGAAGCGTTGCCGTCGTCCTTGGCCGTGATTTGGCTGGCGGGCTCTCTCTCCGTTCATTAACATAATTTTAATTTGGGTTAGTGAGACAACTTGGCGCAGTTCGTTGAACTTGGCAGAGATGGCAACAAGGATGCAAGGATACAAGCAGCTGTCTGACAGCATCAGAATTTCGCATTACAAATGGGATTCTCATTTTTTTTTTTTGGCCTGTTTTGTTTAATTTTATGTTAATGAGCGGCTGCTGGGTCAGGGTTCAGGTTCAGGGGTAAGCTTACCCCTAGCTAGCCTACCCCTTTCACTTTCCACACACTCTCGTTTTTTTTATTTTTACAGTTTTTATGCAAATGAGCTTTTTGTCTACCTGAGCGCTATACGGGTATAACTATTTTTTTTCTTCTTTATATATTTAATTTGCCCCTTGGCAGCTGTCCTTGCTGCTTCCTGAGTTGGGTTCGAGATTTAATTGCAGAGAGAGTTGCAGCTAATTTACATAAATTGTTTCGCTTATTTTTTTTTTTATTTTGGCAAACCTTATGCAAATTCAAGTGCATTATTTGCAAATCATGTTCTCTATGCGACTCTGCTGTCAATTATTGATTGGGATTTTTGCATACTATACGAGTGCTTGAGTGCTTGTCAGGACGAGGATTTGGCAACAAAATATTCGCCGTCAATTAGAGGCTTAGTAGCTATGCAGACAGTTTACTAACAAGCTTAAAGGGTATATAACTACCCTGGAACTCTGAAGCAGAGATTGCCTATTAGAATGTAGTTGCTTTGAAAAGTATAGCACATACTTAAGACTTTGAATAAATCTATTATACAATAAAATTCAATATGTGCACAAAATAAAAGCCTCAAAAAAATTAATTACAAATATATTAAAATATTATATAATGAGTTGCAATATTGATGATGTGGCAACACCCAACAGAAGCGGCAGAGTGGCAAGGCCAGGAGTTGAGTTTTGGCAGTCGAAGGCAGCAGTCATAGCGCGGTCGACGAGTCGTTAAGTTTTTATGTTGTTCAAATCCTAAATTATTCTACATTACCTATTCTACATTTATATATATAAAATTGTTCAACCTGATTGACTGACTGACTGATTGGCGACTCAAGACCAGGTCAAATGGTAGAATCTAGAAACCTGCAATTTTTACTGTAGCTTTCTATTATATGGTAATTTATTATTTTTTTTAAAAATATATCGAAAAATGAGTGAAAAATACATTTAAAAATAAATTTAAAAATAATATCAAGTGACGAAATAAACTACAATAATACTGAAATTGTAGAATATGATTAATTTGTTTTTATTTTCCTATTTTATTTATTTTGCAAACGGGAGCGGAAAGTAGCAACGCACATTCGGATGTTCTAGTATTATATGTATTATATAGTTTTAAAATTTAAAAGCATAGAAATTAACAGCCTTCATATACTAAAATATACTCCCAATAATTTCGGAAAAGAATTTCTAAGCTTCTTTATATATCCATATCTACATCTAGAAAACAACACAAAAAAAAAGTCAATAATCTCCAACCAAAAATAATGAATCACTTCATTTTGTTATTATTGAAACAATAAATATAAAAAAAAATAAAAATCGTGATAAAAATGCGTAAATTATCCATATAGAAGTATTTTCAATTGCAAAAAAATAAACATAGTATGCATTATTTATGGTAGCTTATTTATTTGAGATATGTATATGTACATAACTAAAATTCTGCTTTTATTGGCTCTTTTGTGCGTTGCCATCAATCTGATTTTAAGCCGTTTTAGATATGCGATGTAAAGCCATTTATGACAGCCATAGTTCAATCTAAAACGTTTCAACCCGCTAACTAAAGTGGAAATTGCCACCCACAAAATGTCCTGGCGAGATACCACACCACCGCACCATTTTCTTTTGGCATTTGCAAATTTTGTTGCTTACACACACACGCACACACCAGCTAACATTTGAACGTTTTCTTGTATAGGACACATGAGCAAATGTTTGATGGTTGCTGTACAAATACAAACAGCAACCACACACACGCACACACACACACACACACACACACACACTCACACACACGCATATATATATATGGCGGGGGTGATTGCGTTGCCGAACAAAGCAAAAAGCGACGACGACAAAAATAAAAAAAAATAAAAAATAAAAGGAAAATGCGACAAAGGCGTGGAACACACACATGAAAATCCAAAGGGGGGTTGGGTTGAGTTGTGTCAGCTAACTGGGTGGGTCTGCATCTCATATTGGCATGTGCAAAAATCCAAATATTCTATATATACATATATACACCACACTGTCGTCCTTTTGGTATCTCCATCTCTGTCTGTCTGTCTGTTTACTTGCAGCTCCTTGGCCGTTTCGCCTTCTCTGTCTGCGCGAATGCTTTGTGTTAGCGTAATCCTTTTTAGCAGGCAAACGAAACGAAAAATACGAGAGTACATATCAAAATGTAGAAAATGTCTGACAGGATTGCCAAGTTCCACATACCCCACTCCTGTATATCCTCCTGTCGCAGCTGTCGTCTTGCTGTCGCACATCTTGAAGTGAATTGAATTTATATCTGTGCATACATGAATACCACTCAAGAGTTGTCCTTGCAAAAGTCAAATAGTAGTAGTAGTTATGACTACTACAAATCTGGTACTCGTATATCGTATAGAGCATTCATTATTCGACTTGCTGCTGTGTGAAAGTCGCCTGTATTTGTATTTGCTTGAAGCTCGTTGCTGTTTTCCTTTGTCAGGTGCGCCGCCAAAACCAATTTTCAAATATTTTCACTTAGGTTTTGCTTGGCAACTGTCTGGACTGAAGCTGTCAGTTGCTGTCAGGTTATTCATTGGCAAAATATTTGCCTAACCAAATGTACACACAGATACACACACACACATAAATATACACTCGGCAAGTCAACAATGCAATCAATTTGCTTATTAGAGAGTACGCGAGAGAGAAAGTAAAGTTTTATGCTCGCAAATCCTTTAACAAGCCAGACTGCGAAATCCTGCGTCCTGGCGATTATGCAAATTAATGGCGCATTCTATTTTTTTTATTTTATATTTTTTCTGCTTTTGCAAATCAATAACAAGCCCCGAGTCAGCTTGATCGAGTTGTATGCTGTTCTATGTCCTGTCGCGTGTGTTCGATCGCAATAATTTGCATATATTTTCGCAAACGTCAGTCAGACAGCGTACATGGCAGCCAGGACACCCTTCTTCTATACGTTTTCCCAGTTTTTATATATATATATTTTTTTTTTCTGTCACCTACGTACAAATTTTTATTAGTTTCGCAGCAGCGTCGCATTCGACTCTTTGCATTTTGCATTTTGCAATGTGCGTGTTCACGCAGTGCTCGCAAATATGCAAATTAACTTCAAGTTGCGTTTTGCGTTTTATTGAAAGCCAGCAAACGAATGTATGTATGTATGTATGTGTGTGTGTAGTACCCCCCAAACACCACAGCCCACTTTATAGCCCTTCTGTCTCTCAGTTCTTGTAGGGTTGAGGGTTGAGGGTTGCTGCAGCGGCAGCGGCAGCTTGATAAGCAAATTGTGTTTGCAAAAAATGAAAAAAATTGTTATCGATTTTATGTTGAGGTTAAAGTACAGAACTTTGCGTGTTGCAAGTGTATCAAGTGTCTACTGAAATATGAATTGTTAGAGTAGAAATTGAAACTAAAAATAAATATGAATTCTACACTGAAAAATACTCTGTTTTCAGAGCAGCAGACAAACTGGAATACAAGCCATAAAATCTATCGTAAGCTCTTCTAAAAACATTCTTTTCAATATCTTTTAATATAGTAGTTCACTTCTTCTTCTTCTGCTTTCAAAAATATTATAAAAACCTAGAACTTTCAAATGTATCTTCATTGCTGAAAAGCTGTAGTTACAATTTGGTTTTTATTGCCTGCTTTGCTTTTATTTCAAGCTAAATATAACAAACAAATGTTAAACAAATTTTCAATTTCCCTTGCTCTCAACTGTGCGCTCAAGTACAGTTAGTCAGTTGAGAGTTTCCTGTTTCTTTTGGATGCCATAAAGGCCGTTTGCCTTTGCCTTTTGGCCCTGGCTATACAGTTGGCAGTTTCGCATTCGCGCATCAGCGAAATAAAATGCAAAATATTAAGCATAAAATATGTAACCCATTTCAAAGAGAACGGCCAAGCAGCCAGGACATGCAAGGATATGGCCACTGGGATCCCTTCGAGTTGCTGCCGCTGCTGCTGCTGCGTTGCCAAATCTAGAGGCACATTCTGGCAGATTTACTGCATATTGGCCTGGCGTCAAAAGCAGCCAAAAATTGCGCGGCACAGTCGAGTGAGTTGACTCTACCTTCAGGCCCGTCAACCGCCCGACCCCACAGTTCAACCCTCGGCGCCCATTTCCAAGGGCCAACTACAAGTTGCTTACAATTTTTATACTATATATAAAATATATAATTTTTTCTTTTTTTTTTTTTGGCTGCTGTTGGCAGCTGAAAGTCAGCATTGTTGTCCTGTCGTCCTGTTTCTGGCTGCTCCTCATCTCGGCAGCCGTGAATTTATTTCCATCATTAGTTGCGGCACTTGAAGCCGAACATAAATGTGATTTATATAGCTTTCTGTGGCTGCTGTCCAGGCATTTATAACCTCATCTGCATACGCACCAAAAATCAATCTTAAATAACAAAATGTACAAGTTTTCAGCAAACTCACACATTTCACACACTCTTCACTATATATATATATAGAATATATATATATACATTTTCACTATATATATTTACATATCTTGTGTATATAAAATCGATGCTCCCACATCATCGAATATGCATTACTTAGACATTAGCATAATTTACTCAACGCACAGAGCAACTTGGGCGCTTCCAAGCAGCAGCTCATCTCCTTCCATTCATCACAATCCTGCCACATCCGCTCACACCACCCCCCGCCCTAACTCTTCTTGCCTGTCATTGGCACTGGCAGCTATCAGCTATGTTCGCTTTGCCATTTGCCTTGTAACAAATAGGATTCCATCATAATAATGTCTTGCGTGTCGGAGTCTACAATCTAAATACGTATATATATATATAGATATATTTGTGTGTGTGTGTGTGTGTATGTGGTGTGTGTGTGTGTATATATTCTGTGACAAATACGACAGGATTCGCAATTGCGAATATTTCAAACTCAAACACACGATGTCAAAGTCTCTGCTTAAGCTTTAAGTGGGAGGTTTTTATTTTTATTCTTTATTCTTTTTTTTCGCCTTTTTGGTTGGGTTTTTTTTTTTTTGGAGGATTTGGTATCAGCCCGCGTCTCGCTGAGTTCAGCAAAATTGATGACTATAGTGCGTGATGTCATTTGCATGACAGTTGCCCATCAAAAGCGCCAACGAGAAAGTATCTACTCCTATATATCTGTGTATCTGCTTATGTATTGAAGAGCTGGACAAATGATATTTGTGTGTATAACTGATAAAAGTCTTTAAAACAATCTTTCATTCGAGCTTTGGTTCAATTCAATATTACGTATACGACAGCGAGTCGAAACTTTTAACTCACAGTGCCACGCCTCCTCTACAGCCCTTTGCAACCACTCCACATCCCTCTTCAACCGTATGAGATGATTTCAATGTCATCATCAAAACTGAACACTGCAAATGGCAATCACTAAACAAGTCAAAAAGCCGGCAAAAGTTCTTGACCTAGAAACAAAGGCAGGAAGGCAGGCAACTGATGACGACATAAACCAGGACAACAAGGAATAAGATGAACGAAGAAGAGGAAGAACAAGCAACAACCAGCGACGTCACCAAAAGGAAAGCCCAAGACGAAGGCGGCAGCAGCAGCAAAAAACGAAACGTAGACCAAACAAAAATTAAAATTAAAACAAGGACACAAAAAAATAAACACCACAACCCACACAAATGAGTGAGACAGACAGACAGAGAGAGAGAGAGAGAGAGACACACACACACAGCCGGCAGCAGCAGCCAGGACGAAAGACTGAAACTGGGTTAATAAGCAAACAAGGACAATGATGATGATGATGATGATGAAGCCAGCAGCGTTGCCGGAGAAGTGCATAATCAACAAGAGGCGCTTCTCAAGGCTACCTCCTGCCGGTCTCCTCTGTGCCTCGTCCCTCCGGTGGGTGCGAAAAACGCAAACTTTACTCATTTTCATTTAGTCCTGAGTCCTGGCTGTGGTGGGAAGGCGCACGACAAAGTTGGAAGCTGCAGGCGACGCCCAGACGTCTGCCAGGCAGCCCAAAGCCTTGTGTCATTGCTTTGCCTTGCCTTGGCTGTGTGTGTGCTGTGTGTGTGTGTATGTGTGTGCTTGTGTGTGTGTGTGTGTGTGCAACGACTCCATGCTGTTTTTAATTTCATTGCAAGAAAATGAACGAACAGCGACAAGGACGAAAGCAAGCACGATGATGCCAAGATATTTTGCCCTGTGTTGCCTTTTGCCGCAAATGAAGCCAAAACCAAAAGACACTGCCTGCAAAAGTCTGTGCGCCAAGTCAAGCCAACCGCCCACGCTAAGAGGATGTGCCACCCTGTGCTCAACTTCCTTGCCCCGCAGGACCTCCGACTAAATTAGCTGCAACAGCCGCCCGACATTAAAAAGTTTGCCGGCAACGTCGGCATCCTCGTCGCTGAGTAAAATAAAAGAAAATCAAGGAAAAGTGAAAGAAAATTTACCGCGAAAAGTGAAATTAAAATGCGGCAAGCAAATGCAAAGGAGAAAAAAAGGACAAGAAAATTGCCGGCAAATTAGGTAAACAACAGCACGAAGTAGTAGAAAGTGATAAAATTGAATCAAAACAAATGAAAATCAGAAGTTGAAAATACTTAAATAGATTTTACAAATTTAGCAAACATTTAATCATTTATATTATTTTTTACACATTAATCAACTTAATTTCCTTAACTTTTCGTACTCAAATCAATTCATCAATTATATTTCTTCTTTTTATTTTGCAGCTAATTGGCTCAGACAACATTGTAAGTCGTACACTAAGTTCCCAATACATCAATAACTATTCAACTTTGTAGCGCCGCAGTGGACAGCTTTCCTGGCACATGTGAGCCAAACTCGTATCAGTATTAATTTGGTCAACATAAAACGTAAATTGATTAAGGCCATTAAGCAGAATCAACTATGGGGTGTGGCATGCAACAGCCACAGCAACAGCAACAGCAAACGAATAACACTTACAAATTAACAAATGGCGATAATTAACAAAACCGTTAGTAGAAAATAATTATGCATACTCGCATATGTGGCTTGAACTGAAACTGGGCTAAAATTTATTGGCAAACAGTTGCAATTATAAATTCTGAATAGGGAAATTTATTACAAAGATATAAAGATTAAATGAAGAAAGACAATTAGAAAAAATAACAAACTGCTCGAACTTTAAATACCCTTTTAATGAATATAATATAAATACTTACTTATTTGACATCTAATCACAATTCAATGCAGACTTTAATATCCACTCATGACGATCTGAAACGAGTTTAATATTTTTGCAAAAGTTAGAAAATATTATTAAATATTTTGTAAATAAAACAAATATTTTGTCACAAAACAAGAATTTCAAATTAATGTTAATTTCTGAGCAATCAAGAGTTTAACTTGCAGATAATATTTATACTCAACAGCCCACACTTTTTAGCTTGAATTCTACTTTTAGCTAAAATCAAATGTTGTCTACAATTTTATTGAAATGAGCAAAAGGCAGTTGTACTTACTACGAAAGCCACTTGGTAATTAAACAGGTTTCAAATTAACATGAAACAAAATTAAATAAATAAAAGTACTAGGCTCGGAACTGAGTGCCAGGCTGTCAGTTTGCCAGCTTGCCAGCTTGCCAGGTTGCCAGGTTGCAAGTTGCCAAGTTGCCTGTAAACATGTTTCAACGCCGCGCAAAATTAGCAACTTGTAGCCAAGCGTGTGTGTGTCTGTGTGTGTGTGTGTGACTGTGCAACATGTTGCCTGGCAGAATGCCGACGCTTATAGATAAATTTCTGTCAAAATTGCTGATTGACTTCATTAATAACCACGCGCCAAGCCACAAGTTGCAGTCGCAGTTGCAGTCGCCGTCGCAGTCGACGTCGCTGCCAGCTGACAGCTCAACAAGGCAGCTGCTGAAAAGACATGGCATCGGGTGGGGGGAGGGTAGGCGGGAGATTGGTGAATTGTGGGCAAATTAATAGGAAACTTGTAGCTAACTTGCTTGCAACCTGTTGGGAGGGTTCTGCGACGATACCTGCAACTGCAACTGCATCTGCAACTGCATCGGCATCGGCATCGACATCAGCATCTGAATCTGAATGCAGTGGCACGATTGATAAGCTGCGTGCTGCGTGGCCATGTTCAATGTCCAAATGCTGGCACAACATGTTCTAAAACTGGTCAAACACACACTCACACACACTCGCACACACACTTATACCCAACCCAAGAAATCAGTGCGAAAATTTATGTTGGTCTGCTGGAATTTTAATGTGCGCTGCCTGCCAATGAGGAAGCGATTTTGCATGCAAAGCTTTTGGCCATCCTCGCCTCGACGTCTTTGCCGTTAAATGCCGTTTAATTGCGTTGCAAAAACCGTTTGCTTTTAATTGGTCAACCGAATGGCAGCCGGTCCCAGGCACGTTCCCCCTCGTATTCCCCCCTTACCGCTCCCAAAAGCCTCTATGCTCAAATTATAAATGCCAAGCAGATAACTCAATAAATGTACAGATTAGTTACAAGCGCAATCAATCAGCGTCAAAGGCCAGCCGCCACTAAATTGTCAGTGGCAAAATAATTACAAATTTATGATTTTATAATATACAAACACAGCACAAATGATTGCTTGCTTGACCAATCCTTTCTATTTAACAAATTGCAGTTACTACAAATAAAATCACAATGACATTAGCTGAAAATCACAAATCAATGTTCAGTTGCAACTTGAGAAACAGTTAAAAAAAAAACAGCAGTGTTAAAAAATTAAGAATTTCAACATTATTCAGACATTATTTTACACTCGCTTCAGACATTTGTCAAAGTCTTTTAATTTAAGGAAATTTAACAGCACACAAATATCTGTGAGAGCTATCAAAAGCCTAAATTTAAAAAAATTTTATAATTAAAATACTCTTATCAATTAATATATCAAGAGGGCTGCTTTGAAAGCACATAAAAGAGAAATTAAATCTCAACAAATGATTTAAGCAAGGAAATAAGAGTCTTAAGTTCCAAAAAATCAATAATAAAAAAAATTATTTGAATGGATGGGAAATCTTATATACACTAATTCAAATATTTTCAATATTTGATAGAAAATTGCAATTTAATGTGTACACAAAAAAACTTTAATTTACTTTTATTTTTTATAATAAAAATCAATAATTATTTGCCACCTTTATCAATCAAAAAACCACTTTTATTTTCAACTTTTTAATAACAGTTGGAAGATAATTTTAATTTTTTGATTTTTATTACAAAAGTTTAAAAATAAGTGTAATCAAAACTTTAATTTAATTATTAAGTCACAATTTGAATTTTAGTTTAAAAAAAAAAGAGTTGTCAATTTAAATAATAAAAAGTCCATAAATAATTCTTTACTCACAATTTTTATACTTAAAGCATTAAGCTTTCATTGCTTAACTGTTCTGAACTGAATACAATGTTTTAGTATCACTTTCAACTAGTATCTTTGTGATTTTAGTGCAACGTGTCTATATGTCGCTACATATGTAGCTCAGCATGTGCGTGTGTATCTTTTGATGTCTGCTCGTAATTTGGTTGCCTTTCACAAAAGACATTTGACGTGGCCAGCAGACAGACGCTGTTGACAACGGACATGGCACATGGAAAACGGACAGCTTTGTCGTCGCCACAATACCAAAATGCTGCCAATCCCCATCCCCATCCCCATCCCTATCCCCATTCATATCCAAGTCCACGTTCACGTCCGACAGTTGGCAGACCGTTGATCATCATCGTATGTGCCATGCATTTTTATGCGAGCCGAACGGGATGAGACCGTCTCGGAGCGCCAACCGTGAGCTACATCACATTTTTGTGGCAAGCAGCGAAAGGAAAAAACAAAAAAAAAAAAAATTAAAATGCGCTTATAAAGCAATAAAATTCAACATAATAATAATCACGAATAATGACCACATAATGAAAACGTTCACTATTTGCAGTGTCAGAGATGCGCCTGTGTCTGTACACAGTTCGCTCGAGAAGGTGCATAGTTATAGATGCAGAGATACAGATACAAAGATACAATGCTGCGACGTTGCAGCTGCTTGTATAAAGTGTTGCTGTTGTACGTATTTGCGGATGCGTTAAATGAAAGGCTTAATGAAAGGCCGCCAAAAGGCTGGCCTTACATGGCAATTGCATCTGATAGATGCAAAATGTATGGCCAATTTGTTCAAGAAATTGTAAATTAAAATGGCAATTGCGAGACGAGACGAGTGACTGTCTATCTAGAAAGTGTGTGTTATGCATTCGTGAGGATTTATTCTTTTGATTCGAACTGAAAACTCCTCCATGCAATTTAATTAAACGTAATATTAAAAATGTATAGATTGCCAAGATTTGCTGCGCCAATTTTATCGCTTGGCGCAAAAGTATCTTACAGATGCAGATCGTATGGCCATTGCAGTGTAACGTATCTCACATGCTGTCTGCGGTCGCTGTCAACGCCAATTTGCCATAACATAAAACTGCACGTTTACACTAATAGCACAGGTATCTAAGACTGCAACTCACAGCAGGTGAGCGAAGGTGAGCGCCGTTTCAACTGAGCTGCCCACAAGCCATGGCCAGACCTTCACTTTTTCGATGCGAAAAGCTTTGGCAAACGTATAATGCCAGGCGCCTACAGAGTAACGTATTTAATGCAGAAGACTGCATTATTTTAAATATAAATTCAATTATTTTTTAACTAAATTACGATTATTTTCTAATAATTTCTAGGCAGGACTTTCAATGCCTACAAATGAGCAACATGAGCGAGGACCAAGAACAAGAAGAATAAACAATAACAATTAAATAATAAATGCATTATGAGCCACATAATAATTTGTTCTCTTCTCTTCTCTTTCAGAGTTTAAAAAAGGAAAAAAACGTTCATCAAAATTTCACAGCACGTTTTTACCGTTTGAAGGCGTTGCACATTTGCCGCTCGTTGGGCGTGGCTGAATGCATCAGGCGTATCAAACTTGAGATACATTTTAATTTACTCGGCTTAATTAATTTTTTCAACGCTTAAACATTGCTCCCTTGACTTTCAGTTGCTTTTTTTGCTGCTGCTGCTGCTGCTGCTGCTTACAATTTGGCATTTTAATTAATTCTTTCTAAGTGAAAGATTGCATGGCAGTCAGTCTGTCTGTGTATCTTTCGGGTTGCCTGTCAGCTTGAGCTTGAAATGTGAGCGGCAGCACATTCGAAATTGAGTTTTCTTAGTGTTTAAATGCATTTGTGAATCCATTCTTATGTGAGCAATCAAAAACCCAGGTGCAACAATTGAACCTTACGTGAGGCAAGCTCATAAAGCAGCACATCTAATCAGGCTGCCCATTAGCCAGGCCCAAATGTCAACACTTAACGGCCAACGATAAAAAGTCAGGTAACTCAGGCAACTTAGGCAACTCAGGCATTGGCAGTTCGTCAGTCATTCAATGGCAACATCTGTGCATTTAAAAGCTGCACACAAGTATCCAAGTATCTTACGGATGCATCGCAACGTGCATTGAGGCGATTTATGTGCGAATTTCATTTGTTTGTTTGGGAGTTTGGCTTTGCTTTGGCGCTTTGTATGCAAACTGTCAATCAAAGGCCCAGCACAGACTGCCAGATGCTAATCAGCCTACTGGCCGCCAGTTTATGTACTGAGAGCCTCAAGTTGCTTGCTTCGTTGCCTGCCACAAGTTATGGCGCCATTATATGACGCTGAACAGCTGCAACAGAAGTCAAAGTCGAAGTCGAAATCAAAGTTAAGAAAGCAGAAGCTTTCAAACTCTCCTGACATGTCACACACATCTCAGCAATTGGCAAAAGCCCCGTTGAAAAATCTCTTGCCTTTGTCACAGCGGGCGGCCAAATTTCCAGAGCTACCTAATCGGTAAATATCTAAGAAAATAAATAAAAAAAATACACACACAATTTTGATTTACATTGCAAACAGACAAGTCAAAGCCCAAAAGGCAGCAACTAAATGCAAATCATGGTGTTAAGACTCTTGTGGCGAATGTATCTAACAGATACAGATAGATATATGTAGCCAGGGCATATATAGTCAAAGTAACTTGGCAATCAAATGCATTTATTTTGCATATAATTGAAATGATAATTTGTGTGCAGCCAAGTGTTTTTTGTTGTTGTTGTTGTTGTTGTTGCAGTGGGCGTTAAAGAGTTGTTGTTGTTGTTGTTGCTGCTGCCTTTTCAAAATGTCAACTTGTGCAGTTCTGTCAGATAAATCAATCAAGTTGATTAGTTTTTTTTTTTTTTGTATTGTAGCAGATAATTAGCGAGCGGGTGTGACTTGCTCTATAAGTCTGTATATATATATAAATGTATCTATCAGATTGCCCCTTGGACTATTACGTCTATCAAGCGGGTGGAAAATTATATAGATAATTCAAGGTTACAAATCAGCAATTGGAATTGTTTTAATTTAATGTGTGGACGTTTGGATTGGCAATTTATAAAGTGAATTGCATTTAACAGCAAAACAAAAAAGCAGCTCTAATGCTTTTAAGTTTTTCTATATGCCCTTTACTTAGCAGCAGCTTCAATGTATCTGTATCTTCTACTTTGCATCTTTTTATGGCTAATGTGCATAAGGCATAAGTGTTTACAGCCTCATTCTCTGCGTTCTTTTTTGCTCCAACAGCCAACGGCTAATGTGCATATATAAAATCTTAAGACCCGACCCAAAATATCTATGCACTTAGATACTTACAAGCAGTTCAGTTTCTTATTATTATTATTATTATATTTGGTTTTTTTTTGAGTGCCCAGACAGACAGGCGACTTTGCCAAGTATCGAGTCAATTTCATTATTAAGCCAATGTCAATAACTGGCAAAAAATAAAGATACCATATACAAAAAATACAAAAAAGTTGTCTATAATCCGTTTATGGCTTTAATTGCAGCTTAAAAATGACAAGTCAAACAGTTAAGTGGGAGAAGCTTACGAATTGATGTTGGGTAAGTAGACATGTGAGCTGCATTGTGCGCAAGTGAATTGAAATAAACCAAAGAATATCTACAAGATTGAAAGATACCGAAGCCTATTTACCATCAGCGAGGTATAGAGTTCCTACGTGCGATTTGCCATAATCGTAGGAACTTAATACCGTGCTCTTGGAGGGCTGTCGACCAGCAAAGAAAACAAATCAAATCAAATCAAGTGACAAAGTGAAAAGATTTATATAAAGTTTTAGCTAGTGCATAACAAAATCAAATGTTAAATTATTGTACAATAAATAAAGTTCTTAATCAAATTGTATTTTCTCACATGTTTTGTATATCTTTTATAGTCACATGTAAATAAATCAACCCTTCCCACAGCTCAATTCAATGATATCGACATACAGTATCATATTATGCATTCCTGACACAACCTTAACTTTGAGTAGGGTTTCTATTCGATTCTTAACCTTCGAAAAGACAAATTGATGTACAATACTCAAAGGCAGTTCATTAACCTATGGACATTTCTTAGAGAGGTGCATAGAACCCTTAGCTTAGGGGCAACTTCATTAAACTTCAACCCCTTCGCCTTCGACCCTGCGAGTATATGCGATGCGGTTCCAAGGATTCCTATCGCATGCACTTTATCTCCTGGCATTTGCATTACAACGTTTAATTGCGAATGTTTCCCAACTCGAAGGATGCGTTTCACGCACCCGTTACGTAATTGATAACGGTTCATTTGGCCGTATCTGCGGATTTGGCCTGCGTATCAACTTGATTAACGGTTAACTAAGCCAACGGGGTTTTTTTTTCTGTTCCGTTCGATTTTGATGAGCTCAATGTGGCAATGAAGCGTAAATTTATGAATATGCATAGGGTAGAGCTAGTTCGTTTGATAGATGCAAAATATTATATTCAGGTACGAGAAATGTTCAGTTAAAATAACTTTTATTTGAAAAATAAATATATGACTATAAACACATGCAGGTCAAACCACAACCAACACTTTTAAAATCAGAAGTTTTGACACAATATGAGTTTTAAAAATGTAATAAAGAATTATTAACTAGAAAATTTATGTATGTTACCATATTTTTCCAATTTTTTTGTAGCATAAATTTCAAAAGGACAAAGAATTTTAAGCCAATTTTTATACCTGTTTGCAGGTATTATTTTCTACTTTTTTTTGTAATTTTCTTATTGTGTAAGAGAGTAATTTCGAAAATAGAAATCATTAAAAAACAGGAATCGAAACTATTATAATTTTTAAGTATAAAAATTATGAGTAAAGAATTGTTTATAAACTTTCTTCATTAAAATTGACAGTAACTCATTTTTTTTCTACCCAAAAATTAAAAGTCTGTCATAATAATTAAACTTAAATTTGTATGTTAAAAACTTTAAAATAATTTTATTTTTCAGCTTTTATAATAAAAATCAATAATTACAATTCTTTGCCAACTTTTATTGCAAAGTTTAAAAAAAGAAGTTATTTTTTTATTTTTATTGAAAATAAGATATTTTTTGACTTTTATTATAATAATAGTTATAAATAAACAATAAACAAACTTTTATTTTCTACAACAAAAGAGTTAACTAGACCGTTTATTATATGTTTCTTTTATTAATGTTTATGTAATGTATATTTTATTAAAATTGTACATATTGCATTATTTTAAAGAACTCTATAATATTTATAGAAAAGTGAAGAGCAAATTTTAATGGTTTGGTTAGGAAGTTATTTTCCAAATGCTGCCAAGCAAGTCTTTTTTCAAATTTTAAGTGACAAAACAAAAAACAAAAATAATTGGTTCTGTTAATAATATGATTAATACTATGGAACCAAATTTGAAGGCTTAATTCATTTCAATAAAAACATTTTGTTAGAAATAGTTTTAAATAAGCACCGTAAATATGTCGCTGTAACTTTAATGTATTTCTTTACTCATTTAACTGATACATTTAACGAAACAAATAAAAGGTATGTTTTATTTATTTATTAATATTTTAATGTTATGAATCTAGGCAAAAAGGAATAACTATAACATTTATCTAAAATCTGTTATTAAAGTAATTATTTCACTATTTTTGCCACTGTAAGGACTTAGAGAAGTTTCGCACCATGTTTCTAACGCCCTTCTAATAAATTTCAAAAATCCAGCTTTAAATTTGACCGCCAGGACATTGCATAACTAACTTTTTGGCCACTAGATGGCGCCACAATCACTGCATGACAGCAATTCCAAATCTTACCGCATCCCTCCTACCCTGCATGCTAAATTGCTTACACAATGTTGCTGGCAGTTTTAGAAAACCGTTAACGAACACATAAAAAAAACTGTATCTGGGAGTGATCGAATTGGAGTTACTCAGTATCCAGGTGTAAAGATTTTTAATTCGAACGCTATACAATTCTTGGGATATATGAAGAAATTAATTCAACCAATTAAATAATATATTTATTGACTTTCGAAACTGAGAGAATAAAAATAAAACATTTTTGTCGTATCTATAAATGTTTCGGACTGTTACATAATATTGTATAAAATGAAAATACCTTTATATGATATCTGCATTGAGTATGGGGTATACATGAACGTTGTACATAAAAATCAATTAACATGCAATGAGTTTGCAAATTTGTTGCCTTCGCTTTGGGTCTAATGAAAATCGCCAGCAAACGATTTTCAATGTTTATTGGATTTGGCAGGCAAAACAAATAGACAAAATAACAGGAACTGAGACGAAGCCTGAGCTTTGACAGCAGTTGAGATGGGAAATGGAAATCAATGGAGCTGCTGCTGTTGCTTGCCACCTGCTGCGCTTTTGTGTGTGCCCCATCGGGAGAGCGAAAGAGAGGGCGACGTTAATCTCCGCCAGCGTCTGTTATGTTAATTTGTCGTTGCAATTACAAGACAATATTTAAATTAAACTATGTATCCTGGCGATTTGCAGACAGTTTAATGGCGCTGCTAATGAAACGCAAGTTGTACAGCAGCATAATAAATATAAATTGTAAACATGGATTAGAAAGCAAAATTGTATACATTTAAGACTGTAATAACATCATAAATCACTCAACAGAAATACATAGCTCAACATAGAAAGCAAACTCACTTACACTTTAAAAAGTCAAGGATATTTTGCATAAATCTTTAGCAAAGACACGCACCATTAAATCTCAGTATTTAGCTTGGTTTCAGCGCGATGTTTTCTAAGGTCCTAGGAACAGTTTGTGGCGGGGCGTCGGCTAGCTAAAACATCGACGCAATGTTTTCGTAGGCATAGTGAAGAAATTTCCCCGATTCTTGTTCGATCTTCTTAAGCATTCGCTCTATTCATTTGTAGGGCGATGGGTGCAGTGTGGTCTGCTGTAGAATTTCCCGAGGTTATTTGGACAATGCAGCGGCAACAATGTTCTGGTTTCCTTACTCATAATGTCTGTCAACTGTCTCTTAGCAGTTCTTCAACTTGGTCTTCGATGTTTTTTTGCATTGGCGGATTTTTTGGGTAATTTCTCTGTTTGTTATGGCGATATGGGACACACAATGTAATCCTTCGAACTGGCTTAGTTCTGCCTCCAGAAGGTTTGTCTTCCAGTTGGACGTGCATCATTAGGGATTTGGATATCCCTCTCTGGTTTTGAATATTCCTCTCCAAGCAGATATAGGTACGTACGACGCTTTTATTTTGGTCTATGGCAAGGGTCCGAGCGATCTGCTCACTCAGAGAGTTAATTTTGACCCCAATGTCTATTAGGGCTGTGCTCCCTGTACTCTTGACGGTGAGATGATTCAACACTCGGCCATTTTCTAGTCGTAAAGGCGATTCTACTGTTGGAAGCGGCTTGTTGTGTTCCCCATCGGTTCCCCTGACGAATATGCACGCGCCTCGTGCCTCATTTCTCGGCTCTTTGCCGTCACATGTTCATTCCCCTGCCAATTGCCAATTGCACTCAACGCTCAACTCAAGCAACACACTCAAAAGCGAGACAAACAACAAACACAAACGAAAAGTAGGCGGAGCACGTAGCACTGAGCACTCAAAACAGCTGCTAGCTAGCTGCTGAGAGCTGAGAGCAAAGCAAAAAACATCGCACAAAACATCGCCGACGAGTGAAATGGCAGCAGGTTTCCCCTGCGATGTTGTGAGTGAGTTTTTGGTTTCTCTGTGTCTGTTTTCTGTGACTTTGAGTGAAATTTCTGGCTGGGGATTTATTCTTTATAAATCCACCCCCAAACTCAAAACTCAACCCTTTGGATAACCCTTAAACGTTGACACTTTTTGTGCTGACCACACATTGCCACAGAGAGAGAGAGAAAAGAGTTTGTGGCAGAGTTCGCTTTGTGGCAGTTGTAGAAGAAAGTAGCACCCAGTGAAAAGTCCCCTTCCCAGCCAGCTCACGGCCATATTCAGTGGCTGAGTTGTTTTTAGTGCGTGTTGTGTTTTTATGTCCCCCCGCGTATACCTGCTCCACAACCCTTAAATTGAAACTGCGTGTAACGCGCTCAACCCTTTCGTGTTTGCCCAAAAATCGAACAAGTTTTGAGCGTGGCACAAACAACAACAACAGGAGAATAACAACAACAACAACAATGGGCACGCAGCTTTTGCTTTTGTCTTCTTTTCTCAAGTGCCGGTCAAATTGATGCGTTTTTCCGCGACGGCGGCAACAACTTTCGACACCGACAGTTTGCCGGCGTCGCTCGCCTCGAACAGAGAAACCCACAAAAAGAGTCCGGGTCCGGGTTACGGGTTACGGGCAACGGGTTACGGGTCCGCTGCCTGGTATCCCAAGTGCGTATTGAATGTGAAAACGGCTAACGATATCCTTGCTGTTTGTGTATGTGTGTATACTTAGGATATTTAAACAGACATTGTTCAGAAAATAAAAAGTGCGTAATTTTAATATTTTCACAAAATAAATTTTGAAATACTTTAAAATACCCTTTAAAATCATTCAGCCAATTTACTAAAATTAGCTGCTAATTTAAGCAATATATTTAAATCAAATTTTTCTTATATTTTTAATGACTTTCTCTAAAAAAAAACACTCAAGTTGTCAAAAGCATCAAAGAACTTGAATTAAAAATTCTAAATACATATTTTTTTATACGGAATAAATTAACTTTAATTAGAATTTCTACTAATACAGTTCCAATAATATATTATAATTAAAATATCTGCTTATCAGCTGGAAAAAAAAACCTTTTAAAATGTTGATTAAAAATACAAAATTATTATTTCCAGTCTCACAATCAAACAAACAAATGAACGGCAAAAACTAAAACCGATTGTCGCTTTTAATGACATTTTAATGAGCCGCAAAATGAGCGCCGATTTGGACTGAAATTAATTAATTTAATTAAAAATATACAACTGTGTGTGTGTGTGTGTATTTTGAAATTTACTATTCAAATTGCCTGCCCAAGAGATAGCTGTAAATTTATTATGCGATATATACTATATTAGTTTATTTTAATTGCCCTTCCTAACTGAAATACTATTAAGGCACTGTCAAGCTGATGATTATATTGCATATTGTGAATGTGGGGGGGGAGCAACAAAACTTAACTTTATGGTCGTTAACCAAATTTAGCGAAACTAGATTAAAACGGCTATTAAATGAGCTACAAACTCACAGAGATTAATGATCAACTAAAAAAAAAAACAGAAACTTGCGTTTATGGCAAATAAAAGTTAGCTAACGGTTTATTGTGGGCTTCTAAATATATATATCAGGCTAATTAAATAATTTTCAACATTTAAGCCAATTAATCAGCGCCTGCAGGATAAATACTGGGTGACCCCGATACAAAAGAGAGAACCTGCTGACAATTTAAGTGAACACACACATGTTTTATGCTTATGACAAAAGAGAGCCACTAACTGTTGTTGTTGTTGTTGCAACTGCTGTTGTTGTTGTAGTTTTGTTGCCTCTGGCAATCACTTGCTAAAATGCACACAATTACATTTTCAAAATGGCGTCAAAAGTGCAATATATACACGTAAGAAATAAGTATAAAAAAGGAATTGCAGAAGCCGCAAAAAGAAACACGAAAACAACAACAATAAAACTGCATTACATATGCCGGTGTCGGTGGTCGGTGGTCGGCATAGAGGGAGGGTTGCCGGGTGCAGCAGGGTTGTTGTAGTTGTATTGAGTATGGGCTACCGGGGGTTGTTGCCGCAACACTCTCCTCTGGAGGAGACTGGAGAGCACAGAGTGCGAAGCAAACTGAGTTTAATTATATCGAGGCTAACGAGTTTTTAGATGGCGACTCAGCGAACCGTTAATAAGCATTTAATTACTCAGAGCGTGCGAGCGAGAGAGAGAGCGAGAGCGAGAGAACAGAAGAGAACGGCAGACAAGAGCTCAACGATATGACGATGACACTCTCTGTACGCTGCTGCCGCCGTCGCCGCCGCTGCCACTGCTGGCGTTGCGCCAGCTTTGCTACCTTCGCGCAGACGCTTGTCTTGAAAAGGGGGCGGAGTTTTTTTTTTATTTTCTTTTTAGATATAAATTGTGTGCGCCACTTGACGCCCCCCAGACTCAGTCCGCTGCGACGCGCGCCCTTCTGTGTTGCGTTGCCAGGGCAAATAAAAGTTCCATGTAAAATATATTTTTTTTTCTACTCAATCTTCTTGCTGTTGTTGTTGTTGTAGTTGTTATTACGCGCGCTCTCGCAACGCTGCGCCGCGCCGCGCCGCGACGTCGCCTTTGCTCTCGGCCGCTTTGGCAAATTGTAGCCATATTGGATTTTTAGTATACGTTGTTGTTGTTATTTTCTTTTCTATTTTTTTTTGTTTCTGTTTTTTTTTTTTGTTTTTTTGCCAGCAACTGTGACTCAAATGCCGGTGGTTTCTGTGGGTGGTTGGCTGGCTGCCTAGTCACCCTCAATTTGTGGCAGGGTGGCAAGCATTTTTTCCCTTATTTTCGTATATATGTATGTATATATATATTTTTTTATTTTCATGGCGTTTGCACATAAATTTTGTATATAGCGTGCGGCAGGCACGTGTATTGATGGCTGCCTCATGCCTGTGTTGGTATTGGTGAGTGTTTGAGTTTGTATTGCGCGCTGTTGCTAGGTGTATATATATGTATATATATGTACATATAAGTATATATTTATATGCGTGACGCCTTCATTTGCGGCTTTGATTTACTTGCTGTTTAGCCATGTTTATATATATATGTACATGTGTGTGTGTCTAGTTACATAGTCATCTGCTTTTGTCCATCTTCAATTTCCGTTTTCATTTCTTCTTCTTCTTTAGCTGGTGGTTGCTGTTATTCCTTCATTTTCTTCTCTTGCACTTGTAGCTTTCCCCGCAGCTTTTTTTTTTGCCAAAACTTTGAGCGCAACTCAAAAAATCGCTTCATTAGAAAAAAGATTGCTTGCAGCGCTGTTGACGCCAGCAGCGACGTGCGTTATCCTGCGGTTAACGTCGCTGTCGCTGCTGCAGTCGCTGTCGCTGTCGGTGGCGCTGCTGCTGCGGCTGCTCCATTTTTATTTTCAACACCAACAAACTGCCGTTAATTTGCATATGCATGAGTGTGTTTGAGTGTTTATGTGTGTTGGTGTGATTGTTTTTTTTTTTGTATTTTTTTTTATTGTTTTTGGCGGTTTGCGCAACCACCAACAACAAGGAAGGAAGGCGGCAGAGGCAGAGGCACAGCAGCAGCAACAACAGCACCAGGGCCATGGCCAATGCCACCCCCTTTTGTTGGACCGTCGACCGGCGCTGTCGACGTCGGATCGTGTGCTTGCAACAAGGCTACAAGTTCGGTGGCAGGCTCCGTGGTATATCCTGCCATTTGGCCTTGTGCAGTATGACAACAGCAGCCGCTGTTGCCAGTTCCCAGTTGCCACAGAGCGCGACAAATAAATCTTAGTCAAAATCAAAATCAAAATCAAATTCAGAGTCACAGTCAGAGTCAGAGTTAACAGCCAGACTGAACTGGCCAGACACAGTCAAACAGTCACTGCCACAGTAGACACCCAGTAAGCCAAACCAGACGCTCAACCTGACACGACGAGCGACGACTTTGCAACTTGAAATTGATTTATGGTGCAAATTTTATTGTCTGGTTCGGGACTTGAACGTGGACCACTTGGCTGTCTTCTGTCTGCTGTCTGCTGTCTTCTGTCTGCTGTCTGGTGTGTCTACAGTCTGCTACAGTCTGGTAACTGGTCAGTTTAAACTTGTTAGCCACAAATAGTAACTGTAAAAAGTGCGTATGTGTTGGTGATTTGTGCGCGTGTCCATGTGTTGCTGCTGCTGTGACATTGACAGAGTTGCAAGAGGGGAGGGGGGGCAGGTGGCAGGTGGCAGTTTTCATTTCACAAACAAACTAAATATGTATATACTGGAGTGCAACTCGTTATAAATTCGCGTAAATTGCGAGGCAAATCATAAATTTTATACTAAAAACAAGTGACAACTTTCGCTGGAACAAAATACACACACACACACACACCCAGAGAGAGAGAGAGAGAGAGGGAGAGAGGACAATATATAATGTGGTCAACAAGTAAGTCCTTATATTCCATAATTAGCTTAACTAGAGTTAAAAGTTTTTTATAATTTTTGAAAATTATTTTTAAGCAATTTAATTAATTATTTTAATTTATACATGCAAAATTATATTTAAATAACATAAAGAAAATCAAATTATGGTTAGCTTAATATATTGATTGTTTTACATTTCATAAAACTTCTTAAACGGACATTTAATTAAGCTTAAATATTAAAATTGAATAATTGTGAATTTTATTTTATATTAGAAAAAATGGCTTTTATTTTATTTAAAATTAATTTCTTGACTTTCTAATTATATTTTAAAATTGATTTTATTAATTCTTCTCAAGCTAATATAAATATTTGTGAACCTATTTAAAGACTCAATTAAATAAATAACAAAAAAAATTGGTTTCTCTATATTTTTCAGTCATTTAATATTTTTATAATTTTAATATTTCATAGTCATATTAATATTAAAATTGTTTTTTTAGAATATTTTTAATTTTTTTGAATTAATAAAATTAATAAATTAATAAAAGTAATTTCGAACTTCACAAGATTGCAATAAAACCTATAAATTTTCTTAATTTCTTCTCAATTTAATAATTATATTTTTGCGTATACCAAAAACATAATATAAATTGCTCAATTAATTTTTTACAAATAAATGTATAGACATGAAATATATATAATTATTTAAATAAACTTTCGACCTTTCAATTGAAATAACTTATTTTATATTAATGTTATTTCTTATTTACATAATTACTTGTTTGCAACATTAACAAGATTTTTATAATTGTCCAACTTGTTTTTAATGTATATATAAATTTATATATATATAAATAATATTAATATATGCATATATTTATATATAAATCAATTTAATTTAATTCCCACGACATTTTCAGTCTTAATAACATACATCTACAGTTGTTTTCTGATTTGATTTTCAATAAATTTGCTGCATTTATTAATTACTTAATACAGCTAAGACCCTTCTCAGTCTCATGAATGTCAACTTGTTTGCAACTCTTTTAATTTCTTAATGGAAATTTCATATCGCTGTGCACCTGAGCTCATTTCATAAATTAAATCAATGGCATTTTTAACACCATTCCCATACCAAAAAAAAGGGGTTCAAAAAGCAACTTCAATCTTGACTATCGAATTAAATAGTTATACTCTGTTTGCCAAATGGGAGAATTGCATACTTGGTTTGTGCAATCTTCGTTTTATAATTAAATAAAATAATTATTAAGGCAATTTGGTAGACATGTTGTTAGCTAATTTTTTCAGTACGATTGAAATTCTTTTTCAAAGTTCGACATAAAGATTTCTCTGCTCCCGTAATTGAGAAAAATACAACAGTTTGGAAGCGGAGTATATTTTAGTCGGGAGCTTTTGTCTGCAATATTCTTATTAATTTTCTTTATTTATATATTTTTTTTTGCTTGCCTCAATATTGATATTCCATCAGTTGGGCTGGCCAACACTTTGCTTTAAAATGAGCACAAGAAATAAAAAAAAAAAACCAACAACACTCAGAGAAGACAGCCTTCTGTGTACTTTGGTAAATCGCATTACGCCATTACGATGTCCAGCCGCTTATCAAGAACCACTTAAAAGCCGTCCCAGCTTCCCAACCATTGACCTGTACAGTGAAGCCTTTGCTGGCCATTTTTTGGGTGGTGCTGGTGACGTTGCAATTTCGTGCGTTTGCACTCAGCCGGGGAGAATTGAGATGAGCATGGGGAAAAAGGAATTCAGAACTGGACTGACAGCAATATTTGGGGCATGGATTTCAGGCTGGACACAGTCAATGGCAATGAAATGTTTTATCATTAAAAAACCAACGAAAGAGCACAAAAGGCATATACAAAAAAATATTCATTTCGTATATAAACAAAAGCAACATGCAAGCAAAAAAAAAACAAAATATCAAGTGAAATGTGTTCATATATTTATAATGATGATGATGAGAATGGAAATGGGAATGGGAATGAGGATGTGAATGCGTATATAGATGATGTTGCTGCCTCTCCCAGACTCTGTATTGTTGTTTACTGCGTAAAAATATAGATGTATGTGTGTGTGTCTGCATATGAACATTAATTTATTGCGTGCATCAGGTGACGTTGACCCATTTAAATTGGGATTGTATTGTATACATAAAATAGAAATGAAATTTCTCTGAATACCTCAAAAGTGAGATTATGAAATAAGTGTTGGAAAATGGTTAAAGTTAAAGAAATTGACATTTAGTTTACAAAAATATTATTATAGATTAATGTAAACAACGAAATTTTCATATACCACTGTAGATAAGTTTTTTATCAGTTAAATATTTTTTAGAATATTTATGATAATTTATATATTCAAACGCTTAAAGGTATGGGAATAAATTTCCAGCTTAAATTGATACAAGCAACGAAATATTAATTAAAAATTCTTCAGAATGTTTTGGGCAATTTATCTTATAATTAAATCAAAAGTGAGGTTAAGAAAACAGTGTTGGAAAATGGTTAAAGTTATGAAAATTGACTTTTAGGTTACTAAAATATTAATATAGATTGATTCAAGCAACGAAATATACAGAAACACTGGAGATAAGTTTTTCATCAGTAAAATATTTTAGAAAATTGTCAAAAAAATTAATATATATAAAATAAAATATAAATTATTTTTTCCACATAGTTCTTTTTAACCTATTAAAGAAATTAATATATTTTCTCTAATACACCCAAGCGTTGATATTTTTAATAGCAAATCTGCAAGTTTTTAAGACAAAATCCTTAAGATTATCATTATATTTTACATATTCGCCTTTTCACTCTTAATGTTCGGCTCATCATTCAACTAAAAATCCAATTGACATGCTGTATTAAGATCTTTATAAACTTTCTTGTTAAGATCTTATAATGTGCAGTTGAAGCAAGTTCTCTTTTAAATTAATTTCATTTTGTTGGTGCTTTGATGGCTTGATAAATGAAACTCACCCCACGATGAAGATGAAGATTCCTTTCATTTCCATTCAATAATCCTTTTTTTTTGTGTACTCTTGTTCAACTTGAGGAACTTTCTTTTACGCTGTACCTTTTGCTTTGTGCTCTATACTATGCTTTTAATTTTGAGCTGATTTTTTGATTAATGCTTACGCGGCTGCTCCTTTTTGTCCCGTTACGAATGCTTTATGCAAATCGCCGGCACTTTAATTAGAAAAAAACTCCGGGACTCATCGTTCATTTGGAAACTGCCCATAATAAGTTGTCTCCAAGTTTTGCTCATTATTCAGAGTTTTGTTTTTTTAATTTTTCATTTTTTTTTGGTTGCTCGTCGTTTTGTTTGTCATTTATAAATTGGAAAACTTTTCTTAAGCAAATTATGCCATTTTTTTTTGCTTTTAAGAGCCCCAGACGAACCCTTTTCCTAGCTGTATGTACTTGGTTTTAATCGAGCAAACGCTTTTCCTTTTTACTGAAAATTCGTTGCGCTTATAGGAATTTATCTGTAAATGCAAAACAGCATCAGGCAGCGGCATTTGGTTTCAGCCTCAGTCAAAATCAGCCTTTAACTTCAACTTCAACTTGGATTTGGACCGAGAGCCCTTTCGTCCTTGCAGCACAGACAAACAAATTAAAGGGGGATTATCATCATTTCATCTTGTTGGCTGACGAATGCCCCTTGGACAACCCCCCGTTGTTGTTGCCACAGTTGAACCCTTTTTTTGTGGCCATTGCCATCGCCATCGCTCAGCTGACGTTTCTCAAGCGTCGTCACTTGGCTGGCTGCCTGTTTGCCTGCCTGCTTTGCTTTTATTTTATTTTTATTTTATTTTATTTTTAAACTTATTTTTTACTTATGCATTTCCTACTGCGTCTCAGATTTGCCTTTCAAGATTCAGACTCAGACCTGAAGTCGCGGCATTGAGGTAGGCAAGGGTTAACATCAACATCAACATCAGCTAACTAAAACAGCAGCAGCAGCAGCAGCTTCTTCTGGCCTCATCTTCAGGTTCCCAAGCCGACGACTTTTGCATCCGTTCGCCTGGATGGTGCATTCAACTTTAATGTCTTTGATTTATTGTCGCTGCCCCTTTCCGCTGCCAAGGCAATGAAAGCGAAACAATGGAACCACCAGGAACGAGCCCCTGTTCTTAAGCCAACTGTCTTATACATATATATATATATTATATATATAGTATATAGAGAGGACTGTAAGTAGGTCTATAGGCTACCGTGGCACTTTCGGTTTTTCAGTCACAGCCGCGTGGGTTTTTAGTCGTATCTGTGATTGCATGTGCTTCCTTTTTTTGTTTTTTCATTCATTCTTATGATGTAATAAATATGCGACCCTTTGTCTGCTCGACTCCTGCGGAACCCTGCCTGCCTGCCCCTGGTTTCCTTTAGCTGCATGTGAAAATGAGAACATGTGTTGTTTTGTTGCTGCCACAGAAGGGAAGTGCCATAAATACTCGTTGAAAATCTGTTGATTAGTGAGCAAATAAATTCCTGTCTATTATGTGGTCAGCTACGTCTTGGCCAAAAACTCACAGGCCCAGTCCCAGACTCAGTTCAGAGATTATGTAATAAAGATAAGCGAAGAACTACAACTCGAACAAGTGTTGCTGCGGGGCGTGTCTCTAGTAATTAGCCCCGAGAATGTGGCATGCTGCTGAGTTATGTGTCTGCTGTACCAGTCAGAGCTAAGTATTATTGCTGCTTGGTTTCAGTTTCAGTTTCATTCAATGCAGTTTTGTTATTGAAACCCTTTTTTGGGTCCTTGTCTGCCCCGCACAGAAATTTCTAAACGTTTTTGGTTTAGCCAAAACTTTTGCCTGTTTGTCGGCTTATGTGTACGTGTGTGTGTGTTGCAAAAGTAGACCACAAAATTGTTAGTAATGCTATAAACTTTACCCTCTAGTTGTACTCAATCCAAGCAGCAGAGTCAAAACCAAAAAAGTACAAACAAATTACCACACAAATTGTGACAAGCCAACAAAAAAGTTGTTTTATTTTTTTTTATCACTTTTTGGGGCGGGTAACGCATACGCCACGTTGTCTGCCACAGATTCAGGCAAATGCCTCTAGCAGATGTTGTTGTTGTTGTGCCTTGATTGACTGCCCGCAATTTGATTGATGACTGCTGCTTGATATGCAGAGAAATATAAGCTACATAAAGTAGTTAATTGAATATAATAAAAAAAATATGTTTTTATGTATTTAATTAATATCTTAAGGCTATAAATTGTTAAAGTCTTAATATGTTTTAAAATTACGATTATTACTATTTATATTTTTTTTGATAAAATTGTTTTAGTTGTTTCGGAAAAGTTAAACCTCAAAAGTTAAGATAATACCTAATAATGCAAACTAGAGTATTTTTAATGGAACATTAAAACGCGCATTAATATAATTTATAGGTTTCAATGCGACTGAAAGATTTAGTTGTTTTAAACATTTATGTATTAATCAAATGTTGTATTTTTAATGCAGTTTTCGCGCTTTTGCCATTTAAATATTATAACACTGCAGTCTCAAATTCAGTCTCAAATCAAACTCAATTTAAAATTGTTTTTTTCTATTAATTATATGCAAATAGCAGCATTTAATGGCAGCAATAGCAACATATTATTATTACTGTGTTTGTAATTGTGGGTGTTGCATACGACAAGTGATGTGAGTAATGAGATACACTCACAATGTACTCATTCAAAGACTCACTCTCGAGTGAGTGACAGTCAACACGTTTTCCCCTCTTTCGGTGCTGTCATGCGCGAATCAAGCTGCTTAAAGGGGGATTCACTTTTCATGGCAGATTTTGAGCGTTGAGCGCCTGGCAAATGTCAACTTCGATCAACAAGCAGCGACAGCAACAGCAGCGGCTTTAGCTGAGTGAAACCTGCCCGCCCCATTGCTGTTCTTGCTGTTGCAGCCACACGTAGGCGCAACCAAGTCAAAAGGAAATGTCAGTCAGGCGACAAGTTCACAAGCAGCAGCAACATGCAACAACAGTTCATATGTTCTACTCGTAGAGCTTATCCTGCGCCACAACACGTGCAACAACAGCAACAGCGGCAACAGCAGCGACTGTGGTGAGTTCTGTCAGCGACAAAGCTGCACGGCAACAAAAGTCGGGCAACATGTTGCAGTTGCTGTTGTCGCTGCTGCTGCTGTTGCTGCTGCAGCTGCTGGCAAAATTGCAATTTCACAAAACATGCACACAAGCACAGAATGTATTGGTCTCGACTCGCTTGACGTCGCCAGCAGCAACAGCAGCAGCAGCAGCAGCAGCGACTGCAAAATTGTGCCGCCCGGCCTATAAGGCCAAAGCTGCCGTTGTTGTTATTGTTGTTGCTGTTGTTGTTGCTGTTGTTGTTGCTGCTGTTGTTGTTGCTGCCGTTGCCATTGCCGTTCGCCGTCGATTGCGATTCCGATTCCGAGTCCGATTCCGAGTCGCTTTTTAGCAATTGAGTTGCCGTTGCCGCATTCGCATTTCGGCTTTCGTGCCGCGCGGCAGCCAAAAAAGAAAAACCTGATAATTCTCTAGAGAACTTATTAAATATCGCGTGCTCTCACCTATATACGATTATAAAGCGTATCCTAGCGGTTCTCAAAATAATACGCATTGTGTGTTTTTATTGTGCTAACTGAAAACAACTGAATGCAGAAAAACTGAAAACTAAAAAAACAGAAAAATAAAAAACTAGACTGCAAGTTAAACTGCTGAAATTGGCGACGGCAAAAGTTTTTGTGACTTTTTTTCATATTTTTCCGAGAGGAAATTGCATTTTGCACTTTTGCATTTTGTTGATTTTTGACTCTGTGAACATTTTGTGTTTTTTTATACTGCATAAATATTAAATTGTGAAACTATACAACGACTTGCAAATATTACAGTCAATTGGTGAGTTTTGCTTATTGTTAGTATAGTGAAGTGTTATGAATATATATCAAAAGTATATTTAATTAAAGGCTAAATATAAATATTTGTTATTATTTTTATATTATTTAAAGCAACTCTGTAGACAGAATTAAGCATTAAAAAATGTAAATATATTTATAGTAAGCTTTTTGTATTGAATATTTAAAATTTAGCAAAAATCTTGTTATTTATATATTTATTTAAAATTTCCATTTAATAAATATAAATAATTTCTTCGAAAATGTTTTCAAAACTAAATGAACTCTTATTACATAAATCTATATAATTATATGACAAGTGCTGAAAACTTTAAGTAATTAAATTTCCAAAAGAATTTACCTTTAAACTAAAATGGAGGTTTATTTTGTTTTTTTTTTATCTTTAATAATATTATTAGGAAAATCAAATTTTTAATAAAATTTCATAATACTTTGTATATAATGGAGTTTTCTCTGACGCTTAAAGTTCATTTCCAAACTTTCGAATATCAATAAAAACAAGAAAAAGAATTTATGTTATTATTTAATTAAAAAATTAATCATAAATAATATATATATTCGGGATATTCTGAATATGAGAAATATGCATTGCACTTTTTACAATTTTTATTTAAAATATGTAAAATTCTTAATGCACATTTCACGTATTTAGAATGTCAATAATTATTTTATATATTTGATTAAGTTTACATTAAAGAAACTTGAAAAGCTTAGCAGCTGTCTTACAATCAGTTTTAAGTTCTTTAGGCTGTGCTTGGTCTTGACTTAAATTCGAATTGTTGCACACATGCGCTACAAAAACCCCAAACCCCGACTCCGACTCCGACGCCGACCCTGAACCAGAAACAGACCCAAAGACCAGCCTGCTGCCACTAATACTAAAACCAGTAATCACACACACACACACATAATATATGTATATACATGGCCTATACTTGTAGTTGGCCATAATCATCAGCTTCCTTTTGGCCAGCGCCATGGCGCTGCTTCCTGCACGACAAACAACAATAACAAAAACAACAATAATGTTAGATCAATGCAACTCTTGCAGTCTGCAGTCTGCTGTCTGCTGTCTAATATAATTTTCAAATAACTCAACTAAGCAGCAAATGAAGACCATGGAATTGGCCAAGTCGCCCATTGAAATGCCAAAACCAAGTTAGAAACAGATAGATGCTAATCCAGAATTAACACACTGAGCCAAAGAAGGGTGAAACAGCTTTTGATATAAAAATAACACAACTGTCTATTGCAAACAAATATAAAGTTATCTTATTTCTTTTAATGTTCTCGATTTATTAAACATTTTATTTATTTTCAAATGATTCTTTTTTTTGAGTGCAGTTTTAAGTTTCCAGTTACCATTTATAAGGCGGTCTTCAAATAAAAAACCAACGAGAGCAACAATAACCACAATGTAGAGAGAAAAAAAAAGGGATAAGCCGGAAAGCAACACGGAACCCAAATTAATACAATAATTGAAGGCAATTTAGTGTAATTTTCTTCAATTTCGTTGTTGTTGTTTTCAGTTTGTTGTTGTTGTTATTATTGTTGTTGTTGTATGTTGTCTGTTGCTGTTGGTTTTACTGTCTAGCCATTGACTTTGCCAACAACTATTATCGCATTTGTTTGGCATTTGGCCGCTTCACCTTTCAGCCACCCCTTGTCCCTTGTAATCAGCTCTAAAATAACTTGAAGTTAATTTTCCCGTACGCCCTGTAAGCTCTTCTCAGACCCCGTCCCAGTTCCAGATTTAAACTCGATCTTGGTCTGGGTCTGGGTCTCAATTGTAACTTTACCACACCCAAAGTTTATTTACACGTTTTATAGTTCTCTTTCTATGGCTCTAGCTGACATTTTATTAGCCCGTCTACAGTCTACAGCTCTTGTTACCTAATTAAATTAACCCAAAACAACCGAAAAGCATCGCCTTGACCAACAGTCCCACCAGAGCCAAAGTTACATTTCGAGTTGGCCAGGTGAAAGTGCGCCACTCCAAAACCTTTCACAAAACGTCTCACATTTGTTTTCCAAGTCGAATCTTATCTCAACACCATAAAAACTGAGACCAGCTGTTCAGTGTGGTAGTTTGGTTTATTGTAATACCCTGTGCTCATATAAATGTTTGTGGAAGGCATCATTAAATTGTGGAAATTATTGAATAGCTAAAAGAAGATTTGATGGAACAGGCATAGTATTAAAAGCTTTAACGTGTAATAAGTTACGTTAAATATAACAATTTCTTTAATCAACAAATATATTGAACAGAAATTAGCAAAAAGTAAACGGAAAATATATTAATGAATTATATTAAAACTTATCAAGTTTTAGATTTATTTTATAAGCAATGTTTTGCTTATTAAATATGTGAAATAAAATGATCAAATTTATTACATTAATTCAAGATGCTTTGTTGTAAAATAATGTAAATAAAAAGTAGCAATATATCCAAGAATCGTTGGTGATTAAAATGTAAAACTATCAATATCTTGGATAGTGCTTATTATGGTTTAATTGACAGCATTAACTATAAAGTATATATTCTGCGATTCTATACAAATATTTTCAATAGTATCGTTATAAAGAATATATATTTTCTATTTTATATAATTTGAATTTACATCGAACACATTCCTATCAAATTGCAAAATAAATTTAATAAAGATTTTTATTTTCATTTTTTAAAAGTTTATCTGCAACTACGAATCTAATTCAATTAGTTTTATTGAAGAGCTGTCTATGAAAATATTAAACGCCACTCAATTTATAAACATTGCTAAGCTAAGCCTTATTATCACACGGTTTGTAATGTCACAGTTAAGTAATCTTGTCACACGTCAATTTCAATCTTTCAAATCCATTTACATACCAAATACCAAACGTTTTAACATTTTTGATAGACGCTACAATACTTTAATAAAAAAAAAAAATATATATACATATAAATAAAACTTCAAGTCACATGTGCCAAAAATAACATTGCAAATACAAGTATTAATAAAAACTGAAATTAAAATTTGTGTTTTCATTATTTTTTTTTCTCTCAATTTTTTTTTTTTTTTTTATTTTTATTTGGATTTACATTTTGCGAAAATTGTTTTCATTTATGTTTTCTTTGCTGCTGTTGTAAATTGTAATTTGAAAAACATCACCGCAAACTGTCAAAATGCACTGACATTTACAAATTATTTTGCTGGCAGCAGTGGGGTGCCAGTGGTGGTGCCACAGAGTGGTGCTGCTGGTGGTGCAGCAGCACTCCGCGCACCACCATGCAACCCATTGGCAGCAGTTGAGGCCATTTGACGCTTTGAAATGCGAAATGGAAGCGGTCACCGTTAATTTGCGTCAACGGGCTAATAAAGTTTCGTGTCGCCTTTTTGCTTTTGATTTTTGGTTTTTTGGTTTTTAGTTTTTGGCTTTTGGTATTTTGGCATTTGGGCAAGCGCAAGATGACGGCAAAGTTGGCTAATGCACTTGTTGTACGTATCTGTATCTGTATCTATAGCTGTGCCTGCATCTGGCACTCAATGTATCTGTATCTGTATCTGGCAACATTGCATGCCAAATAGCCAAATTAGCCACGGCAATCACAAACACACATATATAGCATATATATATAAGAAGAAGCTGACATTTCAATAGCATAAATCTAAAAAAATCTTACGCTCTTTCCAGCTGAATGCAAACTATTTGCATCCTTAACTTTGTAACTGCCTCTGGCGTTTTTTATGAAATTCCGATTACCCATTAATTGCCTTTGATTGAGCACCTGAGCTCCTGCTGCCTCTGTCTCTTTCTTTGCCACTTGCAACTTGCAACAAAGTATCAATGAACCTTCCTTGCGCCGCGGGCGATGCAACCGAATAAGTGAGGATCGTTTGACGTTGCTTTTTTCTCTACTCTTTTCCTCTCTTTTCATTTTTTATTTTTTATTATTATATTTTTACTCATCGTTGCGCAAGGTGCAAACTGGCTGCATAGATTGGCCCTACCTGTGCCCACAGCTGCCTGCCTGGCCTGCCTGCCTGGTTTATGGCTCTGCGTGTCTAGGAGTGGCCGTGCCTAATAGCTGAAGAATACCCAGCAAACAAAAAAAAAAAAAAACTCAAAAAACTAGGGAGAGCACAAAAAAATGAATTATGATTTGATGGTAGGCATTTAATGGATGGCCATGGATCTTTGAATTGAACAAAAATTCTCGTTTGGCGCCAACAAATTGACAGCTGCCTTTGTGTGTGTGTAAAGTTCTCTGACTGGACAGGTGAATGCTATTTGGTTAGAATGCCTTATTGTCTGTCCGACTGTCCATTTGTCTGTCAGTCTTTTGTTTCATTTTCTAATTGAATTTTAGCTGGCACGACAGCGTCGTCGCATTGTCTTTTGACGTGCTGTGAAAGGCCACTGCAACTGCAACCCATATCGATAAGGAAGTGCACCACAGTGCACCACAGCAGCAACCACAACAAACAGCAGTGTCTAAGCAGCCACTGAAAAGCATTTCAAATTGGAGCATGACAGCACCGCTCAAGTGGTGTTAGAGTTTGAATTTTAGTTTTTCGGGCTCTTGATGGATAGGTGTTGCTTTGTGGTTGACTTTGATGGTTCCTGCTTTTCTTTTAGTTAAAAAAAAAGTGAAAGATGTTCCTGGCAATCTGTTGGCTTAGAAAACTGTCAACTACTTGCAATTGCAGTTTTTTTTAGACTTGCCTCTAATCTTTAATATTGCGTCTTCATAGTGCACATTCAAGTCTTGCCAATTAGCCTTGGCATGATGACTCTGTCTTTTATGCTAAATGCCCACTTCATTGCTGGGATCCTTAACGCCTACACAATGCCAAGATCAAAGACAGAGCTCTGTGGCAATCGCATGGGCGTTGCAAGAGCTACAAACAACAATAATAATAATAACAACAACAACAACAAGCTGCTATAAAAATGTTTAAAACCCTAAGCAGTTCAAAACACATCTCACAGTTTAATAGCTTTAAAATATAACCAGTTAACTGGCAACTGGCAACTGGCAACTGGCAACTGGAAACACAACCGCCCACCGGTTGAGGCCTTATAAACAATGCCGTTGCATAAATTGTGAAGCCACAAAGGAGACGAACTGAAAAACTCATTAGCCGCATCGCCTACGAAACATAAATGCAATAATATTGTACAAAATTACGAGCCTAATAACATAAATTTTCAAAAGACCGACCATAACCTTTGGCAAAATACACACACATGCATGCAGTTTTGTATCTATGAGATACGCGTACGCAATGCGTTTGGGTTCATTTTATATGCATAAAATACATATGTATATAAGGTAAGGAGCTGGCCGGCCTTATCAAAACTTATGGCCCAGAAATATTGCGTCGAGCAGCGTCATAAACATAAACTAGGCGAATTAATTGAGTTGGCGATGGGGAAAGATGTTGCCGGAGTGCCGCCCTCCCTCTGCAACAATTGTGAGCGGAGGTCCATAAAGCCGAAAAATTATGCATTTTTAAGTCGTATGATGTTGCACCTGCAACCGCAGTCGCAGAGACAGTCGCTGTCGCAGTCGGAGTCGGAGTCGAAGTCGCATTAGAGCCGCATTTGGCCAAAAGCAACAACAACAACAAGCTGGCTCAGCTACCTGGCTGGCTGTTTGGGTCTAATTGAGTTTTGAGAGTCGTTACACTTCATCGCAATGGGAGTAAATTAAACTGTCATTAGTTTACCCTTTGGCACTTTTCTCGCCCCGTCGCCCCTTTGCGAACTCGATCCAAACGATCTCAAACATGTGAAGTGGCGCGTTTTTTTTTTTGAGTTTTTTTTTGCTCTTTGCAGCCGTAATAATTTTGTAGGTTTTACGAGTGCCGCCAAGACAATTAGGCATTTGTTGTATTGTTGTTGTACATACACACACACACACACACACACTCGCCAAGTGTGGGCATTTTGTTTAGCGGCTTTTGACGCTTTGATGTGCACAACTGAAAAACGCGCGCAAGACGCGCGGCGCGCGAGCCCGCAACGAATCTAACGCCTTTTCAAAAAAAAAAAAAAAAATACAAAAAAACTTTGTTAGCTACATGGCTTTTAACTTTTCGTAGATGTTGTACCATGCTGAAGATTTATTTTTCATTATAGTGTGCCGACATCGACATCGTTGTGGGTGTCTATGCCTTGACACAAGCCATTGGGCCATGACGCGCATAAAAAACACAACAAAAAAAAATCAAAAAAAAAAAAAACTACAAAGAACAACAAAAAAAAGTTTCGCTTTTTTTTACTTTCTGCCGAAAGATGATGATTTTCAATTTGAGGCGGTTTCAGAAGAACAATCATAGAATGGAAATTTCATTAAAAAAAAAGAATGTTATAGAGAAAAAGCTAGACAGGTTTAGATCAGAAGGAAATTTGGAAATAGAATTTTTGTAAGCTAATGTCATTAAGAATAATTTTTCACCTTAGAGATGGGTTCAATGTGAGCAGTTAAATATTATTTAAATCTATATATTTTAATTTTAAACGCAACAAATTAGCAAGCAATCGATTCGACACGTTTTTTTGCCAATTTTATAGCCAAGAAATATAATTTGTTTGCCCTATTTAAAAGACGTAGGCAGAAACTAAAAATATTAATTTTATTTCGTATACATATGTTTTAATTTTAAATTAGTTTTTCACTTAATTTTTGGGGCGTAAACATCTATTGAATTGTGCGCGTTTTCAACGCGTTTTAAACCGCAGCAAATGCTGTTTCATTTTGTATCTATTAAATTCAGTTTTTACTGTCCAAATTAATTGGCTGACCAATGCATAAAATTAGCTAACACCAACTGAACAACTTCGAAGAAAAATAACACTGACAGACTGTTAAATTGGGAACTTGAGAATCACACAAATCCGCAACAGTTTATTGCACCTGCCATAAAAAAAAAGCCGCCCAAAAGGCGCGCACAAATTAAGCCGCATGATTTATGTGTGTATGTGTTTAGGTGTGTGTGTGTGTTTGTGTGTATTATTTTTATGACAAGCTAAATGATATAAAAAACCACTTTTTAATTCAAATGCGCTACAAAATGTTATAGCCCATCAAATAATTTGCATAAATTGTCAGGGCACGTGTCACAAACTGCACGGCAAATTTGATAAAGAACACAAAAAATTGAATCGGAACAATTGCAAAGCAGAAACAAATGTCAAACACTTTTGATATGTCAAAACTAAATTCTTAAAACAACAAAAAAAAGAATTATAAATAAAAATCCCGACATTGGCATACTCTGTTTTAAGTTATTTAGATGGCAACTCAAAAATGTTGTGGGGCAAAATTTTAAACAAACTGTTAGTAATACTCCTATTAAAGGTAACGTAGATACAGATTTTTGCAGAAATGTTGATGAGAATAAGCTTCAACAAATTCTTCTAAAATTGGTTTTATTGAAACACACATTGCACAATCCAAATATACCCTAGAAAATAGCGTATAAAAATTGCAAGTTTATGTGCATAATAAAAAAAATACACATAAAAAAATGTATCCATTAAATATTAAATATAAATATTCTAAAGCAGCGGCAGATAAAACAGAAAATCTATATGTTTTAATTTTTTTTTTTCTTTGTGATTTTTGGTTGCCTTTTGTTGTTTAATGATTCACTTGCCACACTCTTGTTGTTGTTGTTGTTTTTGTTGCTTCTATTGTTGTTGTTGCTGTTAATGACTTGACAGTAAAGTAGCCTACACAATTTATAGCAAACTTGTCCGCCTACAATCAGTTTTTCATTCAGTTTTTTGTATTTTTTAATGCCTTCGTCTATATAGTTTGGTTTTTTTTAATTGAAACATTTTTGACCATATTTTCTTAATGATCTGACATGACATGGCGTCTGTTTTTTAATGTATATGTGTGTGATTTCGTTTTAGCTTTAAGAAATAAAATTTAACTTAATTTTGGCTAATTTAAAACAGCAAACTAAAATTCAAGACGTGGCGCCCCTATATGTATATACATCTGGTATTTAAGCATATATGTACATATATCACATACTACTTATATAGCTTATATACATGCAGCATACAAACGTATATCATTATTATAATTTGTACATTGTGTTCTCTCCTCTGTTTATTGCAGTCGCCATCGCAAAACGCCAACGCCTTTGGGCCACAAGCTGCAAATGTTGGGTAAGTTTTCATTATTGTTGTCTTCATGTTGCTATTACTTGTTATTGTTGCTGTTGTTGTTGTTGTTATTGTTGCTGTTGCCAAGCACTTTTATAGTCACTTGTCGTTAAAAAACAAAATATGTGTTGAAAATGTTTTTTTATGACACGAAATGAGCAGAGCCATAAAATTGACTCGAGTGAGCAATATAACGACGATGTGCCTTGCGGCTCTTGAATTCTGCAAATGGCATTTGCATTTTGTATGCATTGTACACTGAACTGCATTGAGAGTTTATGTCATAAAAATTTATATATAAAAAATAAAATTATGACAAGAAGTAGTCTAATTTCGCCTGATGGTAATTTTCATTAAGCATTCTACTGTACTTCATTGCAAATGTTAACTAAGTTTTATTATATTAAATTACAAAATGATTTAATAATTGTAACAGTGTAACACTATTGTCATTATGTCAGGAAATCATGTAGTTAAAACTTTAATTAAAAATATTCTTAATTCGCCTTGCAGTTTGATCGGAGATTAGCTCTTTAGCCAATACACAATACTGTTTTTTATATATAAATATATTTAAAATATAAATACAAAGGAGAGGAAAATAATGTGTTAAATGTAGGATCTGATGTCTTTAGTTGTATTAAAAAATATATGAAATTATGAAATTAATTAAAATGCAACGAAATGCTTAAAATTGCAATACTAACATTCAAAATGCAATGAATTAATTTTGTATTTTTCCTGCCATCAATCTGTGTAAATTACTTCCTAATAAAATTATTACTGACCTTAGCTTCAAAATTGTTTGACCTTTAAGACTCATTGTTCGCTTGTTATCAGCTCGAGCAAGAGATTTCCTGCTTTATAACCACTCCCAGTTAAGATCAGCTTCTGTTCAACTTTAAACCTTGCTGAATTGAACAGCAAAAATAAAAAAAATAGAAAAATTAAAAAGCAAATATATAGATAAAGACTAATATAATGCCAACTAATTGAATTGATTTATGCATGTCGCGCATTTTAATGAAGTATTTTCCATCTGCTTTTGCTTTTGCTTTTGCTGTGCTCACTTCCATTTGATTAATTTGAATTTATTTAGTTTCGATTTTTGCTGCCATATGTCGTAGCATAATTTTCGTTTTTTGCTCTATCAATTTCAATGAATCACATTATAAGTTTCAACCACGTTGTCTGTTGTCTGTTTTGTGTCCACGCTTGCTATTATTTATTTATATTTATGCATAGTCAAAGAGCTGTGAGCTCTTAAAAAGCTGAGTAAACTCATAAGAAAAAGGTATTGGTGGGCAGGGGGGGCACGGCGGAGACAATGAGCGGTAGTCAGGAGAAGCAGGAGGAGGCTTTGATTTATACCTGGCACTTTTTATGGCCATTTTGTTGGTAATTTATTAACAAGCTTGTTAACAACCTCGTCTGGCCAATATGCAGATGCAGATACCAGCCAAACTGTGCCTCCACCTCAAGCCAGTGCCTCAGCCTGTGCCTCAGTCTGTGCCTCAGCCGTGTGCCACAACCTGACCAGTCAGTCCAGAGAGAGGTTAAAGGCCACTACGGCAGCTAGCCGGCTTGAAATTGCAACAGCAGGTGGCTTTCAGGTTCGTAGCCGTATTTATAGAAAGTTTTTTTTTATTTTTTTTTAACCAACAGGCGTGCATTATGCGCACACACACACACACACACACACAGTCAAATTAAACAAAAGCTCGCACTCTTAAATATTTAAACAAGAAATACAAAAACTTTGACGTTTAGTTAGCCAACTCAATCCTCAATTCTCCATATACTACACTCGTATATACACATGATTTGTTTGCCCAAGCGCGCGCGGTAGCCAAGTGGCCAAGAGTGTTGGGTAGGAGCTGTTGATCAAATATTCTAAATATTTGCTAAATAATAGAGAAGACAGCAATCGGAGTCGAACCAGTGGCAAAAAGGCTTGGCCAGGCACCAACTCTGTTGTCAGTCAAGCGTAGACAAACATTGGCCCAGGCCCAAGACTAGGCCCAAAGCCCAAAGCCCAATGCCCGATTCCCCCTTTGGGCTCACAGCTAATGGCAGTTGCTTTTGCCGTTTAAATAGCGGCTACTATTTGCGTAGTAAAGTGTACCCAACTGACGAACTGACTAACTGACGGCCCAACATATTGACTGCCTGTCAAATAGACACAACACTCTCAAATCTATGTAAACTATGATGAGCAATAGAGTTGGACGCGTGTTGAGTTTTACATCATGGTCGGACTCATTGAGCATATTATTTTGCGTGATTTCTGATTTTATTCCACAATTAATTCATTTTTACCAAAAGTGTTAAGTTTCCGAGCTTGCATTATATATAAAATCATTTTAATTCAATTTAAAAGTCCTGTAGTTGCTTTAATAGACTTGTCTGTTAGCAAAGGCATCGCCAGACTCCCCCCAATGGGGGAGACGAATTGTATTTTTTTCACCAACAGAGAGAGGGCTTAATTCTTGAATTTATATAAAATAATAATCAAAAAATAATGTTAATAATCTTTATTTGCATTTTAGCAACACTTTCCCAAATTTTCTCTTTCAATTTTGTTTTTCTAATGAAAATATCTGATCTGCCTTTACTAAACCCTTGACTTTTTGTACTCTCTGCTCGTGTCGTGTTAAAAAAATTGAACCATCTCTAAGCCTGCGTAGTACCTTCAAGACTTTGATGCGAGTTGGCAACGTCAATTGAAGTCTCGTCATCGTCGCCATCATCATCATCATTGCCGGACATTTTGCGGCGGACAGCTAAGGGCGACAGCTCCAAGAGTTGTGTTTTTTTCGTGCCCGTCACAGACATTTTAATGTTTTCAAAGCTTTTCATATTGTTTGGGCCATTGATATGAGCCCTGGCCAAGTGGCAAGTGGTCATTTGGCTAGATATGCATCTCTTGGTATAGGCCTGGCTTATACAAAAAATAAAAATCATAATTGAGGCTTAACAGAGAGCAGCTCTGTGTATGCTAATAAGTATCTATAGCTTGTATGCATAACAACAGCTGACTAGCTAATTTATCTGTGCAACAATCTAATTTCAATTGTGCACCTCAGCGACTTTAGGCCAACTCCAGCTAACGAGTTGGCCGGTTGAGAGCTGTGTCAGCGGCAGCGCCAAGTTGTCAACTTAATTTACAGCTAACATGTGAGCTACAAGTTCGCGGCGATTGAGCAAGCGATAAAAAGTATTAATTTCATAGCTCCATGCAATTAACATAAACTGGATAAACGGACAGATAGACAGACAAACAGACAAACAGACAGATAGACTGACTGGCAAATACTTATAAATATGCAAATTCTCGGCTAAATAGTTCAGATTACAAACTGGCGACTTTGGCGAATGCAATGCATTGATTTGCAGATATCGTTGATACTCGTATCTATTGGTTATTTCTGTTATTGATATACGGCTTTATGTGCACCTCGACATTTGGCTGACAAATGTGCTGACGTGTTTGACTAAACATCAGAGGTACCAGACACTTGCCAGAGGGCGCCAGGGAAGTTGTACATACAAATGTGGCTAATATATATAAAATATGGCTAATTTCATTCCCAAAACATCAATTGGCAATTCGTATGATTAGCATAATTGGAAATGAGTTTGAAATGCCACCGAAGCAATAAAAAAACTAAAGGTTAGCATATTCAAAATGATAATGGAAACGATTAATATCATAATATGATGCAGTACTGTCTCTGAATGGAGCTTAAGTTAACTCTGACAAAAAAGCATGGGATACCATCTAAAAGCAGGTTCAACAATCAGGTTAACAAATCAGATAACCAATATACTACTATGCTATATAAATAACATATTAAATGTATGCACAAAACATTAATTTTTACAGCAATTCAATAAATTGTCACACTATATAAAAGGTTTCCAATGAATCCAAAGCACGAGTTTAGATTCTTGAATGCTAAATCGTTAAAAAGAACTTCATATTTCAATTACTGTCAGACTTGTGATAAAAAATTAAAAAATAAAGGTGCTAGAATATGTTATACCCTGGAAGAAGGCTTAATATTAAATAAATTAAATTTAGAAGAAGTGACAAATATCTAAATGATTTCTAATCTTATTATTTTATGATACATCGCTGTATCACAAAGTACAGGGTATTTATTATACCAACAGGAACACAACAATCGATAAACAATTTCAATAAATCGTGCTAGTACAATAAAAGTAAATTAAACGCTTTTTGGTTGCCAATCTTGCCGCTTCTGTAGAGTTGTGTCTCAATTTGCCGGACCGGACGGGACCGGACCGGCCAGACGGACTGTGTGCCCAACTCAGTTCCAGTTCAAGATACTACATGGCCAGTGGCCAGAGCTGATGAGGTGCGCAATATGCGTGAGTTAAGTGCGCAGACGTGGCCTAAGGAGGGACAACAACCACTCAACAACAACAACAATAAACGAACAACAACTTGAGCTCTTTACGCAATTACGTGGAAGCTGGGGCTATGGAAAATAAAAGATACAAAATAAAAATATAAAAAACATTTTCAACTTTCTACCTTTTGCCAGTTTGGCAGTTTGGCAGCCTCAAGGGCTGACCAAAAACTTCGGACCCTTTTCGGGGCGTCAATGGAATGCAAATGCTTAACATGTTGTTGTTGTTGTTGGCCAACAGCTTATCAAAAAATCTATTGGCCAAAAAATGCTGAGCAGATAAGCAGCGGTCTCTGTGCTTCTATTAAGCCATAAAATGCATGCAAATGAAGGCGTTGAAATGCGCATATAGCCAAAAGTCTGGGCCAGGCTCTGAACTGCAAGTTGAAAGGCGTTTGCCTCTGCTTAAAGGGCGCAAAAACTAACGCGCTTCAGTTGCAGATGAGCGGCTGAAGGGGCAGCTGTCCAGTGTGGCAGTGGCAGTGTCGGCTTTGCTGGGGGTAAGTCGCTGTTGACGTCGCCGTCGCCGTCGCCGTCGCAGTGGCAACTAAAACGAGCACCGGCTGACTGGCAATTAATTATGCCCATAGCTTGGGCCAGTGGCTGGCATATGTTTATTTACTTAATTTACTTAATGACACACAAACAGAGCAGCAAAATGTATCTCAAAGATGGGCACGAGTCGCGCACATTTGGGTGAGGTCATCGTGGTTCTATAAAACTTCCTAAGTGTGTGTATATGTGTGTGTGTGTGTGTGTGTCTAATAAATAACATTATTAATTACCAGTGCAATTAACTATAAGTACACCAACACAGAGAGAGAGGCGCCCACAAGGCGACAACGTTGAAGACGACGCCTCGATTTCATTTTCATATAGCTTATATAGCATCTGAGCATCTTATAGATACACACACGACAGATACAGATACAGATACACACAGATACACACTCGCATTTGCTGCACTTTGTGACCCAATTTGAATTTTTCATAAGTCTCTCGCAGTTATTAAGGCGAATTTTGTTTTTAGATCACTCGTTAAGTTTTCAAAGTTTTCGCTTTTTATTTTTTAATGGTTCATTTCGTCTTATATTGAGTGATATATGGATGCATTAATCTTAGTTTATGTTTATTGCCCATATGTTGTTAAATATACATATGCATATGGGTGTGTGTGTGTGTATTCTATGCAAAATGTGCAATACGATAGCTTAATATAAAAGAAAAATTATGTATTATGATCCAACATATCACGATTTATGTCAGCTATTTACGATTTTATGGGCTATTTTGTGAAATCGTATTAAGTTTAAGGTTTCAATGCTCATGATTAGTGAAAAGCGCAATTTTAAGATGACTTTAACGATCCACAGATTAAAAACGATTGAAATTAGTAATAAATATTGAAGAATAAAATGTAAAAGATTTAAAACTGAAATTATAAGCTGACAAGTGCGATATTCTATAAGTTATCGATTGGAAAATAAAAATATATATACATATATAGTAAAGATTCTTTATTCTACTATATATGTGTTCTTTCGAGGAATTATGGTTTTATGTTTTAAAATAAAAATCATAGAAATATTCTTATACTGTTTTGTCTTTTAGAAAAGTTGATGCTTCATTAATCTTTTCACTCTTGCTTTGCTTTTCTTGTTAGTATGTCTTAAATATTGAAACTGTCAAGTGCATAATCAGTTGCCAACACCCTCAACCCACTAAGAGCAACAACAATACCAAAACAACACCAACAACAACAACAAAAACAATGGCATCAAGTCAACTTCAAAATTACAGGGCAACTAAAAATGTTTTAAACAATTTAACCCAAACTGCAGGGAAAGAAGAAAACTTGGCTGCTCTTCGGCTGCTTAGACTTGGGTGACTTGTCTTTTCCCGTCTACCCCTGTTGTGCCCCATCTTTCCCGTCTGTTCCTGGCTGTGTCACAATGCTTAATCTTTATTAATTACAGTGGAATAATAAGGCAGCACCGAGAGAGAGATGGGAGCTAGAGCTGCTCATGTGCATAGCACATAGTTTGGCAGCCAGACTGGCAGGCAAAAGAGATAGAGACAAGGCGGGTGGTGCGGGGCAGGGCAGGGCAGGCAGCCCAACCCCATCCTAGGTCCGTCAACTGATTAATGCCTCAGCCAAAGAGCCAACAAGCAAACATGCCACATGCAACACCAACAGCTAAAGCAACAACAACAACTTCTATTTTTTTTTTTTGGCAGTTTGCATGGTTAGGAATTTCAGCTGTGCTAGGGTTTTTTGGTTTTTGGTTTGGTTTTTTATACCCTGTAACTATTATAAATAGTAAGGCAGTTAGTTAGTTCTGTATACCTTAAAAATATAAATTATGGATTAACATAGATAGGCAAGCTTAAGATTTACCATGTTTCTTTCTTTATATAAATGATTTGAACGCAAGCACTATAAAAAATAGAGTTATTGAATTTTATATTTGTGATCTCATCTACATATCTAATATATATAAAACTGTTCAAGCTGACTGACTGATTGAGAACTCACGAGTAGGTCCATCGGTAGAAGTTAGAAATTTGCGATTTTTACAGCAGCTTAATTTTATATAATATGTTGGAACTCTAAAAAAACTCTGTTAAAAATATATCGGGAAGTGGGTGTAAAATGCCTTTGAAAATTGTATGAAAATATTAGCTGGCACAGTACGTTACAATAAAAGCGTAGCAACGCACGCCGGGAGAGCTTGTATAACAAAAATCTAATATTTGAATTATAGAGACTGATTAACTGGAATTTTAGTCACAACTTATGTTTCTACAATGAGTATCTTCTAGGCAACCACACTCTATATAGAGCATTCCAACTTGTTTTGGTTTTTGGTGTTTTGGCTCTGGGTTTTGCTTTTTCTTTGGATTTGTATTTGGCTTTCGTTTTGGCTTTGGGAGCAAGTGCGTTGTATGTTAGTTGCGCTCTCTGGCGTGGCAGAGGCATTCATCAACGTTGGCGTCAACAAATGCCCTCCACATGCAAAACATGACTCTGAACTCCGCGCTGCCAAATGCACAGCGGGTCGCCGGGCCCAGTCAGCCATGGAATGGGACTTGGAATGCGAATGGAAATGGGCATAGAATATGCAGTATAAAGTAAAAAGTATAGAGTATAGAGTATAGCGTATAGAGGGTATGGGTACGCTATGAAAAGCATATAAAAGGCGGCAAAGCAAAATTAGATAGTAGAGAGAAAAGTAGCTATAAAAACCATTTGATCCTTTGTCCGCTGGCACCGCCTGTCGACCTTTTTTATAGCTGCGCCAGTCGCCTAATTACGCCTCTATTTTGGGCTAATCAGCGGCGTTGACCCCGCGCTCCCTGCGGCATTAGAGGACAAGGGTCAGCTGCGTGGCATGTAAATGAAGTTGCCAGGCAATGGCAGCTGTACGGAATGGGAAGTAAATTATTACCTATTCGTAATTATATCTATTTGCTGTCAATCAGTTTTGGGTGCTGTGCAAATATTTGTCAAATTCTGCGGCTGTTTGCATATTTGCAGTCCAACTTAACGCAATCCGGAATGCAACTGAGCGACAACTGGGAGACAACTGGGAGACAGCAATTAAATATGCGCATAACTGTTGATAATCATCGAATCAATATGCTGATGATTTTCTCACGCACAGAGATACAGAAACGCAGCCGCCTCATATTCAAATGAGTAGCAGCCGCATCCTTTAAATCCCATGGCCAGGACAAAGACATCTCTGAAAGGGGTTTCAGCTCGAGCGCATGAAGTCAACGAGTAGCTCAGGGAGGGAGGTGAGAGCTTAGTAGAAGGGGTCGATCAGAATTTCCTAAGCTAAGACCAAACGAATGCTGAAAGGGGCTGTCTGACAGTTTGTGGTCCTGTTCCCTAGCAAAAAGGATTTGTAATTTGAATTTTAAATAACAGCAGCCGTCGGGGCAGCATTTATGCCTGTAAATTGTATTTACTGCTGAATTAATTTCAACTTTTATTTTCATTTCTTTTCCATTTTCTGTGCATCGATTTGTTAAGGACATTGCCTTAGAACTCTTTTATTTCTTGCTGTTGTTTGCTTAGGTTTCTTCATTAAAAGCAAAATCTTTCTTTATGATTCTTTACCTTTTTTTTCTTTTTTTTTCTTTTTTGGGTGTTTTCTTAAAAGTTTTTGACAGGCGCAGTCAAATGTAAATATTAGAAGGGTGAAGAAAGAAAGAAAACGCAGCTGCTCTTTAGCTCAGATTTCAATCATATTTTATAGAACATTTTACCAAAATTATAGAGAAATTGCACCTCTAAAATATAATAAATTTAAAGTTTATTTAATGACTTATGAAAATCAAAATACTTTACAAAACATATTTCATAAATCTGTTATAATTTCAAGAATAAAAAACCGTTTAAAAAACCTTTGAATATTAATTTAAAAAATTAATGCTTTAAACTCTTTGAAACACTTTAAAATGTTGAATGTTTCAACATGGAAAGCCTTTTGTGCCGTTCTCTATAGAATCAATTTAGTTTTGTGTGTGTCCTTTGAAGGATTACCCGCAAGTAGGCAACGCCCAAGTCCTGTTGAAAGCAAAAACCCAACCCATTCGCCGTCGTCCTGCAGGCAAAATGCTGAATTGCAGCAATAATATTGCAACTGACATCGATATGTGCCATTTGATTTGCATAATTCTAGCAGTCAGCACAGTGCAAAAACGATGACGAGGACGAGAAGGAGCAGGAGAAAGCGTATGTGAATGGAGGGACAAAAAGGGTATAGCTAACCCTAATACAAAGCAGTTTGTGCCCTGCCCAAAAACCAACTAGCAATATATTGACAGGCAGGACCAAAGGCAAGCGTTCTGGGCAGGAGCAGGAACCCTGTGAGCCGCTTAAGCTGCCAATAGCCGCGCCCCCTTTGGTTGTCCTGTGCTGTCTGTTTGTATTTTTGCAAATTCATCGATAATTGGCAATTTGAAATGGCAACAACAACAACAGCAACAACAGACAACCGACAACATTGAAAGGATCAGACAAAAGGCGCGTCGTGTGTCCTGGGGTTGCATTTGACTCGTTGACTCGCTGACTTTGGCACGTTGCCCCCTGTGTCAGAGTTACCCTATGCCAAAAATACGAAAAACGCAAAAATAATGATATCGGGCTATGTCAAGGGCGCATTACATTTTGGCAACAAACGAACTCTCATATAATGCCAGGCTGATAATAACTTAATGACGTTTTAATTGCACACAACAAGTTAATTAAATTCATTGTGTTTATTTTTGGACTGGCACGCCAGCTGTCAAAACCAATTCCAATCAATGCCAAAATTTCGATAACTTGTTGACGGTCACCCAAAACAGTGGCCAACAAATTGTGTTGCCCCCGTCGATATTCGTCGAGTTTTGCACGGTGGCAGCAATTAGTGTCAGGCATTTAATTGCCATACAAAAGATGTGTAGAAATTATTAAAAATGCATTTAAAAAATAAATAAGAGACGAGACCCCATGCATATAAGCTCAAAAACCGGACCGGATCACCAGCTCTGGCCATAAATCTCTTATAATTATTATATAATGCGCAAAAATGTCGAAATATTGTATAAATTCTCAATTGAAAGAGGAATTACATACAACATGGAAGTGAGTTGTCTAATGTTTTATTTGTCTATAAAGGAGTTCAATTTAAAACTGGCCTCTCACATATTGAGACTTCAATCTCTGTTGTTGTTTGTGGGCCAGAGGGGAGAGAGAGAGAGCGGACAGTACAAAAGTGGTTTCGAAAAAACTTTAACACAACAGACAAATTAATAGCCCACGTCTTGTTGGCAAATGAAATCGATTTGTCTTACATTTCATAGTTTGTTTTTTATTCGTCGAATATTGTTTTTATTTTTTTTTTGTTTTTTCTCATTGGTGTTCATTGCTCTCTTGAAGAGTTTGTGGAAGATTACTTCAAGCCATGATAGATAGCTAGATATCTGACCACTTGTACACAATATGTAATCAAAATGTACGTCTGTGAGAGCTGTGTAATGTTTGTGATTTAAAGCCAAAAATATTTTGAAATTATTGCCTTTTTCAGGCTTCATATATAACATTTTAGTTCTATAATAAATTTCTAACAAGAACCTTTTGTTTTGCTTACATTTCAGCCGGCTCGCAATACAGTTCAAAGATACCAAAAAAAAAGTAAGTAAAACTACAGCCTGGTAACTTGGCCAAAAAATACAAAAAGGCAAAAAAAAAAAAAAAAAAGGGCAAACGCCCCAAGTGGCAATAACAAAGAGAACAAACACATCGCAACTTTTACTTGGCTCTTGGGGCTTTTTGGAGCCAAGTCGCCAAGTCGCCAAGTCTCTTGGACTTGGTCGACGTCTCGGCAAAACTCTTTCAAGTTTTTTTGACAGCTGCTGTCAAATGTTGAAAGCCCGCCAGCCCCATACACCAACTGAGAACTGAACCATACAGAAATCTAAAACAAGTCAGAGTCAAAGTCAGAGCCAGAGAGTCTCAGGCTTGGCCTAAAGTGCCCCTAAGTTCCTCACCCGTCCCATATCAGCGTACATCTCTATATGTACATACTTATACACATTCTTCTTATAGCCTTGCCTCTCGTTTCTAAAACTCTTTTAAGCAAAGTTTTCAAAATGAAAACAACAACAATAAAAATACCTAAAACAATAAAAACCATTTTGAAAAATGAAAAATTCTACAATTTAAACTGACATTTAAATTGATAGTTCAAGAGATGCACACGACAGATACCACAGAGAGAAAGAGAGAATATACTGAATATATATGTCTGTATACGATGCTAAAGAGGCGTGGCAGTAGGGGCAGGCACACACACACACACACATACACACACTATGCGTGATGTACTACAAGTTGTTGTAGTTGTGGCTGCTGCGGCTTTTGGCGGCTGATGATGATGCTGATGTGTGCTGATGTCTTCTTGTTTTTGTTTTTATTGTTGTTTTTTCTGTTGCTATGGCATAAAAATGCATGCAACAAATTTCAACTAGATTGGCAGTTGCTGGGAAACAACTTAAAAAACCATAAAAGAATTGCAAAAATTTTGTGAAAATATTATTTACGCAGGCAAAACGAAAAAAAAAACCACATTCAACTGTTATGTGGTTTTGTTAGATAAAAGAGAGACAAGAGAGAAGTTGGATCAAAAGTTTAGTTAACAAAAGTTCAGCCAAAGATTAAAGCAACATAGTGTTCTGTAGCATTGATATGGAATTTAATCAGAAATCGCAAATAAGTAAGAAAGAAGTAAGAAAACAAGTAAACAATAAAAAAAAATCAAGCCTAAAAAAAATTAACTAGATGAAAGGAAAAATTTTAGATATACTTGAATTTTTCACTTTTATTATAAAAATAAATTTTAACTTGTATTTTTATAAGTAAAATAAAAAATTATAAAATAAAAATTAAATTTCAAATTTTATTTTTAAATCATAAAATAGCTCTTATTTTTTTACTCATATAATTAAAATTGATAATAAAAATTTTCAAAGTGGAAAATTAATTATTTGTCAATTTTTAATTTAAATGTTAAAAATAAAATTTTCTTTTGTATATCTATTGAACCAAGACGTGTTTTCGTAAGTTGACATATATAAATAAATAACCTCAATCTCAATAAATTTATATTGGTATATTATGTGTCCTTAAAGGATCAATATTAAGAAGACTGAAAAGCATTATTGAAGTCTAATATATTGTATTGAGTCCAATTATCGTTTAGCACGAGTTTTTCTAGAAACGTAGCCCCGTGTAACATTCCCAAATTTAATTAATTAGATTCAATAGTAAAAAAAACATATAACATATACTGAAAGCAAGCTGTGTTTCTAAAGTTTATTAAATGCATTATTGAAAGCTCTTATAAAGATATTGCGCTCAACAGTTGCATTCATTAATTCAAGCATTGAAAACACATTAAAGCTTCAAGCTTAACAATTTTTATAGATTTGAATTTGGATTCACAGTCTAAAACCTCAACACGTTTCAACGCTATAAATCATTTCTGGCTGCCTGAATACAGTGGTTATTCGATACATATAAAGCGTGTTACCAAACATATTATCTAACACATTGCGAGCATATTTATTTCTTAAATAAACATTGCATTTCCACACTGGCATTTTCATGCATAAAACAAAATTGCGAATGCGAAAAATACATAAATATTGCCAGATACGAGTGAAAACGACGAACGACCATTCAATGGGCAATTTAAGCCGCATAAGTACGTGTATCTCTAGCTGTATCTCTGACTGTAGCTGTAGCTGTATCTATAGCTGTTGCTGCTTTATATGTATCTGTATCTGTTGAGTGCCAGGCAAAAGCCATACTCAACAATCTTGTCAACAGTTTGCCGCCTTTGTCTCCCTGGTGCGTGTGCACTATCAGCCAAGTCACAGATGCAAAGATACAGTGCTACTTCATGGCGCATAGTTTGGGGCACTGCACTAATCTTATAATTAGCATTCTTGGCAGATAACAATAACAACAAAACTGGAACATGCCGCTCGCCTGGACAACAAATAACAAACACGTTGCAATTACGAGTAAAAAACAGAGACAGAGCTCTCAAGTCTCAAGTCGAACTGAGTGCAGAGTGTAGAGTGGACGCGACTCTTAATCGGATTGCATGATAACTGCACATTAATTAAAAAAAATCAACTAATACTTTTATGAAACGAAACAGTGCTAATTGAATTATTGCTGCCATGCACTCGCTCCGTTTGCTTTCATTTCATTTTTGTTTCGCTTCTTATTGTGTTTCATTTTTAGTTTTTTCTTCTTTATTTTACAACCAGCTCTTTTAATTGGCAAAATTTTGTTCACTCTCTCTCTCTCTTTCTCTCTAAAAACCGATCCGAAATTCAGAATGTTAACGTATCCGTACCCGCAGCAACATATTTGTTTACGCTTCCAGGAAGACCTAGAAATGCTTAAAACAGTCGAGACAGAACTTAGGATATATGCACATATATTCTGCCTTCTAACGGTAACCAGCTAAAGCCTGCTAAAACCAGTCGAAGTTCAATTTTTTGGGGCTCCAAAAAATATCCATAAACCATGAAAACAGCACGAAAAATAGCAACAAAAATGTCAAGCTCAGTTTTCAATTGCAACAGCAAAGTTGTTCTTTTTTTTTGGGTTGTAATCCGAGAGCAACCAGAACAACAACAACCTTAAGAGGTAGCCAGATAACCTAACCCATTGTTATTGTTGTTGTTGCTGTTATATTTGTTGTTTGGGACTAAAACTGCGGGCTTAGTCAGTTGGCTCTTGGCTCGTTGGGCCTGGTGCTCCTTTCATGGCACGGCATATTAGTTTTCAAGTCTTCACATTCACATTGTTCATTATGATGAGCCACCGAACACGAAAGAACAAAACAACAACCAGAACAACAATAACAACAACAACAGCAACAACAAACAAACTGCAAAAGACGAGCCCAAAAATTGACAATGGACGTTGACGCTCAAGTATCTGCAAGTGCACGCAATGTACTTTGTTTTGTATCTGTATCTGTATCTTCTATATGCATGCAACGAACTGTGGACAGTAGCCTCTGCCTAGGGCCATGAAAGGCAAGGCAAGGCAAGCTATGGCAAGAGGGGGGCCACCGGCTAGAGGGCGGTTTTAAATTAAGGCGGTGCAGACATTTCAACAGCATGTCGCTTCATTTAAGTTTTTTGCATCAATGCACTCGTGACAATTTGTCATCAAAAAATAGGAAAAATAAAAAAAAACATAAACAAAAAAAACGAAACCAACTGGCAAAAGATATATATTTTAAATTAATTTAAAAAAGTGTGATCAGAATCATAGCAGATTAATTGATATAAAGGAAAAAGTTTAGAGGTTCTGATTATGGTTTCGAAATGTTCCAAATTTTCAACCATTTCAAGTTCGAGCTATAAAGAGAGAGATTAGTAAAAGCTATTTTATGACCAAGAAATATACATACTATAACTTTCAAGTGTCATCGCTTTAATAGCTTGAAACCACATCACCCTACAAATTTTTATGTTCCATCTAGACATTATAATCTCTATCGCTATCTAACCGCCCCATCAACTTTTAAACATTTTATTTTAGCTGCTGCAACACTTGAGCAGCTTAATGAAAGCCTAATTACATGAATATAAAAACCATTTTTGGCATTAAAAACAGGCAACCGTGTGCGGTCTTCCTATATAGCGACGATCCCGCACTGCGGGATTGAAACTAAATTTCCGTATGCGTCATTAAATCGAGCCAAAAAATAAAACCAAAAACAACGATAACGACAACAAGCAGCTAAATGTCAGGCAGTGCCCACTTAAACTTAAACTTATGCATATTTATTTATATAATTCATTTTTAAATATTTAAAGTCACTGAAACGAGCGGACTGGGCAGGGTAGACAGCACTCAAAACATACTATATTAAATATCAAGATTTTATGATGCATAATGCGAGCAGTGGCAAGCGGGGGGGCCAACAGGCAAAAGGCAACAGCCGAGGAGGAGAAGGTGGATTTTTATTACCAATAATTTTTAAATTTGTTGCGACGAGTGCAAGCTGGCAACTCGTTATAAATATAACCACAGATCGAAATACCTATATATATATATATAAATATATAAATACATATATAGTGTATACTAGTGTGTGTGTGTGTGTGTTGAGTGTGCAAGTGAATTGATTGTAAAGCTGCCCGACCGTCCGACGCGATTATTTACGGTTTATTTTCAACGCTTCAGAAATAAACATGAGAGTGAAAAAAAAAAAACGCAACATGAATTTCTTTTTGTTTCTTGCTTGTTTTTAATACCCTACTGTAAGCAGAATATATTTAAATTATTATTGAAAGTGTTGTTTTTGATTCTACAAAGTTTCTTTATCAAAATCAGTAATATATCTGGCTGTTATAGCGTCTCAGTTTTAAGGATATCGTGTTGAAAATTATCACATAAATAGTTGCCTTAGAAAAAATTATTCCGAATTTCCTTTATTGTATTTTTATTTTTTTTACTATCAAAAATTCTTCTTTTATATAAAAATCAAATCATTACAACAGAAAATTATATTTAAGTGTGAAAAATATAAAACTGCAAAGGGTATATAAATTTTCGTCAGCTCTTTTTTTCCCCGATTATTGCTGCTGTTTTTTTTTTTGGGCTAAAACAAAAATATTGCATACTAATTTTAATACGTAACACGCGGGCTTTGAAGGCGCATCAATCCAAAAATAGCCGCAAAAGTGAAATGAAGAAGAAAGAAAAGCAACTCATGAATGCATTTGGCTGAAGGTGCTGAAAGGGGGAATGGAGGGCTATATAGGATCTGTGAGAGGAGGGATTTGAGGACTGGGTGTGCATGGCAAAAGTGTCAAACGACGACGTAGCCAGTGTATATTTTTGAATTTTTGGCAGGTGGAACCACGACAAGTGCCCCAAGTCAACGGTAGAATCCACAGCAAAACACAGCGGCCCCAAACTGCATTCATATTTCAATATTTTGTTGCTCGTTTGCTTTTATTTGTTGTTTTCCCATATTTATAAATAGCCGAGAGACAACGCTGACGGTGACGATAGGCAGCATGCACAGAAGAGACCAAAAAAAACACTGAAAATTAATTTCCACATAATTTTTATGAGGCAATTACTCATCGACACTCTCGGCAGCAACAAAACGCACACTTTTCAGTATCTGTATTTACGAGTATGTCAGTGGATAGAATAGAATCATAGATAGAATAGAATTTGTTCTTTTCTTGTATTTGAATTTTGATTTTGTTCGTTTTTATTTTTGCTTCCTTTCAAATACAATTTGGTCAAAAAGTGTGTAGATGTATCAGAACGTATACGTAATTTTGTGTATTATAAAATATATAACGTGTAGTTTAGAATGGTCTTTTTTTTATATTATAAATGTAGCTACCCTTCAATACAATATTCAGCCAACTGTTCGTTCAGTTTCTTTAGTTTTGAGTGCCATATCCATTTGAACATTCATAAAATATTCATATTGCATTCATATGCCCATTACGGCTTACATAATTATGCAGACACGCCCCACTAAATATTAGATATGTTTTAAACTGCATACTCTATTATATATTATATGCCTTGCATTGTTCAAAATTGTGTTGTAATTATTTGGAAATGCTTTCTAGCGATAATTGAGGGTGCCACATTTTCTTTTTTTTATTTTTTTTTTCATTTGTACTACAAGTAGTATTATTTTTTTATTTCTCTTGGTCGCTTTCCACATGTTTCCTTACAGGTTCGTTTGTTCTTCAGCTGGTTTTTTTGTTTTTTGTCAAATTATACAACATTTATCATCAATTATCGCAGTGTTGTTGGCCTGAGAAATGTTTGTACTATCCCTGTGGTTTTCGAGCGGACGTCCAGCTCGTACCAGCTAGGCTGTGGCCCGTCCGAAAAAGCTAGGTCACGGGCCCAACCGAGCGGTTGCAGAGAAGTGCATTGCAAACTTCGATCACTGTTATCGGTAAAATATTGAGAGCACGTAATTTTAGCAATCGCTCAGCAATCGGTAAAATCTGCAAGACTTATCGCCATTGACTTGCAATCGTCTTGTTACACGCGCACGAAGTGTTAAAGTTAAAAGTGTTTTATAGAGCCATGTAAGTATTATTAAATGTATTTATTGCAACTATTTTATATAGTTGCAGCTTACTAACCAATTTTTTCATATTTTCCTTGTTTTCTATGTTTACAATTTGGTTGTGCGTACATATGTACATATGAACATATACATATGTACAAAATGCAGCGCTGCCAAGAAAACGTTTTACCGAGACTGCCGCCAATTTGTTCAGCATTTGCTGCCGCCAAGTAAATTAATGTAAGTGTTAATAAATAAATATATAGTTAGTTAACATTATTAACTAAATAATATATATTGTTCTATATGTACAAATTGCAGCGCTGCCGCCACTTGCCCTGCCGAGACGACGTTCTGCCGCCACAGCGCTCTGCCGCGACGACATTCTGCCGCCACAGCCACTTTAATAGTGCCATAATCGGTAAGTACAAATGACCAAAAAAAATGTCTTTCACTGAAACTTTTTTTCTTTTTATTTAATTTTCAGAGTCGATGGCTTTCTGCGAGGAAGAGGCGCCTGAAAGCCTTTTGCGAAAGGCAATGCAGCTTAAAAAAAAGCGGGTGATACGCCGAAGAAAAGATTTGAAATAATAATGAATAGCAATAAGTAGTAAAATAAAAAAAAATAAATATAATAATTTTCATTTTCTTTTATTTATTTTTAATTATTCCCGCCCTAGTGGCAAAAAGTTAGTCCGCGACCTAGCTGGCGTGGTTGCGGAGCGCCTAGTCCGCGGCCTAGCTGGTGCGGTTGCGGAAGTGCCTAGTCCGCGACCTAGCTGGTGCGGTTGCGGGAGCGCCTAGTCCGCGGCCTAGCTGGTGCGGTTGCGGAACGCCAGGTCCGCGATCTACTTCGTACGGTTGCATAGCGGACATCAACGTCCGCGCAATGACATCTGCATGTAAAACGGCATAGGAAGAATACATAGAAAAAAGCTAGGTTGCGGACGGGTACCCGTCCTAAATGCCTAGGCATATCGTTAGGTACGGGCCCGCCCGTAAAACCACAG
>JAWNNH010000106.1:600000-788285 GCA_035043045.1 Hirtodrosophila alboralis | reverse complement strand
TAAGTACTTATCAGCAGCTACTTTAATTACCATATTGATTTTAAGATTATTATTAACATTTATACATAGGAACATGAAAAGAACTTCAATCAATCGCTGATCTTCCAATATGGACCACCAAGCGGTTCCTATGAGGTGCGTCGCGAAATTGCCAATTACTTTAGCACAATATTCGAAGACCCGGTTAATAGGTATTTTTTATTCTTACACCCTGTACCTATGAAAAATGGACATGAAGGGATCATAAAACTGTACAATTGTATGTAACAGGCATAATCTATATAAAGTATGTATATATATTCTTAATCAGTATCAATGGCCGAGTCGATCTAACCGTGTCCGAGATCTCTGAAACTATAAGAGCTAGAGATACCAGATTTGGTATGTAGGTGTCTGTATAACATACGCAGATCGAGTTTATTTCAAATTTCCGATCTCGAACTAGGTACAGGGTATATCATACTCGGAAATACTCGACTATAGCATTCTTCCTTTTTTCATTTGCACACCATAAAACTATATTTACCCTTAGCGAAGATATGTTGATAACAACGGGTGCAACACAAGGCTTGCATTTAATACTTACTACGATGATTGACCTCGATGGCTACATATTTGTGGATGAGTACACCTTTTTGATTGCAGTGGCCACAATGAGACACTTTACAAACATTAAAATTGTGCCTATTAAGCTTAATTACGATGGCGTTGATCTTAACGACCTCGAGGTAAACATAAGCAAGCTGCGTTTCAAATCGAAGAGTAAAGAGTTCTGGGCCATTTACTATACGATACCAACTTACCATAATCCTACAGGCATATTGTTTACACCATGTGAGTGTTGAAGTGTACTGATCTGTTGGAAGTAAATTCATAATTAAAACACTTTTTTTCTATTATAGCGATTTGTCGTGGCATTGTGAAGCTGGCACGCAAATACGACTTCTTAGTACTGTGCGACGATGTGTATAACATCTTTCATTATGGCAAAAGACCACAGCACTCGCGTCTGATCTGCTACGACTCACGCACGGATGTGGATTTTGTCGGCAATGTTGTATCCAATGTTAGCTTTTCAAAAATTGTTGCCCCTGGGGTGCGCTTGGGCTGGCTGGAGGCACCTTTTCGTATTAAAACTAAACTGGAAAGCAGTGGCATTTTAGACAGCGGAGGTTGCCTTAACAATTACACAGCCGGCATTGTACGCAGTTTGTTTGAACTTAATTTGGCGCAGCCGACCATAGCAAGAACTTATGAGGCATGCAAGGGGCGCATGCTGGCTACTATTGATGTATTGAGAGCAGAGTTGCCTCTTGGCTGTACCTTCTTCGCTCCCAGCGGTGGCTACTTTATTTGGTTATGTATACCAGAGCACTTGGATGCGCGAGAGTTTCTAAAGTACAGCCTAGAGCATGAAAAGATTGCGTTTCTTCCTGGAGCGAACTTTGCAGTAGAAAAGGGCAAGGGTAAGCATTTTTTTCGTATAGCCATTTCCTTTAATGAAAAAGAGAAGCTGGTAAATGGTGTGCAGCGTTTATGTATGGCACTAAAGACTTATATTGAAACTGTGAAAACATGATATTTTTTCGATTTTATTATATGGCAAAATCAAAATTGTTATCGCATTTTAAATAATTCTTAAAAATATACGACTTAGAATTTAATTTTCTATACATAAAGTATTATAAATTACGAACATATTAAATATGATAAAATATGTATGTGTATCTAAAATTTTTGGGCACAATGCTTAAAAATATCACAAATTTAATAAATTTATACAAGAAATTCAAGTTTAACTTTACAAAACAGTAGTTTACACATTGTGTCCCCTCATCTTAACTCTTTAGAATGTTTACCGATTTCGTTTTGCATTTTGTGCATAATACTCTTCTTGTACTACAATTGAAATGCGTGGCAGATAATTCGAAGACAAAAAAAAAAAGACAACAAATCCTATGACTAAAAACAATTGTTAAATAACAAAGTTACTCAGTGAATGTGAGGACAATCTCTTTCAGAGAGGTATACGTGCCAATAACCAGTCCTAGAATGCCCACAACAATCAGCACAAAGTTACCTGTGAATGATCGGTATGTGGTTATTATAAATATATCGAACGAATAATTGCAATTCAAATACTCACTCAGAAGCAGCCAAGCCTTGCTGATGCCAGTTCTCTGGTACCAGTGTGTGCAGATTTGAATCAGAGCGGGAAAAGCCAGTCCCAAAGCGGATAGACACAGCGCACCAAAGAGTGAAATAAATAACTCCAGATTAGGTATAGCCACGGCCAGGAGAACTACGAAAACAGTAAGATATTTATAGCAATTCATAATACCTCTTTAATTTTCCTTTAAATACTTACAAGTGATCAGCACAAGGCCTGTGCGCACCGCATATTCCCAGAATAGTTTGTTGCGTTGTGGACCCAACTTCTTGCCAACGTAATCGTTCCAGGTGATATCAATGGCCACGTAGCACGCCAGGCCATGTGTAATGTAAATGGCAAACGCCAGCATGCCCTTCACCCACTGTGCCGGACTGTAAGTAAAGTCATCAGTTTAATTCACAAGCATCTAGTATTAAAATCTACTTACATTTCATGTTCCGGCAGATTTAAGGTAATAGAGCCCAACACACTGGAACCATAATTCAGATATCCAAAGAAGCCCATGCCCACATACAGGAATACAATTAATATCATTGATACATTGAGAACACCACAGGAGCCGCCAAACTTGTGAGGATTCTTCATCTCATTTTCCAGCGGTAAAATGACACCAATGGCCTCAAGTGCGAACAAAACAGTTCCAAAGAATAGTGGAAAGCCCTCCGCTTTGCCAAAAGCCTCCTTGCCTTCTGTTGAGATGGGCTCCCGAAATATGTAGTAGCAAATGAAGCCAAAAGACACCATCGTTATAAAATTGGCCAGTGTGGAGAAGGGCGCCAGGTACTTGAGCTGTCGCACCCAGTTGATAAGTATCAGCGGAACCAAAATTATGATCATGCACAGACGCACATCTATATTTGTCTCATAGACAGTATCTACAATGGACTTAATGTTGGATGCTACAAACACTACATAGACACAGCAAGTGCCCAGTTGGTAGATCAGCAGGAAGACATTGACAACGGTACCAATATAAGGGGCACAGGCTTTAAAGAATGCAGGTCCCTCGCTCAACGCTGATTCAGCCACAGCCGGATAGTTCATGCTGGGAATCTATATAAAATATAAAGTTAAAAAACGATGGGAAAGCTAAATTCGCAATCAAACTTACCTTCTTACGCCGGCACAGCTCGAACTCTGCCTTCACAAGCTGATGTATGCAGTAAGTGCATATAAAGCCAATCACAATGGTGCCAATGGCGCCTGTAACATAACCAGAATTGCGAAAAGCATTTGGCATGGCCAGGATACCCGTGCCTAGAGAGCCTTTAAGCAAGTGAAAAAGTGTCTCCCAGTTGCTATTGATGGAACAGAAGTTAAAGCAATGCTTGGTATAGGCATGTATCAATGTACTTACGTTGTAGGATGCGGCACCTCACGATGCTGGTATGGATTGTAGTCGGGATCTTTGGCCACCTTGTTGTTATTGCCTTTCTCCGCCAGCTCAAGTGAGTATTTATTGCTGCTCTGATGTTTAATATTGTCCACATGATCGTTGACAAACGCCGGATTGCTGTGTCCATTTTTACTCATGACTGCCAAAGAGGAAAAAAGAGAGAAATGCATTAAAAGCTGAAAAACTGAAGATTCCAGTGAAATTTTAGTCGTAATGGGCCGTAAATCAAAGGCAACGCCAGTCTCAATGTCACTCACACAGTCATTATTTAATTGCCGTCTCTGTCTATAGAGATCGCGATCTATCTAAGCGCAGTAAATGCAGCTGAAAATAGTTTGACATATTTCTAAATTAAAAGCAGACCTCGCGCAATGTCAAGTTCAATGTAAGCGAAACGTTGCCCCCGGCAGATGAGCCACATTAGGGGGGGTGGAGGTACACACACAGTCTTTTATGTGTATATTACATGAGTGTGTGAAAAAGATCGCCAACAACTTGTCATGCATGAAACGTGCTAAAATTTTGTAATTGCAGCCAATTTTACTGTCACTTGTGAGTAGCTTTGGACTGGGCTTTGTTGTGATCTTCATTTTTTAATTTGGATGTTACCGTTACCCATTTTGTAGGAAAACAATTGCTTAAACGCACATACTATATAGAGACACAACAATTGCCTATATCTTAATTGGAAATTATTTATTGTTGACATGCTTAACTTGAGATTTTATTACCCGACATTAGACACTGAATTATTAATAATAATAGCACAGATCCAAGTTTAGATAACCCAATAGAGGGAAATGTAAATTTTGGCAAATCAAAGCATACGTCATTATTGTGACTTTATGACAATTTTTCCGGTGCTCGAGCGTCGAGTGCAATTAGTGTGTGTTTATTTAATTGTTTGAGTTGACTTCTTGACTCCTACATATTTAGAAATATCTAAATTATGCATGTACAATTTGTTACGTTCAAATCATTTGCAAGTGCACTTGAATACTAGCAAAATAAAACATTTCTTACTTTGGCTTAAACTCAAGCAGAACGATTCATCGATGAGCTCGCTAGTCTGAGTTCTGTTTTATTAAACAATTATTAGCTGGGCCACATTTCTCACACCCACATTAGTACAAAATTAAAAATTATGCATGCATAATCTCAAGTAAAGCAGGTTTTTTTTTATCTAACCAAGATTATGTGGTACCTGGCAATCAAGTCTTAAATATGCGGAAGTTGTAGAACAATGTAGACAAATGACTTTTGGGAATGGCCTTAGCATGCATTACTAAATGAGTTTTCATTGTAAAAAAATAAAATAATATCTAATGGTTTAATAAAATACAAACAGGATGTTGTATGATTGAATTAAGCTTTTGTTATAAATAAAGCTAGGGAAAAGCATTGTCTCTTAATAGCCAGCATTAAGAACTTTCTAATCTATACATTCTATCGAAGACTTGCGTAGTTTACAAAATTAATGTTGTTTTGATGTTCAAAACAACATCAGCAATCTCACTTTATTTTTTTTTTATTTGCTGAACGATATATACGCAAATCCATATTCGCAGAAATACTTTGGTTAATTTATTCTACTATAATTTATTCAAAACTTGTATAAAATGAAGCAAAAGAAAAACTTCAAAGTTTGTTTTATTAATGAACTGCAACCGGTTCAAACTAGATGCGTTGTTGTGACTCGTGCCAAACCTTTGCCAAAATGAGAGGCCAGAAAAACTCGTATGCCCGCCAAAGACATAAGTTATAACGATCAATAAATTCCATCTGACAAAACACACAAATCAAAAGTGATTTCGACTTAATGCGCATTATTAAATGCAAATTTTGAAATACATATATATAATTTCTAAAAACAAACATTAACAAATTATGCATCACTTTAACCAAATTTCCTATTAATCATATTTAATATCTCGTGATATAAACAAAAATCATAAGTGCAATGAGCACGTGACAATTTCTTAGATATTTGATAGATTCCGAGTTCAATGCGCCTGGATTGCTGCTGGCAAGCCTTAGCGAGGTTTCAGGTGTTATTACTTGTGATTGGAATTCAAAATTCATTTGTTAGCTTAACGTTGGCCATATTAATTTGTTGGGTCGATGACGACTTCTTGACTTCGACAACGGCTTCTGAGCTTGAAAAAGTTGTTTACCTTGCTCCGCATTTTGTTAAATACTTTTATTTGATTTTGCTCAACTCTCAACTTGCCATAGCAAAATTATTTCTTTATACTTTATGGCTTAAGATACATATATATATATTTTGTAATATTTAATACATTTCTAATTTATATAATTACAAAATTGCTTTACATAACTGTGAAACTTTGAGTATTGTATTTACCACAGAGCTGTAGATAGCCACTCAATGCTTTGACATTGTTTATTGCAAAAGTATTAATAATTACAATTTTATGGTCATTTTATATGCCTTGAATAACACTTATTTGAATTCTTTATGTGGTTCTGAAAAACACTTTCACAATGTCCTAGGCTTCTTTTTATTGATATGTGCGAATAATATACTTGACTATTTATTCTGAATTATTTTTGAATTATCAGGGAATATTAAATTCTTTTATAATACTCATAGATTCTAAATAAGTCAAATTCATCAAATGAATAAATACAGTTTGCTTTATAGTTTAAGTGGTAACCTTTTTTACATTTTAATGATTGAGCTTATTTATAATAATAACAACAAAACAGTTGACCCATCAAACTTTTTATTTACAATTATCTCATATATTGTCATGAAGTTCTTTCTGAATCACATTTTACCCAAAACACTTGACCTCGCTTTTAATTGTGTTTTATTTTTGCACATTTCATCAATAATTTTCGTCAATATTTTTGACGCTTTGTTGTGCTAATTTTAAACACAATTAATTTAGATTTAGTATAGAACTTTTTTGTTAGTTTCATTCATTCGCTCATTTCGTTTAATCAGAGCCCGCCAAGTCGAGAGTGTGCACTCAAGCTCGACTCGGAGTATTTAGAGAGATTTGTCGCACTTCCTCTGTTAATTAGCTGAAAACTTTTTCGGCAAAAGTGCTGAGATGTATTTTAAACTTACCTATAAGAACAATTAGCTATTTTAATAATTTAGAACAAGTAAGGAAAAATAACTTCTTTATCACAAGAATTGCAGTTGGCTCGTTGTTTGTAATAAGCGTTACAATTGTAATTTATTAGGTATTTGATAGAAATAACTCAATCTTAAGGAATCTTTCACAAATGCCAATTAATTGGCAAGACAACACTAGAGTTAGCCGAAACCGAAATCAAAACAGAAGCTGCCAAAATTATGAAATGTAACGGATGCGATCTACGATCTGCAATATATATATACGATGTGATCGTGTTGACCGCGCACTAACGACTAAATCAGACTCACCGTGGGTCACCGGTTTTATGCAGTGCGCGAAATATTTAACGCCGAACGTAATGACAGTAAGCAAGCTGCCACTCTGCCACACTCATGAATACTCGTTCTCTCAGGGTACGGGTTAGCAGCAGCATGAAATATCACAGCCAGACAAAATATAACTAATTTTTTAAGTAACGCCAAAGCTATACAAAATCCGCCGTAATATAGTATATACATGTGTGTTCCAAATTATGCGTGAAAAAAAAGACAGTCGTGAAATTGAGTGTGAAAGAGTGAGTGAGTGCATTGCAGATGAATCAACGTAAATTATATATGAGATAAAATAATGTGTTATATATATAGCTTTTAAGTATGTTTTTTTATCTTCTTGAAAGCCTAAATTCTCAGTTCTCAAAAGCAGTCTAAGAAATTTTCTATATTTCCATTCAGTATTTGGCTTAAACAATTTACTTACATAACATTGATGTTATATCCAAAATCTTAAAATTTTCTCTTTTCGAATTACTTTCCAATTGGTTTCATCAGGGCTTTAGAGCATTCTTGGTTGATTGTCTTGCTTTTATAGTCACTTTTCTGTCAAGTCCACTAGCCTTTGTCATTTTTAGACTCTACACAATTAGTTTTTTTTTTTTTTATATAAGTACCAATAAGTACCTCAGCCAAGTGCGTATTTGATGCGCATTCTTACCTGTCGCATTATCGATGGCATGACAAATAAACAACTACAATGAATGTAAATAGCATGCGTGTTGTTATAAGCTCAACAGCTCAATGGATCTCATTCGCTCTCCCTGTATGTATGGTTTCAGGTCTTGGTATGCCAGGCACAAAAGTCGTTGCCAAATATTCCAAAATTGCCGTCGAGTACTCGTAACTATGGCAAGACTGCATAAAGAACCAGTAAGGGGAGAGGTGTAGCTGCTACTGTATGTAACTTACTTTGGAGTTATCTTTGTTGCCAAAATGCGCAATTTACATTTTTATATTTTTTGTTGGGGCTGCAGTGCCTTAATGCACTTTCTCAGGCAACCAACCGGTTTTGGGTAAAGAGAATTTGCGGGCTTGCGCGAAATTTCATTTACAGCGGCGGCCTTCCAATCATTTTGCATGCATTGCGCATTCGCCGTGTGTTACAGTTTCATATACATGAGTACGCCACATCGATCAACAAACAACTACAATACGAGTATAACCAAAAGCCGGCTAAACATTTGCCCATGCCCATGTCTAGCTGCCAACCAAAAACCGGTCAAGCGTCCCATTGCCTCGGCTCTGACGTAGTCTTGTCTACCCCAATATCTTCGACTGTGTGTTGTTTGCCATGTGACGTCAGCGTTAAGCGATAGTTGTGAATCATATGAGGATTGGCGCGAGCCAAACAAGTAGAAAACAAGAATTGCATCTCGTGATCATCTGGTCAATTGTAATTCAACCAGAATTAATTAACTGTGCTCTCCTTGTCGTAAGAAGTCATTCATAATTTCGCATTAAAGTCTGCTGAATCATTTAATTGTGCTTAGTAAGTAGATCAATTATTTATAGCTCTTTAATACTTTTATACTCTTTAATTGGCTTTATTTATGACGTTTATCACAGGGCTCTAATATGTTGATCATTAGAGTTAAGCACAAGGTGCTAAGAGCTGTTTACAAAATTTATAATAAAATTGTGTTAATTGTTGAGCTGCTGGGATTTCATTTATGGTTTTATGGTCCAATCAAATAACATGGAAATTTATGTACAAATATTTGAGTTATTAGTAAGTTGTGTAATCAAAACTGGATTTATAAATTTGTTTTAAGTACTCGTGTATAATTTTATTTGAGTATTTCCGCTACAAATACCGCCCAATAGAAACGTTACAAAAAAACATTCTTTTTTGCTTTTTAAACAAAATTAAAACAGTTTTTGCTTGCATTAAAAAACCTTTTAGCTGAAACGTAAACATAACAATCAGTGGGTCAGCTAAAACACGCTAATTAAGTGCTACAAATTTTTAAAAATAATTTCAACAATGTCACGCAAAAAATAAATAAAAATAGATAAATATAAATTGCATCTAATAATTACACGCGAAAATAAACTCTAAATAGAAGCAAGCGTTTCTCTATTCAGATTGTTATTGAAGTTGTTTTTATGATGATAATGCTAGGCATAAATGTAGAAATAATATGGCAAAAAAAAAAGGGAAAAACAGTTTTATAACAATAAACATTAAGTGATACATTTATATGAACATAATTGAAAATTGTTTTCGCCATGAACTTGTGCCAACCTCAACTGTTCTATTACAATAAACACGTGTCGTTAACTTGGGACACAGGCTTAAAATTAGAATCCATTCGAAGTTGCCCTTTGGCCTCGAATGGCTAGCCCAAACTATGAAATAAATAAAATAACAACAAACACGTGCGTCACAGTATATATTTATTGTTGCTTAAATATGCTTTTTGTTTCTATTTACATAGTATTGTGATATTGAAATCTTGGTGCAAGCCACCCATGGCTCATCATATGTATCTATGCAAACAAGTGTGATTTGTGTGGCCTAATTGAATGATTACCTTGTTATTGTCAATTTGTGGCGTATCTCAACTATTTTACATATATTATATATTTAATAGAAATTTAGCGTATACTCTAAAAAATTAAATAAAAAAATTGCGCATAAAATGCAATGCGGTTTTTTGGTTACCGTAAACTGTAAAACTGGGTGATGCTGATTTATTTATTGTCAGTGCTCCAAAATTACAATTAAAGGAAGTGAAAATTAAGAGCAACATAGCTTTAAAGTAATGTATTAATATAGTACTATCAGCTTTAAAACGTTATGTTTCCTTATATATAACACCCACATTCTGTGTGCTCTTTGTTTATACTGCTCGTTGAGCACTCATCAATTGCATGTTTTGAATCAGTTGGCTTAATCTTTGCAGCCGCATACCAGCCCAGCCAAATGTATAAAAAACTCCAACTAATCTGAGTGATTTTGCTATGTTTTTCAGATTTCCCTTAACAGTAGCGATAAGCAATGAAAACAACGCTTAATCGCTGCGTACGCTGGCCTACACAATTGTCTCCATTTTATCAGGTGAGTCGCTAAAAATCTGTCATAGTTTCTGAGTCTTTTCACACGTTTCGCTGTCTGCGTCTCAAATATGCGCTGAAATTATTGCAAAAAAAAAAAAATTAATTTAAAACAAATAACCAGAAAAAATATATATGCCAGACTAGACAAGTATTCGCATTTGGCTGGCAGGCGTATATTCAATGTTAATGTTAAGCCGCTGCCATTGCCAGGCATTATAAGTGTATTTCAAATGATCTCGAGTACGAACACAGCCTGCATTTTACTCACTCGAGCAGCGAGCAAGTTTTGAGTATTTTGGAGTGGAGTACGCTGTATTTAATTGTTGAGTACATTGTATTGTAACTGTGTGTTTTAAACAGAATGTTTTTTAAGATTTCTTTTATTCGTTGCACGCCAATCGCTCCATAAACAACTAACAGTCGGCTACTAGCGCTCTAACGGGACGTATACTTGACTTAATTGTTAAACGTATTTAAAGGTGCAAAGGAACGCGATTATAACATGACGGTGGCCGTGATTAGTGGAAAAGGCACTGATCGCGATAATGGAGCTGTAAGTTCTGAAAACACTTTAACCCCAAATTGTGCTACTGTGCAGTTTTATCAGCCAGCCCATTAAGTGCCTGATTGTGCGTGACATATTTATTGATTTGTTAATCGTATATCGTTGCTGATTGTGTGCTAATCAAATTAACTTCTGTCGTGTGCTCGGTATACCTAAAAATCAGCCAATAAAAACAGATAATTTCGAGATTATTAAACTTTCAAATTACACTTCAACTGCTGGATAATTACAACAGATACACTTATTACATATTATTATTAACAAGCGTGTCAGTTTATCTTTAACGAGGTCTCAGACTAGAATTTAATAATAGTAAACATTGCCAACAACATTCTTGCTTTATCTCTTATCAACTCGCAATATTTGATTTGTCTAATGACAGCTTATGCGATGCCCAGAAGTGGACGTAACCCAAGAGTCTTAAACGACCTGCAGTCCAACAGCTTCGCTGCTCCACGTGCATTAAATAGATTAGCAAAATGACTCAACCAAAAGTAGAACACTGTGTAATTGGCAACCTATTATTAACTGCAATAGTGATTAAGTTTATAGACTGGAGATTGTGTCTCTAAGGTATTGTGTGCTAATTGAAATCACTTCAAATAATACACAACAACTGTAGTTGGAGTCGTGACACAGTCTATTAAATGTTTCCCATTAATTTGACCTGCCAACAGAAAGTAATATGGTAAATCAGTAATATTATTGTTTCCGCGTGGCAGGAGCCTAGCAATTATGTAAACTTGTTTCGTATTTTATAAAAATATATATATTTTAAGAATGTGCCTTAATTATAAAAGTCTTTTAACAATACCAACTTCAATAGCAAAGAAACGATTAACTATAGTATGTATATCAGCTGTTTCTATTCAAATAATTAAAACAAATTTACTGTTTTTAAGTTCTGCTTAAAATTCTTTAAAACTTTTTAATCAATTTACTGACAAATCTAATTCATCAATTCAATGCCATGATTCAGCATCATGAATCACAATTTTATTTGTAGAATTAGATTTAAAATTGGATAAGCGATAATACCCAAAAATTGCCAATATCGGCCAATCCGTTGGGAATACATCGATTTTTAATTAAACAAACATGTGGGCACGTATTTAGATTCTTTAGTCTGGCCCGACGACTTGGCACCGGTGCTTGTGATCTTTAGCATTGGCCGCTTTATCGTCGGTATGAACATGCATAGAGTTCTGTCTATAAGCACAAAGATTGCAAAATAGCTTAATTAATGACGATCAAAAGAACTTAGAGCGTCATTGGAGTTGCCAAGTACTTTGTACTATAATAATGGTCAAATTTGGATAATATGGATACTTAGATAACAAAGTTACTTGGCGAGTGAAAGTTTTGGCTATAAATCAGTTCTACAGCGGTACTTGAACTCAACGCATTGTCACGGCTGTGAATCTACTAAAATGTCAACAGATGGTGAGGTGAGACTGAAAAATGTTGTGAAGGATGTGTTATTGAATATCGAACAATAAACTGTGCTTAACTGATCTAAAGCTATCCTGCTATGCATTCTAAATGTTATGTTCAATGTCAACAATGTTTTCAACGGTTTAAACCCATTAAATACGCTCTATTTGGGTTTTTTTTTGCACACAACGTCATCAACTTATGGACATGAACTGAGTGCTCAATGTGAATTAAACTGAAAAGCGTGTTTTGCATACAAAAGTATTTCGATGTTTAGGTAATCCGTATCCGCAAAATTTTTTACTGAAACTTCGGTATACATTTTATCATTTATTACTTACATTTTGTACTTTCGTACAGTGTTCGTTTATAAAAATTTCTTTTTATTAATGATTGTGTCAAGTGTGCGCAACCGGTTGTCAGCCTAAATTTAGAACGCATTTGTATCAGTGCTTGAGTTGTATGCAAATTTCTTAAATTTCAGCTCAACTCACAACTAATTTCCAGGCCAGCAACAATTTCAGATGCCTGAAATTGCAGTAAATTAGTATTCAAGTACGACTTGATTTTGATTTGTTTTACAAGTACAAATATGATTTTGTGGCTTTCTTTATATTTATGTCTATCAGTTAAGTAGCTAAATTTGTTCAAATCCGCGCAAAGGTCACACAAATTAAGGCAATTTTTCGCAACATTTAAAAACAAAAATAAATTACATTTAAAACAAAAGAAAAACGTTTTGCGGGGCGTATGCGCAATGTCCAGACAAAGAGACGCACTACAAGTTTCGTTATGTGACTAAGTTTCGTTAAGTGAATACTTTTCGATATTGCCAATACTAAACAATAGATGGCGCACTAGTGTTGTACCGCAAAAGTATGCAATATTATTTTGTGGCACATTTTATATTTTTAACGGAAATTTGAAAATGTGCTTGAGACAGAAAAAAAATGAGCTTGTGTGCGCTGTGTTTAATTATACAGTTTATAGTTTTGATAGTTTTCTTTACAATAGAAAATTGTTTCCTTATTTATTAAACCAATATTTTTTAAATCCATTAAACATTTCAAGGACATTCGTTGAGCAGAAATCAATGTCGATTTAATTTAATCCAACGACATGCATTTATTTAAATCTAAACTCGGTCAAGTTTAAATAATTTCGCCATTTTCAATTGATATCGACTTAGTTAATAAAAATCACAAAATTTTCCATTTGTATAAATCGCAAACTGCTTTATACTGGTAGCGTTGGAAGAGGTTCGGTATCGGTATCGGTTTGATATTTGCAGCGTTGTAGACGTAGCTGGCACATTTCGAGTTACACATGAATAAACATGGCGTAAAGAAAATAAATAAATTGATTTAAATTCGCAATTGTTTTATACACAAATTGCTAAATTTATTCGAGTATTTATACACATATATATTTATGCCTTAGATGTCTGGAGGGCCCTTGGTTTGAGTTTCATATTTTTTGGCAATCAATTGTCAATAATTTGCTTGGGGTAAACGTCACACAATTCAATTGCCAGCTAATTGACAAACGGCACGATACTTTACAGTTTCAGCAAGAGGGGAAATTTAGGAGCGGCGACCAGAACTTCATGACGTTCCATAGAGTTTTGCGCAGTTGGGAATGTTGGCCAGATTGGGGAGTAATATTTCATTCCCATCGGAATCGGCCATTGATGCGTGTCGCGTGGGTGTCCAACTGGTTCGGTTTGGGCTCTGTCTTATCTGACGATATCATTAATTAATTACCGCATTATTTGTCTTTTACGTGTTCAGTGTGGCCTTATCAGCAGTTTTTGCATATTAGATATACCCTGTAACGAAAGAGATGTTGAGTGTGATTACAATAAGTCTATTATTATTTTTACTTAATATTATAGATAAATGTGCACTTAACATTATTTATTTTTCCCTGCTCAATATCCAATTATACGCTAACAGTCATCGATTATTATTGTTTAGTTAAAAATTATTTAACGTTAACATTTAAAGGTGGTCTTTAAAAACTCAATTTATTGCACTTGAAAAAATAAATAATTAAATATATCTTAGACAGACCACAGCATAAGCAGGGTATTTTTTCACCTGTATACTTAACTACAGAATTGTTAGCTAACTGATTCACGTTAGACAATTTTCACGATATATATGCAAGGTGCGGCGCTTCTCCAGGAATCTTGTCAGTTTATGACGCATATACCTTATAAGTCCAAGTGCAACGGAACTGATTTGCAAATAGGCAATATCGCATAGCCCCCGGGGTCATCTATATGAGGGCTGAGCAACTTTTTGTTAGACATTTTCATTATCAAAAACTGAATCAGAAAAAACTCTCTCATGAGTTCTTTCCTACTCTCTCTCTCTCTCTATTTCTCAGTCTCTCTCTCTTGCTGTTTGCATAGCTCGTCGATTCGTAAAAATCGGGGGTTTTACTCGCTCGTTTTTGTGCGAAGGTTGGCATTCTTGTTCTGGTTGTCAAACCGTGCGGTTGTCAGAACTTTCGAAAATATAATCTTTGTAACGTTTTAAGTTTCCCTCGACACAAAGGAAAAGCACACGAAAAACGTTGCCTATTTTTTATAGCACGCTCTGGGCGGAAGTTGTTGAGAATTGCATTAGTAATATTGCATTTTATCTTTATCCAAAATTAATAAAACCAAGTCTCAATTGTTTGCATTAAAATTTCCCTATTAAATTCTATTTTGTATTAAAACAAGTGTTTGGAAATTGCTGGAAAACGCGCCGCAACGCGTTTACGAAATACATTAAGCGCGCTACAGTTGCCATTGCCGACAGGATAACACGTCCCGCAGGATATTCGCTGCGCTGTGAAAATGAGTTTTCACAAAAGCGACTCACGCACGCCGTTAGCTCCGGCGGAATACACCGTAAGTAGCACTACCCTCGGCTCCAAACTATGCTAATGATTGGGCCCATTCGGCATTCCTGTCGGCAGAGGTCAATGCAATGCTCGACTGATGACGAAAGCCTAGTAAAAGTTTGTGCCACTTGGTGGCAACATCGATTTGTCCAGCAAATTTTAGCATACTAAACTGAAAGTTCAGATTGAATCAGATATGATTACTATCAGTTAACAGTTTGAATGGTTGGTTATCTTCATTAAACAATAGATATTGATTGTTTGATTTCCTGATACTAAACGAATTTCAGTTATAGATGTATTTAACAGCTAAATTTAACTGAAATTGCAAGCATATCAAATTTAAGTTATGATTCAGCTAGAATTTTTGATAATTTGCCTTTATTTTTAGCCAATTTAATATCATTTACGTACATGTGATCCAAGCACTCTATCAAATGTCATTAGACACTAAAACACTGCATTTACACAAAGTTAATTATTCAGCCAAAAAGGAAAGGTTTTGATTATTGATTGATCGACTTTAATTTGTTTGAATTGATAACGAATTAAAGATTTCCAAAACTAAAGCCTAATTTCGGGGATGTTTTTTGTAGCTCTGTCTCTGTTGCTTGCTCCTGTTCTCTACTTCTTCTTCTCACTATTGTTGTTATGCGTAACACACACAAACTTCCTTTTCCACCCTCACCCCGCTGCTCCTAGAGCAACCGAACAACACCTAAATTCCTATTGTTGTTGCTAATGTTTGGTTTCTATTTTTATGAGCAGTGGAATTTTCCATTCGCTGCCTGTGCGAGCGCCTTGCACTTTTATGTTTGCCTGGCTGGGATTCGAATTCGATGCGGGTAGGGGATGTAGTAGGGTATATAACAAACCGTATATAGCTCAGCACAGTTGCCAGCGTCTACCTACTTCGTCAGCGTTTTTCAGGGTTTCAATTTGAAAGCAGAGCGCTGACAATTTCGTGGCAATGTGCATAAAAATTATGGTATTTAGTACTTTGACTTGAATATTATGATCTGTCTGTCTGTCAGTCCATTTGTCATATTCTGACGCTGCGCAAGCGCCGCCAACAATATAATTGCTGCGTTTGCATTTCTTTAAATGGCACAGCACAAAAATTCGAACGCATTTGGTAATTTTCCATGCACTAAAAAAAATATATATATATATGAAGTCGCACTCTGAAAGCGTGTCCAAAACTCTCAACACTTGTAATATAATTATTGGCGCTTTTAGCAAATGTAAAACTCCCCCATTCTTGCTAGCTCTATCGCTCTAACCATTCTAGACTGCCTCGCTGTCTCTTTCACTCGCATTGCACTTGAAACCTGACTGCAACGTCACTCGTTAGGTAAAACGACATTTAGTTCAGACAGCGTCAGACAGTTTCTCTAATTTCATAGATAAATATACCTATTTCTTATACTCTATATTATACAATTTGGATCAGATCCAAGCGGTTTCAATTAACAATCAATAAAGTTTCTGATTGGAGCGGTCTCTTGAAATTGTAGCCCCCTTGATTTGGCACATGCACCTTTTCAGCAAATTTTTGTTGCACTTTATCTTATCTGTGCATTTGCAGTCGGCGGCGCCTCCAAATGCATTTCTGGGATAACATATTTGCCTGACTTGGGGCGGTATAGGCCAAACTATAATTCGAGTTGTTTACCTTGACAAATGCCCGACAATTTTAGCTAGAAATTTGCTGCGAAACTTCCCCAACACGTGATGCACATTTCGTCTGCGGTTTTTATTTATTTATTTATTTTTATTTTTTTTTTTGTCATTTTTTGTTGTTGCATTTTAGCCAGTTTTGTAAAAATTTTCCATTACAAATTTGCTTATTGTTTGTGCTGTTATTGCCGTTTTCGATTTCGTTACCCTGCTGCTTCTGTTTCAGTTTCAGTTTTTGTTTTTGTATTTCTTGCTTATGTAAGTTCAATGGCATGCCGTCGAAGCTATAGAGCCATAGGGCTATAGAACTCTAGAACTGTAGAGCTGGGTTGACAGTTTTAATTAGAAAAGTACATGAATGCATGTTCGCTAATGCCGTACGCCTGTGAATGTGCGAATAATATTACTTAGTCATGGTATTTGAAGAGAGTTTGCGGTACTACAAATATATTATATATATATATAAGGGCGGGAGTATATTAAATATTTCGTCATACCATGTAATAATAGCGAACCTCTCTCAATACTAATATTTAATTATTGAGAATTTTTCGCACGATTAAAATTGCACTGAGATTCAAGTTGCAAGTATGTTTGGACTGTAAGTTTCTTATCACTGCTATCGTTATCAAAGTGTAAATGTCGGGCAATACCAGCTAAAAACTATAAGCCATAGATGCGAATTGATTGATGTTTGTTTCAGAAATTACTTATGACAATTATCTATATAGATATATAGTATACTTAGTCATGATGATCGATAATGATATTTTATTTATGCATTTCTAGCATGACTTGTTTATTAATCATGATTTATAAATGTGAATACTTTTTATATTTATCAATCACCTTCTGAATCAAATTGTATATATTATGATGAGTATACGAAAGGTGACACAGAATATTTGATATTGCAAACTTTAGTTTGTTTTATATAATACTAGCTCAGCACGGCGTGCGTTGCTACGTCCCGCTCCTGTTAAATAAATAAAATAAAATAAGGAAAAAAACAAATTAATCATATTTTACAATGTCAATATTATTGTAGCCCAATGTGCCACCTGATATGCTCCAACTGAGATTTTTATACAAATTTAAAATACATTTTTCATCCACATTCCAATATATTTTGAAAAAATTTTTTTAGAGTGCCGACCTACGATATAATAGGAAGCTGCAGTAAAATTTACACATTTCTAGCTTTTACCGTTTGGGCTGCTCGTGAGTAGCAAATCAGTCAGTCAGGTTAAACAGTTTTATATATATAAATATACTTTACAGTGTAGTCACCTCCACAGCTATTTTTATTTGATTTAAAATCTATTCCCATCGCATGTTTGTGCAATATGAATGAGTTTGTATTATTATCTAAGTATTATTACATCGTTAAATCAGTTTGCAACCATCAATAAATCTATATTATATTTTCTATAAATAGTCTCAACTGCAGCAATTGAATTGCCCCTATTTATCGGCCTCACCCTTTATCAATGTCCCATTCATGAAGCTCTCGATTCGCCATAGTTGTGGCCATATTGAACTTGAACCGATCCAATGACACGTCTTCAATGGTCCGCTCTGAAAGCAAGCCAGGTTTCATTTCTGTTGTTATACTTTTTGCATATATTTCCAGTCTTATTTCTCTCATTCTCTTGCACTCTTTAAATGTTTTTGCTGCCATTTGAATGGGAGTACAAGTTCCAGACCTTTCCAAAAGTGCAATTAAAATGCAAACGCAGTAAAATGAATTTGAAAAAAAAATAAAAATAGTGCACTTAACGTGAAGTTTGCGACTCGCAGTGAGCAGATTCTGATTGCACGCGATAAAATAGCTAACTGATTGATGTTTATAAAGCTAGTTTATTAACTGGCGCTATATGCTATAGAATTTCTGCCTTTCCAGCTGTATAAACTTTTTTTTTATCTAGAAGTTCCGTTTTAAAAGCTATTTCTATTTTTATATTTTCGTATACCCTAGGCTTAAGCACTGGATATGGTATATTAGGTTCATATGCATCACATAAATATAGGGTATCTTGTAGTCTACAGCTTTGAGGCTTTATAGCGTTCATATTTATTTGTATTGTGTTTTTTTTTGTTGTTTGTCTCTTGCATTTGCGCATTTAAAATTTTCTTGTCTGTGGTTCATATCTAATGTGAACTGATGCGCAAAACTGTCAAGTTTCCCTTTGCAATATGCAAAAACTTTTAAGGTATATTACCTAATGCACTGATTGACAATTTGACGTGAACACAATTTATATATCGTAGTGTTTAAAAACTTATCTTTTAATATATTTAAATATAAATATTAAAGCACTGTATTGTGTATTTTTTGTAGCAGAAACACAAATTTATCTTGTTTATTATATTGGCACTAGTATATCTAAATTGAGAGCAATATAAAATTAGAATATATAGCTTTCAAGCCTGAAAATAATTCCTGAATTTCTCATATCATCAATTCGTCAGTTACATAAAATTTTATATTTATTGTAATATTTTATATGCAACTTTTGTAAGCACTGTATTTATTTTGGTTATTAAATTGGAACTTGTGCATCTAAATTGTGAGCAATGAAATATTAGAATATATAACTTTCGAGTATTAAAATAAATCATTAATTTCCCATATTAAAATTTAATATCATTTATATTATAAATATTCGTCTATTCATCAGTTACATTAAATTTCATATTTATTTTAATATTTTGCAGTATTTATAAAGTTACTTTTTAATGTTTAGAATGAAATTTTCTAAACCACTGTATTATGTTTTTTTCTGCACAAACACAAACATATATTGCTTGGTAAATTATAACTATTAAGTATATAAAATTTTGAACACTTAATTGCAAATTTTAGAATTGGTATATAATGCTTTGAAAACTTAAAATAATTCGTGAATTTCTTATATTAAAATATAGTATAGTATTATATATTATTATATTATATCAATCTTCAATTTTTCAATACATCAGTTACACATGATTTCACTTTATATGGACATCAGTCGGATTTTATTTACATCCCCATTACGAATTCGCCGCAATGTTCGTCACAAACAAAACTAAATTCGCTGCAAAATTTGCCGCACAGTTTGCAATTTGCCCGCTATTGATAGTGGCGCTACCAACAGCTTACAATTCAATTTCATAGATGGCGCCACCAGTACTCATATCACATCGCGTATCCGCACTGTGTGCTTGTTTTAAAAATGTTTGCGTAAATAAATAAAATTATAAACTTTTGTAGGTGTTCTTGTTATCATAGCTAGCGCGTAAATTTGAAAATTTGTGCTGCAATTTTGTAATAAACACAAATTGCTGTCAAAATTGTTGCTCGCACGGCTGGTAGTTGATTCAATTTGGACAATAAGAAATAAAAAGAAATTATATACTAAAATAAAGCACAATTCATGGTCTATGGCATTTGTTGTTATTTTTATTGTACTATTTATTTAGTCGTAAATATTTTTCGCACTTTTTTTTTTCTCGCAAATTTACAATTTCCTCATTAATTTGATTTACGTCGTGCTCTTCGTAGTCGTATCATGTCACTTTCTGTGTTGCACTGATTTTAGTCAATTTATATGTGGGAGCACTCGCTCAAAAACGCTTTTTCTTAACAGCTGCGGGCAGCTAGGTTCGTGACACGTGCGCACATATAGGTAACAATGGTGGGGCGAGATGCGAGATCAAGCAGCTGATGACGACATCGAGAATTCGGAATTATATTGCTGCACCCCCACAATGTATATATATCCACCCTACATAGAGAAAACAATGGCTAGTGGGGGATAAAACAGCTAATGACGATAGTGTATACACTCTAAAAAAAAAATATACTTTAATAAAACTTAAAGTGCAAGTCTTAAATATAAGTTGGCTAACACTGTTTATACAAATATGTAAGTGTAGATTTAAATTTAAGAATGTTAATTTTAGGAAGATCATAATAACTTTTATTACTCTCTGGAGTCTATTGCACAATCAGCACAATCACACTCTAAGATCTAAAAAACTGAGAACGAAAATTATATTTTTTTTGTTATTATCTTATTTATTGATGTTTACCAAAAGAGTGTTTTTATGAGCTTTTATGTTTGTTACAAGAATATTTTGCTCACTGTACCCTGTATAGAAGCCAAAACTCGTCGTTCCGAACAAACCCGTCACAAAATTGCTGCTCAGTGCTTAAAAGGCAGCCCCTAGCTGTTGCAGTGGTTTCTGCTATTATTTGTATTTGTACTATTTGCAGCCATTTGCAAGAGACACAACACAACTCTCTGAGTGTGACTGATCTGGCTGCTGTGGTGTGTGGCGTGTGGCGTGTGGCGGCAGTCGCTGGTCATTTTGGTTACAAAAGTGCATAAAAGCGGACGAGGTTGACCGTGAACGCGAACAGATTTGTATCGTATCTCACTGGAATTGCACGTATAAGCGTTGCGCATGTCGTTTAATCAATTGTTGGTTATTTTATGCTCGATCTCGACTAATAAAAAGCCTTCAAGCTGAACGCTACCGCCGGAAAGCCGCCATTGCCCCCGCGTCCGTCACACTCGCCGCCGCAGCACCAGCAGCAGCAGCAGGGGCAGGAGCTGACCAGCTTTGGTTCTATATCACGGGAGGCACGTCTGTCCAGTGCGGCGCTCAGTCGCCAAAGGCTGAAAATGTCACTGAAACGGGGCGGTCCACCGCCGGCGCCATCAAGCGGTGCTGCTGTAATGACAACATCGCTTAGTGGCGCCAGATTGGATCAGCAGGTGCGACTGAAATAATGGACTGTCTTAAAGTGTGTGTGTGTGTTTGTGTGAACGCAACGTTCTTCTTCCGCATAACAGTTTGACTATTGAACTTGAATATTGCGCATAAGACGCGTGTTGCCAAAAAATGTCACTATACGCTGCATTGTCGGGTGTTCGTTTTGTTTACCATCACATGAATTGCTCAAGTTGCTCAATCTACACTCATGTCTGGCGATGCACACACACAAATTTGACATTGTGCACTGTGTTTGTCAAGGTTATGTAATTGCAAATCCAGCAACATAGGTACAACTATCTGGCCATAAACTGCATTTATCTTGCACCCCAATATGATATATATATATATATTTTTTTTTTGGCTCTCTGACAGATTTACATAAGCGCATACGCTCTTCTGAAAACTGCACTCTATGCGATTTATTGGGTTTCTAAAACGATTTCTCTTTGCAATCTCTTACAGAAAATTCCGACGGTTGTGACGGTCTACGATAGCGAGAAGAAAAATGGCAGCAGGAACATTGCGAGTATAAGTGATCCCAAGTGAGTGTCTTTCATTTTAGTAGTCGAAGTCATAGCCAACGTTGCTGTAACGCGCATTTGAATTAGGAAAACTTTGAAAACTTTGATATATTTTAAATTTTTGTGCATTCGTTGTGGAAAATGTACAAGAATGTCGATAACAATTCGTCAACTACAATGTTTGAAATGTATTCATCCTCGGATAGATTCATACGCTCCGACATGGCTGATGTGCCTGTCCAGCAGGCGGCTGGTTCCACCCTGCCATTGGTATTGACACGGACAAAAGGCGGCGATGATGGCGAGGATGGCAACTATAATCCCTTTGAGCATCGCAAAGTGGAGCATCCAACATCGTAAGTATTAATTGTGCCTAGAATTGATAAGTTTATTTAAAATCAAAAATAAGAAAGTAGTAAAAACCTTTGGAACTTGAACCCTCAAATTTTTGATCCTTTCTTTGTTTTTATAAACAATATCAAAGTTTATTCTTACATAAACAGCTGATATTTGCATAAGCTGCACGCGATCGAGATAAATCAATGACTAACTAATTAATTAACGTCATTGAACTTTGCCTAGACTTTGATTTCGCTGCCTTTTTATAATTTTAATGAAAAGGAAAAACAAAACGGAAATGCAATTTGCAATTTTATTGACATTGTCCTTGGACTTTAGCTACAAAGCTTCCAAACTAAAAATAAAGTAAATTCGTAAATAGAAACAGAAACAGAACAAACAGAATGAGCAAGAAAAAAGCCCAAAACAAATGTCGAAAAATTTCAACGTTTCGTTTTTGCAACAAAAAAAATATGTAATTTTGTCTATTGATGTGTGAGAGAATTGCCAAGGAAGGGGAAGGGGGGTTCGGCGTGAAATTGTGCACTGCCAAACAAAATTTGGGTAAGGCAAATGCTGTTTGACACATAACGTATACTTAATTGTTTTATTTAAATTGATTCACGTTTTAGAATTGATTCACAAGTAATTAACAATAGTGAACGATTGAAAGCCGGATTATTATTGTGTTTTTTTTTGCGGTTTACTGGGAATGTGTCTAAAAATATACATAAATGAGGAGGCAGGAAGAAAGGCAATTGAAATAGAATTCTCTTATATTTTCGTAAATATATTGATGCAAATTAAGTTTTCGTTTATTTTGGCAGCCGGACGGGATTGCATATTTCAGATATTATATGATAAGTATATACATATAATATATGAAAATGTGTACGCAAATCAACAATTTGTCAATTGATTTATTATTTTTGGCATTTCTAGCGATATGGAAACGTTTGTGCATCTGCTTAAGGGTTCACTGGGATCGGGCATCTTGGCCATGCCCATGGCTTTCTCAAATGCCGGATTATGGTTCGGTCTGGTGGCCACCTTCCTTGTTGGCACCCTCTGCACCTACTGTGTACATATCCTGGTGAAATGTGCACACATCCTTTGCCGGCGTCGCAAGATACCCATGATGGGCTTTGCCGATGTGGCCGAACAGGCCTTTCTGGATGGTCCGCCCTCGCTGAATCGTTGGTCCCGCTTCATACGCTTCATGGTCAATACATTTCTGGTGATCGATCTGCTTGGCTGCTGCTGTATCTATCTTGTGTTTGTGGCCACCAATGTGCAGCAAGTAGTTTCCGTTTATGTAGAGCACGATCTGAGCGTGCGCGTATGGATTATGATTGTATCTGCGCCTTTGGTATTTATGTGCCTGGTGCGCAATCTTAAATTTCTGACGCCATTTTCGATGATTGCCAACATTTTGATGTTTGTCGGCATTGTCATAACATTTGTCTATATGTTCACGGATCTGCCAGCGCCAGCTGAACGCGCAGGCGTTGTTTCACCAGTTCAATGGCCATTATTCTTTGGCACGGTCATCTTTGCTCTGGAAGGCATCGGTGTAGTTATGTCCCTGGAGAATGACATGAAGAATCCCACACATTTTATTGGCTGCCCATCGGTGCTGAATTTCGGCATGGGTCTGGTCATTGGTCTATACACGCTGGTTGGTTTCTTTGGCTACCTCAAATACGGCTCTGAGACTGAGGCGAGCATTACGTTGAATTTGCCACTGGAAGACAAGTGAGTAGAGGCTTAACATTAATGAATATAGGACTAATAAACTTCTATACTTTTAGATTGGCCCAATCCGTTAAGCTAATGATTGCCATTGCCATATTCTTTACATTTACGCTGCAGTTCTATGTCCCAGTCAGCATATTGTGGAAGGGCATTGAGAGCAAGATTTCCGCTTCACGCCAAAATATCAGCGAGTACGCATTGCGGGTTAGCCTGGTGGTAAGTAGTAATCTAGCATTTAATCAATAATAATTGTTAATTGTTTTATTATTGTAATTTTTCTAGGTACTTTGCTGTGCCATTGCCGTCGCATTGCCCAACTTGGGTCCATTTATCTCACTCATTGGCGCCGTTTGTCTGAGCACGCTGGGCATGATTGTGCCCGCGACTATTGAGCTGGCTGTATATAATGAGGATCCTGGCTATGGGCGTTTTAAGTGGCGCCTGTGGAAGAACACTGGTCTGATATTGTTTGGCATTGTGGGTTTCATAACGGGCACATATGTGAGCATACGCGAATTTCAGGCGGAGTTCAATGGCGGCCATGTGGGCGATGCGCAGTGAGCTGGCCACAAAAGTTATGCTAATTTAATTTAAATTAGTTTTAATAAAACTCTTTTAAGCACAGGGATATCTAAGTTAAGAATTTAACTAATTTTAGGGCTAACCAAAGTTTTGTAAGATTCTCCCTCTGCTGCATCTGTCACCAAGGTTCCCATTTGACCATTTGACCATTTATTCCATTTTGATTTCTAACTAAAACTAAAACCATAAATGAAATAGTATCATTGACTTTATTCAGACCAGTCGCGGGTAGCTTTGTTTTTACCTTTACCTTTACCTTTACGTTTACATTTTCCAAACAAAGTATTTGATTTAGTTAATGCCGCATTATGCATATACATATAATTGTGGCATTAAAATTATTTAGAGAATTCTTCTAGAAGTGATTTCGTAAACGTAGTGATCTTTTGACAAAAAAAAAAATATATAGTTATACTAGTTGTAATTAGTTACACACCAAAACAGAAAAAGAAAAAAACAATTAAGCAAATAATACACAAAACGATAAAAGATTGCACAAATTGTGCACAACAAATATTAGCTTTGTTATACATATTATTTTTGTATTAAATACTTATCAATGATTTTTCCTATTTTTATGCCCTATTTAATATTCATGACATATTTGATATATACATATATATTATTTACCTATCCCAAAAGAGACCAATTGCATAAATTGCAAATAAAATCTGAAAATAAAAAAATAAATAAATATAAATCAATTAAATCTTGTTAAATGTGCTTAAAAGTCTGAGAAAAACAGTAAGTATAGAGAAATTGTAAGAATGTTTATTTTTATACAAGATGTATATATATGTTATATTGCTGTATATTTTTAGGGTTGTCACACAATTGCACTTAAGCATTTAGTATTAACAGAGAGTAGATTATATAGCTAACATTTCTGCGGCTTACATTTATTTTAAGCCTGAAAGTAGACTATTTTATAAGAGAGAAATATAAAATAAATTAAAAATACAAATTATTTTTGAATTTGCGAATTAAACTTAAATTAATAAGAAAAAAATATTGAAGCCACCCTAGCTTGAAATTCTGCAGAGTTTTGGTAGCATGAAAGTTGAAAATATTGTAATTTCTACCTCTGCATAAAATATGCTTCTATTATATATTCAACTCTTTAAATAATGGCAAAACTGAAATTGTTTCATAGATCATGTTTTTTTGACTATAGATTAACAAATAAAACCCATTTCAACAAGTTAATTAAACGTTTGTAATCTGAGTTACTTAAAAATTCATATAAAAATTTAGGATTGCGAAATAATTACAATTAAAAAACTGATCAATTTATAGTTACATTTTTTTTTATTTGTTAAGGCAAAGTTGTTAAAATAAGAACCCCAAATTAATTACATTTTTATAAACAAATCAATGTAGAGGCCAAATCATTATCTTCTTTTTTTTTTATTTGATAAAGCTATATTTTAAAACTAAAGATTTACCTTAATAAATTTTTAACATTGCACTTTGGGCCATTTGTCGAGTTTTGCGGCATTTATTTTAAATTTAAAGCTACAGACCTCAAATTTTTTATATATGTTAGTAAGGTCAAAGTAAGGTCAAATTTTGGATTATTTTTTTTAAGTTGAATCACACCTTCAACCCTCTTCTGTCCTACCATCTGTATAAGCCTAACGATCTCAGACCCTATAGGAGCTAGGGACCTTAAATTTTTTGTGTAGGTTTCTGGATACCAAAATTAGATAGAGTACATTTTAAATTCGCCCTACAAATTGGAAAAAAAACCAAAAATCTTAGTATACATATATTCAAATCAAATTTATTTAAAAAAGGTGCAAAAATGCGAAAAAAAAAATAAATGCACTATAAACTAAGGACTTTAACAAATAACTTGCCTTGTTTAGTTGCTTGCGCTAGTATGCAATACGAAAGTAATATTCCAAAGAACTCAATACCATATGGGAGATTCTTGCAAATAACAAAAAAATAAAAAACACAAAACAAAACAGTACACAAAAAAAAAACAACAAACATATATTTTCACTTATGAACTTAAATATATATTCTACATATATATTTGCATCCTTCAATTGCGAAATTTGAAGAAATTTTGTTTAATTTTTCTTTATTGCAACACAAAGAAAACTTCGCGTCAAATTCAACAAGCAAATATTAGGCTAAATCAGCTGACTTCAGAGAGTTGCCACAAGAAAAGACTTGTCGACAAGACGAAAAAAAAATTATTTTTAATTTAACTGAAGTTCTAACTATCAAAAAATAAAGTAAATTTTTTAAAATACTACCTCCAACCTTTCGAATTATTGCCACTAATCAACGAATAGCCCATAGTGCATTGCTAAAAAAAAAGCAAGTGTTATGCGAGTTTGACTTCAAATAAATTAATAAATATCAGCCTAATTAAAAGTTTACATAATTTTTTAATTTATCTCAATCAATATTACTATTTCCACCTATTGAGCTCCCTTTAAATACATATGTACATACGCCCGCTAATTTACTGGATCTTAACCCATGCTACCTAATAATTACTTATCGCCTCCGTCGTGTTGACATTTCCCAGAGCCTAGCAGCATAAGATTTGCCACATATGTTTGCTTACAATAAGTGCAAACAAGCCAAACAAGCACTTGATAGTGATTGGTAATAAGGCAACTGCCAAAACGCGGCAAACGGCGGCAACAACTGCTCAGAGCCAACAACAATTGCTTGAAATTGCAACAAATTTTAGCGCATTCCCACGCTTCTTTATGGCGCTCAGAACAGAGAAGTCAAATTAATATATGTGATATAAAGCGCTGAAAAACGAAACGCTGATAAGATATTTATTCAGGTGCTCTACACTGTTTTTTATTTCTCTCATAATCACCCACAAAAGTGTTGGCGAAAAGGCAAGCGAGCAATAAAAAAAAAGCAGAACTTTTTGAAAGAAAAAAAAAAAAGGAAGGGAAATGTGCAAACGCAATTTAAGTCGGAGCAGAGCTGAAAACTGAACCGTGAGAAAATTACACCCACAGATAACAACACACATAGAGGATGAGTGTAAGATATACGAAACGGCATAAGAACTCATATAACTCAAGTACACGAGCATTGTATCCATCAGATACTTTGGCGATAAGCGTTTTGCATTGTGACGCAATGTGCAGTTGTGTGTACAAATGAAAAATTACTATTTACCAACGGTCAAGGCGACCGAGCGAATGGAGTGAGAGTTTAAAGTTCGTGCACAGTCCAAAATTGTATCTGACGGATACAAACATTCGCTTGATGTTGTTGTTATAGTTGTTGTTGTTGCTGTTGCTCGATAAGCAGCGCGCAGCGTGTGAATATTGAAAACCAATCAGACAACTGATTGAACAAACGCATCAACAGCTCAAAGCAGACAGTGTGCGTATCTTCTGGATACACGCTCATCAGCTTGCTTAAGTTGTATCTTTGATGATATATTTTCAACGCTCATGCATAAATCAGTTAATATGTATACACAACCTTTGAACTGTCTGATTAAACTGCATAAATTGGCAGCAGTCGCAAATTCATTTTGATTCTAACTACTGTTAATTTGCAATTGATGTTTGACTATTGGCCAAATCGATTCGCTGCAGTTGCATACAGGTTTCTATATATAGTTATTGGCCGCAAGAGCAAAGTCTTCTTTATAAACAGCTTAATGTCAGGTGCACAATGTTTGGGCCATGTTTATTGGGATTAGTTGCTAAAAATTATGACCAATTTGTCGGGGTTCAATGAGATGCAGCAGCAGGGATATTCACGATTACTTGGATTGTATTTCCTTTTGCCTTTCAAGTCAATTGCATGCAAATGCAGTCAGTGCGAGTCAAGAGACGTTGTCAGACCGTAGAAGGCGTTGTAAATATCTCTCGCACTTATTTTGCGTACATTTTTGGCAAACAAAATTAAAGCCTTAAACAGATAATGCGCTATCAGAGAGTACAGACAGTTGCAGCTTGCACTGGCCGCATTCAATGCAAATCTCGCCTAGTTGCCCCGGCTGTGATGTCTGTTGCAAGTTAATAGAAAATTTATAATGCCAGGCGTGCCATAAATTGCAACAAAACACCCACACACGTGTTGTGTCAACGTTGCGATAGGTTGCAGCAAATGTGTGGGAAAAAGTTGTAATTTGCAGTTGACAAATACGCAAAGCTAGCAAAAATTAACTCATATTGCAGCCTAGCAAGGCAAACAGGCAAACTGGCAATTCGAACTTGGAGCTGGAGTCAAGTCAATGATTTATGTGCACAGTGCGGCCTACGAAAATGTGTAGCAAATGCAGCAGCAACAGCAGCAGCAGCAAGGAACAATGGGGCAGTGGGAGCTGCTAGAATGGCTAACCAATCTTTTGCCACAGTCCTCCAGTTGTTGCCTACTACCTGCTGCTGCTGCCGTGTTGGCGTTGCTGCTGTACCTATTCCTGCCACTGCCACTGCTGCTGCTGCGCCGCAGGCTGCAATTGTCTGCTTAAAAGCGTTCATTCTGTCCACAATGAAGCCACATAACTTGGCCGCACTTACAGGCAGTCCAGACCCAACCAGCCAGCCACCTCTCCCACTCTTCGCCCCATACCTCTCGATGTGATGATTTATTGTAGCTGCGCCTGCAGCGACCTCCAACTCCACTGGCCCGCTGTCTGCCCAGTGTCCGCTGTGTCCATTGTCCAGATTCACAGTACGGTAGCCGATGTTCGCCTGGCTGCGTTCCCATCTTGCAGTTTTGTTGCCTTCGTTTCGTTGAATTGAAACTTTATTTAATAAGTTGATGTTATTTGTTAACTGAGCTAAAGGCGCGCTGCTGAATTATGTTGCTCCTGTTGGCTGCTAGCAAGTAATTCTAATGCACTCAAAGGCTGCCAGCAAACGGGCCAAATGTGTGCCCATAAATCAATTGGCCAAGTTATGATTAGGCGTGGGTACAGCAATTAAGAACGTTAAATTGCAGTCTAGAATGTTACATAAAATATACCTGCAAGCATATTGAATTGACTTTTAAAACGAGCTTATGGCTATTAACACATTTAAAATAATTGTGCTTGATTTGATGATTTTATAGAAATTTAATTTTGAATTTAATTTTTTGAATACATTTATGTATTTATTAAATTAATACAAAATAGCTAAACAGCTGTCTTAATTATATGGTTTTATTTTTAAGAAACATTTCTTGCACCTCAAAATGTGATTGTATTTGAAGACCTAGTTTCAGTTGTTGTCTGTTTAATATTTGAAAATCTTTTCATGTTGGTTTTTAATATACTGTGTCAATGCATTGTATTAGAAAGTAAACGGAGAGTCTAGGACTTTAATCTGAGCCGCTGCAACTGGCTAAACACTTGCTGACAAATTGCTGATAAATATACCTCAAATGCGAAAGATTTGCAATAATGCCTTTCTAATTTCATGCGTCGCCGTTTTTTACCGCCAACCATTGCAACTTCTGGTGGAGCATGCAAAGCGCACAAAAACAAAAACAAAAACAACAAAAAATTATCAGCCAATGGTTGTGCCTCCGGGCATGGCGCCTCAGCAGGCTGCACAAACATTTAAACATTTTCCACACGTAATGCGAAAGTTTGAATCATTTGTCCACTGTGCACAGTGCAGCAGCAACTGGCGATTTTCATTTAAAATTCTTGTCACAGACATGTAATTGCAACGCGCCACAACTCCCGGCTAGCGCGATTCCCGACTCCATAGTCCGGACTTCTGATTTCCAACTCCCGACTCCAGACTGCTGCTGCCAAACGGATCTATATTGCTATTGGCCTGGCCTATTGACAATGCGTTTGTCAGCAGCACTTGGCTGCTGTTGCCTCTGTTGCGTCTGTTGCATGCCTCTGGCGCTGTGTTGACACAGATAAGTGCGTGGCGGCGGCGTCGGCAGCGATAAGTAGCGTTTATGCATTAATTTTTGCCACAAAGTGGCATTATTTATTACGCATTAATGCGCTGAATTAACGTTTATTTAATTAATATTAATGCTGGCGCAGCAGTTGTTGCTGCAAGCTGATGTTGCTGCTGCTGTTGCTGCAACAAAGTTGTCAGTTGTTAGTTGCCAGTTTTGCGACTTGGTTGTTGCTACTACTTAGGCTGACATTTTGTCTATAGATATTGGGCAGCCAGGCAATTAAAGGTACCGCTAACAGGCATTGCCTGTCCATCCAGTCATTCAGTCAGTCAGTCAGTCTTTTAGTCAGACAGCAATTGTCAGTTGCTAGACAACATGTTGCTGACATACCTTAGCTACCATTTCATGTTGCTGGGCTGAAAATTTGGTGCATTGGGCGTCTGTCGTTGTTGTTGTTGTCGGCATCTTTGTGTCTCTTCTCCTACAACTTGGTTGACATATCTTGCAAAAGTTGTCGGTAGTACAAAGCTTTCAAGCTTTTTGACATTCTGCAGCATGTTGTTGATGCCACAGCGAAGCGAGCGCAGGTCAAGGCCTTGACTTGACTTTATCCTACAGTCAACACAACGATTGCCGCTGACCGTTAAAATTGTGCAAATATTTGTACAGAAATCGAAAGTAAAGTCGCCAAACAAATAACTCACAATTTTCGAGTAAAATATTTCGATAAACCAATATTTGTGTTAGGTCGGAACTGTAGATAACGGCGGGCACTACATTTGTAATCCATCAGTGTCGGGGGCGGCCTGCGGATTGTAAGAATATATATGTATATATATAGTTATATACCCTGTGGCCAATACTTGTGTAATCGCAGTTTGGGCGCAATAAACTTTATAATTTATAGACCAATCAGACGCGGATCGCACGCACTAAAACAAGTGAAAAATCATAGTCCAAACACATAATGCATCAGTGGAGATCAGAGAGGCAGGCAATTTATAGGATAGCCATGCCAATAGACATCGCACAGCGGGTTGTCAAATCGAAGCGCGACTGTGACTGTGACTGTGACTGTAACTGAGACTCGAGATTCAAACTCCGACTCCGACTCCGACTTAGAGGCAGATTGGGGTATTGTAACTGCTGTGATGCCGGCGCAGACTCCTCTGGCCAATTGATTTATACAAACGGCAAAGCAACGGAACACAAATTGGTTGGCTTTGCACTGAAGATCGCTGGTTGGGGTCCTCGAAATGATTTGTTGCACTTTGCTGCAATCGTCGCATACGCAGAACTTTTGCTGGCCACGCTGTTTAACCTTTTGAACCCGCCACATATGGGCGTAGTTGTTGCACGTGTGGCATACGATATTTCAGTGGAAATCATTAGCCACAGATCGGCAACTGTTGCTGACGGACAGGCCAGTGTTGCTGGTTGCTTTGCATGCCGCTTGCGTAGCTAATTAGAGCCATAAATGCTGCACACACAGCTCAATCCCCCAATGTGAGCTGCGTTTGAACTTGTTCAAAGCCCCGCGGATTTGACAGAAAGTGATATGCAGGCGTTGGCAAAAAATGTTTGGACGGGCCAACAACAACAACAGCAACAACAACAATACAGCAGCCAAACAACACTGCAAACAGATGTCGCCTGTCGGCCGTTTGCCCATTTTGGCCAGGTTGGAATCCAACACCAGTTTATCAAGCGACGGCCCAAACAATAAATTACGCAATCCAAACGCTCAACTGCAGTCCATCAATGGCATAATGAGGCAAGCGTCGGGCCGCCCCAGCAGCACCAGCAGCACCAGCGGCCCCAGCGCAGATGCATTACCATATCGGCATAAATTCCGGAGCATCGTTAAGTGGGCCTCACGACGACGCACGGCCAGACAAACAGGCTGCAGCAGCAGCATCAGCAGGTTGCCTGCCCGCCACATGCTACATGCTACATGCCACATGCCAGAGTCCGCCAGGTTACTCAGACTGCCACCTAATGAGGGAATTACCGCCAATGCCAATGTCGACATCGCCATCGATAATGACCAACTCTCTGCAAACATTGAGCACTGAGCAGTAGGTGGAGTTGAAGCTATTGATGCTGCTCTTGCAACTGGGAGCTGTCTTGTAGTTGACCTTATAACTGGCGCTTAATTTATCATGTCAATCAAAAAATCGATTGCAATTTGACATATGTTCTTGTCTGACTACGATAGCAAAGAAATAAGGCTCGAAGTTAAAAATACTTCTAACAAAAAACCCTGCATTAGAAATTCTCAACTTTATGTCCTTTTTAATGCGGATAGATTGATAGGTAATAATATTTTGTGGCTGAGGCTTTAAACAATTGGAATAAATAGCTACTGACATCTTGCTGAGTTTATAAGTTAAAATATTACAATAAAAAAAAATCACATAAGAGATAAATTGATTTAAATAGTCTAGCTTTATTTATTTATTCTACATTTTAATAAATAACACTAGTTTACAAATATACTTTTTTTGATGTATTTTTGATCGCTGATTTAAAAAATGTAAACCATTTATTTTTTCAAAGAATGGTTTTCGAGAAAACCACGAATAGCTAGTTTTTTGGCAGGTCTTTCGACTTATTTGTTCATATCTACATGAGATCTTATTTGATCTTAAATAATGTTACACAATTCAATAGATAATTGTATCCTCTTTCTAACGGTATGCCGTTTATGCGAATCGAATAAGAAACAAAGCCATTATAAACCCTCGAAGTTGAAAAATGTGAACTATTTTTGCATTTTTGAAAAATTGCTGAATTTCAATTGGTCTTTTAAAAATTTAATAAATTCGTTTAAATACTTTTTAAGATTAATTATGCTAGATAATTCTTTTACGAATATTTTAAGTGTACATTTGTCCAAATCGGTCAGTAAATGTGATAGTTATTCAGCAATTAGTAAAAACATCCAAGAAAAAATTCACCCTGTTCATCACTTTTCCAGTCATATTTGTCGAAAATTTACAATTTAAGAGAGAAAACAGTGATGCGTTAGTATATTAAAAGAAAAAATGTTGCGTATTGTCTACGGAAAAATTAAAGCGGAAAATCGCAAAAGCGCAAAATCGCCGCAATAGCTAAAGTTTCTAGTCAGTTGAAACTTCTCATCTCCAAATATGACTAGAAAAGTGATGAACAGGGTGAATTTTTTCTTGGGTGCTTTTACTAATTGCTGAATAACTACCACATTTACTGAGCGATTTGGACAAATGTATGCCTAAAATATTTGTAAAAGAATTATCTAACATAATAAATCTTAAAAAGTATTTAAACGAATTTTTTAAATTTTTAAAAGACCAATTCTAAATTCAGCAATTTTTCAAAAATGCAAAAATAGTTCACATTTTTCAACTTCGAGGGTTTATAATGGCTTTGTTTCTTATTCGATTCGCATAAACGGCATACCGTTAGAAAGAGGATACAATTATCTATTGAATTGTGTAACATTATTTAAGATCAAATAAGATCTCATGTAGATATGAACAAATAAGTCGAAAGACTGCCAAAAAAACTAGCTATTCGCGGTTTTCTCGAAAACCATTCTTTGAAAAAATAAATGGTTTGCATTTTTTAAATCAGCGATCAAAAATACATCAAAAAAAGTATATGAGAGCCCAGCTCCTTTTTTGCTGTAAACTAGCGTAATCGAATAAGAAAAGTGTTGACTATTTAAAAATACTTAATTTCGAAAATTATCTAATATTGTATCTCCCATTATGCAGCAGGTTCAGTTGAAGCTAATCCACCTGTTGTAAGCGCCTCTGTTGTAGAGGTATCCTCCGTATCGCCACCATACTCTTTGCATATATTCATAATAGCAACAATACTGCCATATACCATAATAATAGTGCCAATTATAATGATTATGAAGTTTTTCCACAGTTTCCACTTTAGCTTTCCATACGACTGATGATACAATAAACACAGATCTATGACGCATGGGAATATTAGATTCAGCATTGATATGGTAAAGGCTCCGACCAATGCCAGAAGTGGGCCCAAATTCGGAAAGGCTATGGCATTCAATGTGGTAAGAACAACGTAAATAATGCGTACAATATATTCAGATCGATGGGGGTTTTCTAGAGTGCCATCCTTGTTAAGGAAATGGTTTATAGCGATATCGATGACAACATAACCGGATAGAGGATAGGTTAAAAATATGGCAATTGCAATTGAAATTTTGATCACTTGAGCGGGCCTGTGTTGCAAGTACAATAAAATAAACTAAAAACAATTAATTAATAAAAAAATTGCCTTACAATTCATCACTTGGAATATTGAGGGTAACACTAGCGCCAACTTCTTTACCATAGCGCCAATAACCCAGGAGGGCGAATAGAATATTTATTACGATTACAAAAATGGTAGCAAGGCTCAATACTCCCGTTAGGCCCAAATAGTCTGCTGGAGTTTTCATTTTCGCCTCAAGGGCCAGCATCTGTGATGATATAGAAACCGTAATAAATTGATAATGATAAGGGAATTGATAATGATAGTCCTACCACTCCCACTGAAGTTACGGCAAAGAGCACAATGCCAAAAAACATTGGCAACTCCAAAGGATCTTCAAACATATTTCGTTCACTCAAGGGAGGCAAACCTTGACAAAGGTAAAACATAATGCCAAAAATCGCGATTAATATCAGGAAATTGGCGATTATATTGCCAGGCACCAGATATTTCAGATGTCGTATAAGAAACATTGGCAATAAACCAATCCCAACTATTGCACATAAAATCCGTAAATCTATTTCGGTTATATAAAACTGAATAATTTGCTTGAAATTTGCAGCTACAAATACGATATACACGACCGTTGTACCATAGTGCGATATACCCAGTATAGCATCCGCCATATATCCAGATGCCTTGGAGCAATATCGACACCAGTTCGGTCCCTCACTAAAGGCAAAGGCCATTGTATCTGGAAAATTCATATAGGGCACCTTACTACGACGACTAGACTCAACCATACATATTATCTGTCAGGGAATCGGATTAGCTATATAATATTCAAATAAAGTAACTCACCAGAAGTTCCATTCCATATATAAGTAAAATTGTGCTTAAAATTGTCAGTATGGTGCCATTAAGATACCCGGCGTAGGAAAAGGCCAGTGGCATGGCCAAAATTCCAGTTCCAATAACGCATTTAAGCAGAGAGATAAATGTATCTATATTGCTGTTGAGCAGTGAGATAAATTAGATAAACATAAAGATTAATATAGAACAAACTTACGTTAACGGTGCCTCCACAACACGATTTTCATATGGATTATAGTCGCTGTTAAAAGGTATTTTTGCAATTAAATATATATTGATTATATATTATTATTTTAGTTACGTAATCCCGTAATTTTAATTGGACTTACCCATCCCCCATTTTGAAGATATATTAACTAGTATTTGTCTATAATAAAAGTATAATTTAATGATTGAATAATTACAACAAAGCTTACTGTGTTAAGTTTAAAAGAATACTAAAAAAAAGAAGTCAAACATTTTATTAGAGAGTGGAAGATATAAGAAATAATATATCGAACTTGGGGTCAAGAGTTTTTAAAAACTTTTAGAACAATGCGAAAATTGATGTGATTATTGCAACAGATTGATTTGAATAAAATTGCCTTAGATTGGTATTTGGTTTATTATGGGAATTTTTATAGCAATTATTTAACAAACTCATATTTTGGATAAAAGGAAGCACTACCTTCAGTATATTTTTAAGGAAAACTATCAAAAATTTTGTATAAGTACATACGAGTACGTATCCTCTTTTTTATACCCTTGCAAAAAGTGATTATAATTTTATCTCGAAATTAAGTTAAATACTAAAAATACCTCGGTAAGTTTGATTAAGCCTTGAATAATTATCTATATTGCAGGTCTTTAAATTAATTTAAGAGCTTACAGTTTGAATAAATTGGGACGATTATATGTATGTTTACATTATATCTGTGTATTCTTAATTATGCATCAGGGCAATACTTGGCAAATCAATTATTTACATATTACTTAATTATATATTATATATGTATTTGTTTTAAAAACCTTACTTAGATTATTCATTGCTTTGATAACTCTCCTCACCGCTTATAGACGAAAACAAACAGTCAGAGAATATACTGCAATCGTGAGCTTGCTCTTGCTCTCTCTTTTACTCTCTCTCTCTGTGAAGGTTTGACCATAATACAACTTTGCTCTTAGCATCGGGCGGCTTAAGACGCATATTTAACGCGCATATTAAATTCGTCATTTAAGTGTGGAAAATTAGTGCAATATAATTAACAAAAGTGTTAAAGTGTTTGGTTAGTAGGTGTACTAGCATAGTATAAATAGAAAGTCCAGAAATTTAAACAAGAATGCAGTGAATTTGCCTATTACGCAGTTTTATTTAGTTGTCTATTGCGCTTAACTTCCACACAGGCAAACGCACACACACATAGATAAGTTCAGCTTGGGATGACTCATTATCAGCCCTCTCTTTCTTTCATACATATTTTTGGTTAAATATTACGGTAAAAGAATAGGTGTTCTAATAAAGTATTAGGTGAAAATCCATCAATAAAATCAAATTGTGTACTTGTTGCTGCACTTTAACAGATAACACACACTCACAAAGGTGTCGCGGATTGAGTTATTGCTTCACCTTGCACTTTTGTATTCTGTTTCCAAAAAGAGAAAGAGAGTATATCGCGTTTTAGTGTTTTGTCTGTGCGCCTGTTTCCTTGTATCAGGGCAATTTTTTGTAGATCAATTATTTATATATTTTTTATATTAACTTAAACATACATATGTATTTATCAAATAACGTACTTAGATTTAACATTGCCATGATCGCCTTCTCCCCACTTATAGGCGAAAGCAAACAGACAGAGAACAGGGTATACTATAATCGGGAGCTTACTCTTGCTCTCTCTTTAACTCTCTGTCAAGGTTGACCAGAATGCAACTCTGTTTTCGGCATCGGGCGACTTCAGACGCATATTAAACGCGCATATTAAATCGTTATTTAAGTGTTGAATATTAGTGCAAAATAACTAACAAAAGTATTCAAGTGTTTAAATAGTAGGTGGATTAACGTTGTATTGATAGAAACTCCATAAATTTAATCAAAAAAGCAGCTAATTTAGTTGCCTATTGGGCAGTTTTAGCTGCGCATCACTTGCACACAGGCAGACGCACACACACACATACACATGTATTTACATAGGTTCAGCTTGCGATATTCCAATCATTGCAAGCAATGCATTGCTCCATTCCAATGGAAATGTGAAGTAATAACTGTTATTGTCTTATCGCTTTCAATTTTATTCTTGCACTCTCTTTTCAAAGAGTAAATGTGTATGTATGTTACATGTATTGAATATTGTGCACTGTCGGTTCGTCTGTTTCTGTCTGTTTAAGAGAGAATTATATTTTTTGTCAAAGAGTTTAACTAAAATTGAATTTATTTTCGTAGCTGCTTATATATTTGCCTCATATGAAGTGAAAATATTTTTTTCGCCATGCCTCACTTACTTCCCCACAGATAGGCGTAGAATAAAAGAGCAGAGTATAGTTTAGTTGTGAACTTATAAATTATATATTTTCCTTGGTTTTCTTGGCGCATTTTTAAGTCTAATACAGTGAATACAGAGTTTTGAGTGCTTACCATTTTTTTTAAAGTGTGCTGCAATATTTGCAGAAATTATTTTTATTTTTTTTTAAGTGTGCTGCAATATTATTTGCAAAGTGTTTACTTGTTTTTATTTTTTTTTAAGTGTACTGCAATAAAATTTTTTTAAAAAAAGTGTTTACTATTTTTTTTCGAGTGTAAATATGTGGTGTGAATACGCCAATTATAAATAAAATGAAAGGTTAGTGATTGCATTTTTTTAAGTATTTATACTTTTAATAATATTATAATAATATTTTCATATTGTAGTTTATTTTGTTTTTAAAGTATAAAAAGAAAAAAAAAAAATAAATTTTTTTTTTAATTTTTTCTTAAAAATTCGAATTATAGGATTTTTATATAACTTCATCAAAAATCAGGCAATAAAGAAACTCAGTTATTTATATAGCCCAATCGAGCCCTGTCCGTCAAAAATTTAAAATTGAATTTTTATACCGTCCGTCTGTCCGTCTGTCAGTTTTTATACAAACAAGTCTTTCAGTTTTTGAGCCAACATTTTTCTTCAAGATATCAATAACAATCTTGACAGATCGTTGTAGAATAATGTTTTAAGCGATCTAATCAAGTTTCATTAAAATCGGACCACTATATCTTATAGCTGCCATAGGAACAATTGGCTGAAAAGTGTTTTTTTCTGTTTTTCAAGATATCAAAATCAAACTCAACATTTCGATGTAGAAATACTTTCTGTACTTTCTGATAACGTTTGACTTAAATCGGACTACTATATATATATAGCTCCCATAGGAACAATCGGTTGAGTTTGCAAAATTTTCTTAAAAGACCATTGTAGGGGTATATAGATTCGGGGTGCCACAGAGAGCCGTTTCTTTCTTGTTTTTTTAATGTGTTGTTGTTGAAACTAACCAAATCTTCTAAATTCGAAGTTTACATATCTGCATGCTTAAAATTAATCGACATTTTCCTAGACAGGAGGGACCACTATATCTTCTAGTTCTCATAGGAATATTGAAATTTTTAAAAAGTCTATTGCAAGATTCTAAAGTTTCGGCGTTTGAAAGTTAGCAGTTTCTTGTATATTATTTTAATGATAGCTTAAAAAATTCCTATATGATTATTATTTTCATAGAAAATTCAATGGGTATTATTATTTCTTAATATGGTTAAATTGCAACCTGTTGTCATATTATCAGAGTTAAAAACTGATTAATTTTCATTGATTAATTGAGAACAAAATACAATAAAAAAAATATCGATTACTCTTCATTTCAGTAGTCAAGCTTATTTACATTTAATTAAAATTTTTATTTCTATATCAATTAAAAAGTGCAATTTTTATGCCCCCGCAGTGGTTGTGGTCTCGTCCTCATCGTCTGAATGTCCGAAATACTGCCGTGCCATATCGAGAAGTGCACAATAGCTACCATAAATAAGAATAATAAATCCAAATATAATGATTAGTATATTTTTCCACAGTTTCCACCTTAGCTTGCCATACGAATCATTATACAAAAGAAAGATTTCTATCATGCATGGGAATATTAGATTTAGTAAAGATATAGTAAAGGCTCCGACCAATGTCATAAGTGGGCCCAAATTGGGAAAGGCAATGCCGTTCAATGTGGAAAGAACAACGAATGCAACGCGTACAATATATTCAGTACGGTGGGGATGCTCTAAGGTACCGTCCTTATTCAGACAATGATTCACAATGATATCCACGGTAACATAGCCGGATAGAGGATATGTGAGAAAGACGGCCACTGCAAATAATATCTTGATCAGTTGGGCGAGACTGTATTGAAGGTACACATCAATTTAATTGAAAAACTCTATTGGAAATAATACTTACAATTCTTCTTGGGGAATATTCAAAGTGACACTAGGACTAATGGCGCTTCCATAGCGCCAGTAGCCAAATAAGGCGAATATTACATTTGTTGCAGTAATAAATACACCGCCGACATTTAAAACACCACAACAGCTCAAATAATCGGCCGGCTTAGCCATTTGCGATTCAATGGCCAGAATCTACGATAAATCAAGATATGTTTAATTAAATTTAATATGGCTTAATCAGGTGTTAGCTTACCACGCCCACCGATGAAGTGGCAAACATAACAATGCCTATAATTTTTGGAATATCTAATATATTCCTTAAAAACATTTCTCTTTCGGAGAGAGATGGCAAGTCTCGCAAAAGATAATTGAAGATGCCGATAAGTCCAAAAAATGTGATAATAGTTGCAATTACATTTCCCGGTACCAGGTATTTGAGATGACGCAAGAGAAATAGTGGTAAGCTTAAAATCCCAAAAATTAATACCCAGATCCTAAGATCCAACTTCATACCGTGCTGATCTGCAAATTGTTGAAAATTTGCAGCCACAAATACGAGATATACGACATTTATTCCATAGTGTGAGAAACCCAGAATTCCATCAACCAGGTTGCCAGATGCCGCAGAGAAATAATGGCAGAAACTCGGTCCCTCACCACAGGCAAAGGACATCGTGTCTCGGAAATTCGTGTAACCCACTGAATTACGACGACTGCACTCAACCATACAACGTATCTGTCAGGAAACCATTACATTATATATTACATTATAAGAATTAAACTCAGCTCACAAGTAGTTGCATTCCATAAATAAGCAATGCGGTGCAGAGTGTTGTCATCACGGCTCCTCCAATACAGCCACCCATACCAAAGGCCCACGGCAAGGCCAAAATGCCAGTACCAATAACGCACTTCACCAGAGAGATAAAAGCATCGATATTTCTGTGGGATGATCAGTAGACTTAGATACGCTACCATATTCACACGGAATAGACTTACGTTAATGGAACCTCCACATTGCGATTATCATAAGGATTATAGGCGCTAATGGCAGATTAAAAGTAATTAAAACAAGTATGAATGCTATAGTCGAGTAATTTCTACTATGGAACACCCTGTACCCTGCCTATGGTATACAAGAAACTACATATGTACAAGTAGATCTTATAGTTGCCGAGAACTGTGCGTTTATACGATTGGATATGCCTTCATTTTGCACTAATTTATGACAATGGATACAGGGTGTAAATCGATAACTATTTTGATAAAACCAAAAGTTATTAGACATCAAAATTAACGACAAAAATATAGCACTTACCCTTCAACCATTTCAAAAATGGCGAAATTTTGTTAATAGTGCAATATAAATAAAAAAAAAGTTTATACACAATTAAAATATATATTTTACTGTGTTATAAATAAAGGTGTTTGCACATATCAAACATAGTTTACTGAGTTACATTTTAAAAAGAAACTTTAAGGGTTATCTTCCATTAGCAAATTGTTCTCTTATACTTATTATTGAGGCAACAGATCCAGCAATGCCCCCACATAATCCGATACAAATGAAGCACAACGATCGCCAGAGGAAGATATTAAAGGGTCCATAGTTATCCCCATAGCACACGCATATATTGACCAGACCCGGAAATATAATGCCCACCTGAGCCATACAGAAGGCGCCCACAAAGGCCAGTAGTAATCCAAAGTCGGGACAACCAATGGCACAAAGAACGGAGGCAATCACCAAGGCCATGCGCACCAGATACTCCATGGATCTTGGGGCATTTGCCATTAGTTTATGCTCCATATAATTGTGCCAGATGATCTCAACAACAACATAGCCCTGCAGTGCATAACTGAAAAAGATGGACACTGTAAACATGGCCAATACGCATTGGGACAGGCTGATAAAGGAGCAACGATTAGTAAATTATGAATTGTTAAAATAGAAGGCTAACATACATTTCATTGGGTGGCAGATTGTTAAGAATAGAGGCTGAGGTCTTATCACCATATTTCCAATAGCCCAAAAATCCAAGTAATGCATAAAACACAATTACAATAAACATGGCACGATTGAGAACACCAAAGTAGCCCAAATAGTTCTCAGGTGTTTGCATTTTGACCTGAAGTGATAAAACCTAACAAATGATTTAAGTATTAGCTGAAAGTTGATTATTTGAAATTTTTATTTGACTTACGGCACCAACTGCTTCACATGCAAACAAAACCGTACCAAAGAACAGTGGAATTGTGCTCAAGAACTGATCCCAATCTTGTACAGCTTGCCGTTCATTCAGACTGGGCAAACCATCTAATAAATAACTTAAGGTGCAAGCAAAGCCTATAAATTAATTAGCAATATTACAAAATTAATCTATTAAAGTATACGTACAAATGAACATAAGTAAAGTTGCAAAAAATGCAAATGAGACTAGATACTTTATTTGGCGTATGAGAAAAGTTAAGAGTAGCGGCAAAGTCAACAGTGCCATATAAAGACGCACGTCGCGATGTGATAGATATGTGTCACCGAAAACCTTCAAATTCTTTGCTATAAATATCACATACACACAATCCACACCAAAATGATAGATGCACAGAAAAACCTCCACCTGATATCTGATAAAAGATGTAGTATTATTTATATTAGCAACGAAAACTTCTACTCACGATAGCCATTTGCTTAGGGGTCTCAGCCAGATGGGTCCATTCAGAATGGCCAATTCCATGGTTTCCTTGTAGCTGAGCATAGGAATATTAAAGCGTTTGCATAACGTATTGATATCATGAAGCTGTGGTTATCATATTAGATATTTGACCCTACTTTATGGACAGATGGGACAATTGATACTACCAACACATGCAGGGCATAAACCACAAAGGAACCGATCAAAATTGTGCTTATCAATCCAAGTAGCCAGCCAGTACGTTCGAAGGCCTTGGGCATGGCCAGACAACCCGTGCCAAGTGCATATTTTACCAATGTAACAACGGCTTCCATATCTCTAATATAAGGTGTTTAATTATAAAGATAATCATATTGTATTAGCTATAGGTTTCATACGTAACTGGTTGCTCCACATTGCGTTGACTGATCGGATCAAAAGATGGCTCCGGGCTGAATAAAGATTTAAACTGTTAACATTCAACATTGACATGGAATGAGTCATCTAAAGTTACCCCAAATTGCGCTTTATAAAGCAAAAGGCTCTCACATAGGGTTTTAGCGCCTGTTGTGTCTTTCTTTGTATGGACAAATGCCGATTACTGGGTATCTTCTTTGGCAACATTTTAGTTTATCATATAAAATATATATATACATACATTTGTTGCCTTGTATACGGTTTGGGTATACATATTTTCAGCGCCAACTCGATTGCCAATTATGCAAATGCCTAAAGAAGAGTAGACAAGAACAAAGGATTTTGTTGAAGTTCACAACGTACTGCTGCATACCCTTCTGAAAAAAAATGCATAATTTGAAAAATTAAATTCAAATTTAGTTTGCCGCAAGAAAAGCTTGACAATAGTTAAATTCGGACCTTGAAAAGTTTAGTTATGCATTGCTTCGCATTTATAATCGTGTCTTATTTATTAAGAAATATCATTGAAAACGTTTTCAATGCAATTATAGGGTATACAAATTTCAGTGTTTAGCGCTTAACTTTCCCTTTATAGCGTAAAATATTAGCATGGCCCAGAGCACTGATTCATTCCAGGAAATTAAGCACAACAGAACAGCAGCAGCACAACCATCGGTTTGTTGTGTGGGCGTTTAAAGCCTCGCAAAATGATCTGACCATGAACACTGAGGCTGAGGCCCCGACTCGGCCAAGAGATTCTTCTGCTTCAGCTACCTAAATTATGCAGCAGCCCGCTGGCAATGGAAGCAGTAGAGTCTGCGGCAATGATCCAAACTTGAGCCGCAGCCCCGCCTCGTTCCGCTGACCAAGTTCTAGGCAAGTCAGGAGACAAACTAATTAGTGTGGCCAGCTCTGTCGTTTTGCACGCATTTTTCACATGCCTAGCGATGATGGCATTGACCATAAATTGACCAAACCACCGCACCACACCGCACCGCACCGCACCACATCGTATCATTCAATGCGATTGGCACAAAGTACAGTTTCTAGTTAAATCTGAGGCCGCATTGTGTGCGGCCCATCGAAAGCCGCCCGCTGTGAATACAAGATAGAGTATGAGAACGACTGTGAGTGTGAGTACGAGTACAAATACGAATACGAATACGAGTACTTGTAATATATACAATTGTAACCCCCTTCTACTAAACGAAACCGCCCCTTTGGCCGCTTTGTGTTGGCGGAAATGTTGTTTTTCCTATGCAAATTCTGTTTAGTGCCCCTTTTTGCATTTGCCAAGTGTCTTTTGCAGCGTTGTTTATTTGTTTTTACCGGGGCCAAGTCAGGGGTCAACTACGCATTTGATTGCTGTTGCTGTTGCTATTGCCGTTGCGTGTTTCCCGCATTTCCCCTTGACGCTACATCCCCAAGGTGTTTGCGCAATATGTGCGGGAGGTCAGCGAATTGAAATTTGTTACACTTTGCGGTGACAATAATAACAGAAACTAAGAATGTTTGCCAGGCTATTAAATGACTTTTGAATGGAATGATAACTATACAGTATTTTTGTTTTTATGCATTGTGGCACATATTCATGGAATTTTATTAGCTTTTACTATTTTGTGTCATAGAAAAGGGAGAACAGTATCAAAATATAAGTTGCTTAAAGTTTTGCTTTTGTCTTTAGCGGTTTCTTAAGGACTTTTAGTTACATAGCACAAATCTACCCTGTTAAACGTTTTAGCGTAGGGTATTTTAACAACACAAAGCAATAGTCACAGAAAACTGGCATTTAAATATGCGCATTGGCAATTGCATTGCAGGCGTACCACGCTGCGTATGAATTTTCAGTGAAATTAACATACTAATGACACTTTGGGGACGGCCAAGGGTGGCAACCTATTGATGATGGTCGCTACTGGCCAGCCCAGCTCAGCCCGTGTATACCCTGCCCCCCCAGTCCAGGACAGAGGCAACAGACATCAGCTGGCCAGGCAAGTGGGTCAGCGACTGCAACTCGGAGGAACTTCGCATGTGGTTCAATAATTCCAACAGTAAATGCTAAACTATGCGCATAGATTGTCAACGCGCCAAGATGCTTAGCTGATTGCTGGTGGTGAGGCAAGGATTGGATTGGAGCTGTTTCTGGTGCTGGTGCTGCTGCTGCTGTTGGACGTGGTGCGTCATTAAAGTGCAGACAAATGGCAACGGCATGTGCGGCACATGTCAAACTGCAAACAGCAGCAAATGGCAACAGGTGAAAATGTTGGAATTCTGATTATCTGGCTGGCTGTTGGCTGGCTGCTGCCAATCACTGCAGCAACTGTTGCCGAGAGTCAAGTCAACCAGCAACTTAAACTGTAACTTTCGACGATTTGTCGTTCGACGCTCGTCGTTGGCTGTTGTTTGTTGTTGACTGTTTGCTGTTTGCTTTTTGCCAATCTTTAAGCCAGCTACTTTGATGTTTGGCTACAAAACTATCAACTTAAATACACAGCAGGAACAACAACAACAACAGTGAAACATACGCATAATTATGCTGCTGTTGCCGCTGCTGCTGCTGCTACCTGCCAGCAACATGGGTGCTACATTCCATTTGCCGTTTGCCATTTGTGGGCAACACACGACACGCCCACATTCAATTTACAGCCGGAAGTGTGGGTGTGCTCGCATTTTGATATACCAACTTCTACTACTCTGATTTTGGCTTTGTTATTTTTTTTTTTCTTTTTTGCAAACTGGAACTCATTTGGTCAAGCATAAATCAAAAATCGCAGCAGCAAATTCTTTGCAGGCAACTCAGCAATCGCAACAGCAACTCCCGCATAAAAAAAAAGTATGAAAAACGCATATAATGATTGGCTCCAGAGCAGCAGCAGCAGCAGCAGCAACAGCAGCAGCAACAGCAACAGCAACAGCAACAGCAACATAATAGCCCCATTGCCTTGGCCATGTAGCAGTGGCAGCAGCAAAAAGTGGGAGGATGCAGTGAATTTTCTCCCTCGGCAAAACTTATTTTTTAGCGTCGGCTGCCGTTTGCTTTGTTGCATGTATCCTCTGTGGCTCTCTGTGTGTGGATGTGGCAGTCGCTGTGGCATAGGCTGTCGGGCCGTTTGCCTTTTTGGGGCCGTCAGGCATTCGCCTAAGCGGCAGGTTCCTGTCTGCGCCGTCTGGAGCCCAGATTCAAAGACGTTGACTGCATTTTTAAGCACGCTGCGCATAAAATAAAAGCAGATTGCAGCAGCAATAGCCTCGGGCACTGGGCGCGCGTCGTTTCTTCAATGAAACGAGTAAAAGTGCAGGATGCTTTGTTGTCCTGCCCCATCGGAACAGCTTCTGCAGATACAGCAGCAGCTAATTTCAAGAAACGGAGCAAAAACAACCCAAACCCAAACCCAAGACGAAGACGAAGACCAAAGCTCGGGTTCGTGTTGAAGTCAAGTTTTCAAACTCACAGTTCGATACCCATTCGCTCTGACTGCAATTGCTGTTGTGCTCAGATCTTGTGCGATAATGATGCAAGTTAATCATTAGCTTGGAACGTGTATTATGCGATTATTAGTTGGGCCTGCCAAGGATTATGATGCTACTAACAACAGCAACAAAAACAACAACAGCAACAACAATGCCGAGCTACCTACTCTTACCATTTTGGTGGGCGTTTAACTTTGCAATTTTTAAGTAATTTTCAATTTCCGTTTGCCATATTCACATCCAGTATTTCCTCTGCGTAATGCGATGCTCTTCAGGTCTTGCAGAGCATATGTAGCAATTTGTCAACGTTGTTCCGACTGGCAACGACAACAACTAACTACTACGTAGGCAAATCTCTTCTCTTATGCAGCATGGGGCAACATGTTGCTGCAACATGTAAGTTGTCAGCGTTTTTTAAGAATCAATTGCCGCCCAGCAGCCGCAGCAGCAGCAATTCGATATTGTCGTTGTGGCTTTGGCTCAGGCTCAGGCGTTGGTGTTGCAGTTGTTATTGTTGTTGTTGCTGTTGTTGTAACTGCTGCCCGCCTTCTGGCTGCCGTCTGTCAGCAACATATTGCCCCTGCCTCTCCCTAGACTAAGTTATGGCCACACACGTCGCGCGGGGCGGCCTTGAAAAGCGAAAAGCAATCCGAGTACCGAAGAGTACTTTGAAAAAATCATTGCAGAATTTAAATAAGCAGACAACAAAAACAAAAACCAAAAAAAAAAACGCATACAGCGCACACATATTTTGCGAGCTTTGCAATTGACGTGCAACATGATTTTGTAGGCGTGCAACATGCGCATGCGCAACAGCCGCAACTTTATCAGATTGCCGCAGAGCCAGAGTCAGCTTAGCTATAGTACGTTTTTTATTTTTGTAGCTTTGCGGCATGTTGTTCACTGTCAATTGTTTGGTGGGCGTTGCTGCTGCAACAGAAAGAGCAACTACGGCAACAATATGGCCCATAGTTAGCCCTCGCCACAGAGTTATATCAATGTCAACAGCATTATCACACAGCGATGTCAATATATGCAAATAAACACACTGAGGACATAGCAGCAACAACCACAACGGCAACAACTGCAATCAAGTGACAAACACTTGCCAGCTAAGCAGTTGGGCAGTAGCAGCAACTGCAGCAATTGCAACAACAGCAACAATGTCCCAGCTAAGACAAATAAATGCGTGTTTCTGCATGTGTGTGTATGTCACACTCGTTAACACGAAGCGAAACTGCGCGAAATGCGATATTTCACACGATTTATGCACGAACAACGACAAAAGTTGCAACTGCAACAGGCAATGCCAGCAGCAAGCTGCAAGCTGCAACAGCAACAGCAGCAACAACAACAGCTGCAGCAATAGTTGCTAGTTGCAACCTTTAGCAGGCCACACACGTTGCTGGGCTTAAACAGTTGCCCCCAACCCTCAACCCTATGCCTTCAAATGTTGCAGGCAAGCAGCAATGTTGCAAGTCTGCGTAATTGTTTCGTTAAGAACTTGGCAGTTCGAATTGCAGCATAGTAAAGTAATTATTGTGGAAATATATATTTTTATATATAGATTCACAGACAGATATGTCCTTATCTCAAGGTTCCAAGTAGTAATATTTTAGATAAAAGGAAAATACAAAGATATTTACTCTTTGACAAAATGTTTATACAGATGCATACCTTTTTTAAATATCAATGCTCAATATTTTAATAAATTCTTTAAGCAACAATATCATAAGTGAACAAATTAATCAAATTAATAATCTAACTATCTATTTTCTTATAATATACCACTAAAGACCAATCAAATCCAATCAGATACTGTTACCTAATATAAAACAGTGTTGTTAAACTCTAGTTGCATGTTGCCAGCAACATGTTGCTGCTCCTAAATATAAGCTACAGCTGCTGCTACTGCCTGCCATATGTTGCTGACTAACTTTCCTGGCTAATTTGACAGGCAGACCAGTAGTTGAATGATGTTGATGATGACTCCAGCTTCAGCAACAACTCCACCTCCTGCTCCACAGAGTAGTGCCAGTTAAGATTTATGCGATGCCAATTGGTTATGCCAACATTTGCCCATATACATAATTGATATGTAATAAATTCTGTGGAGCTTTTCGTGCGCAATTAGCGCGTTTTGGCCAACAGCAGCAGCAGCAGCAGCAGCCAAGGCAGCGACAATCGCTGACCATATTCATGTTTGTTGTTGTTGCTGTTGTTGGTTATTAAATAAAATAATTTCATAGTTGGCGCATTGCTGCAACATTGATGTTGAAGAGTTGATGTTGATGTGGCAGTTGCCATTGCTGGTTTTACAAGCTGTAAAGTGCGAAATCAACACGGTTCATACCAACTATGTATGTGCTGGCAGCTGCAGCATCAGATTCCTATTCAGTTCCAGCTCTCGATGTCCAGTCAACAATGTTCAATGTTCACTGTTCAGTGTTCAGTGTGTTAGTTGTCAACACAAATGGCAATCGGCGTTGATAAATTGGCGCTGCCTTGGGCCAATTATAACCGTCTATGGCCATGGCCAATACTCGCTGCCTCGTTTTATGCGGTAAAAATTTGCGAGGCTTTATGCAGATCGCATGTCTGCAGTTCCTGTCTCTACTTTGTGAAGCCCCACAGTGCTTCCTGCATCCGCAGCGCGTGGGTGTTGAATGACCAACAATTGATATTGTGTAGTAGGTGCAACAAAATATCAGAGCTCTGTAATCAGATATGTGATTTTACCCCTTCTCTACTTACAATTTACTCCTTTTTGTTCACTCGTTTGGTTAGATAATTGAGGCACCCGCAATCACGTCGACATCGTCGTCGTCTTTTTATGGTCGTCTGCCCAAAAAAGGCGCCAACTTTGCCCTGGTCACAATGGCCAAATAGGCCACGTGCTACAAATTGTAGTAGGGAACGCGGCAAGGGGAAACAGAAGCTGCTGCTGCTGCTGCCGCTTCTGTTGCATGGCAAAAAAGTGCACACCCTCGCACCTGAGGCTGAAATCTGAAATTTGAAATCCCTGCCGTAAGACGATCTTTGGGTTCCTTTTTCCTTGGTTGCTGCCACAACAGCTCAGCTGTTCCTTTAGTTCTTCCCCATTCCCTCTCTCACTCGTGGCATTATCATTATTATTGTTATTATCTACGGCCCGGTGTGTTTCCCTTCCGCTTATACAATAACATCTAATTTCGGCTACCTACTTTGGCAGCATCTGAATCTTTGAGATTTGCTGTTGATTGTTGTTGTTGTTGTTGTTGCAGCTTCTGCAAAGTAAAACACCCGCATGCCACATTGTTTGTTGCATATGTTGCGTATTTGTATTCCACGCTAATGACATCAGCGACGTATTCGGGGAGAGGGGGTGGCAGGCGATTGTGGTGATAGCATGGAAAAGATTCGACTTGAAACTAACGATTGAAACAAAGTTATTTGACTTGCTAAACTGTGCTTAGATAGCCATATATGTAGCTAGCTTAAAACTTGGCCAACTCTACTATATAAAATTCATACATAAATTCATATATGTTTTCATGCTTGCTTGGATTTGAGTTATGCTCTAGTTTAATTCTGGCATTTATTGGATTTTATTGTTGTTGCTGAAGAGCTCCTTTATACACTTCTGTAGGTATTTTTGCACACATTCCCCTAATTGCAAGTCAATCCGGCAGAGATTATTGACCTCTAAGCAAACAGCACAAAAATATTGCAGAGGCGGCCTTCTTTGTCTAGGATCAACAGCAAACAGCAGCAGCAATCGCAGCTGTTGCCTGACTCAGGACATGCAGTCTTGGCGCGCTCCTGCATACACACACACACACCAGCACACACACAACACTGTCTTGAAGTGAAAGCCTTGCACAGAAGTCACGCACAATTGCAATTACAAAAAAAAAAAGAAAAAAAAAGAAACTGTCGAACAAAATCTGAGTAACAGCTGAGCGAAGGTGTGACTATCGAGAGGAAGCGCACGAGTCCTTAATGGAAAGGAAGAAGGATGTGAAATAATATAGCTAGATCCTTTGCGGTTACACGCATTCAGGTGTCAGAAATGTAGCAGCATCTGTGGCAACAATTACAAATGCAATTAGATGGTTGGCTATGGGGCAGCTATTAGCCCAGTTGATTGGCCAGAACAAGTGCCTCCAACTGAGCCAGCATGGAATGACATATGGGCGACGCCAACGCAGCGACGCATTGCGTGTGCTCTTGGCCAACGGATTTAGGCCAGACGCTTAAAAAACGGCCGAGAACCGTTAAAGGCGGCAGCTACCGTTAGGCCTAAACAGAATTTAGCAGAAAGTTATATCATTTGAACAAGCTAAAAGCAAAAAACATTTAAAGAAATTCAAACGAATTGGCACATTTTGTTTGTGTTGTTTTTTTTTCAGATTTTTTAAGCAGAGTTGCTGTTGTTGTTGTTGCTGTCGCTATGCCCCCGGGCACGCCCACTTAAATTGCGTGCCATGCTGAAAGCATTCATTTTGGAGAATGAAGCTCAGAATGAGCTTGATGTGGACTCGCAACAATCCAACTCGAACTTGGGATGTGGATGTGGATGCCACTGCGACTACAATTAAATTTGCATTTGTATGAATTTTTGCTGCTGCCGCGGGTGAAATACCATGGCATAGGAAACATTTATCACTGCATGGCAGTGGAAACCACTACAACCAACAGCACCACCACCACCACCGCCACCGCAGACAACGCACAATAAAACTAAAACACTTATAATTTCATATGAAATTCTTATGGACTTGAAAAGTCAGAAACGGAGTCCCAACTATTAGCCGGACATGCAATTGGCCAAGAGGCAGCAGCAGCAGCAGCAGCCAACTTAATCACAGGGTTGCCAGCTGAGTGGCCTAAACGAAAATGCTTAAATTTAATGACATAAATATACACGAGGCAAATGGAGTTGCACTGCGAGTTCAGGTCGAGCTCAAAGTCGCAGTTGAAGTTGCGTTTCGGAGTTGCAAGTTTATATGTCTTCAGTGGCCAATGGCGGGTGGGTTCTCCTATCCTGGCAGCGGTGCTCTCGTAATTTATGTGCTCCGGCAATTTTATTGTGCAATACTCAAAATACGACTATAAATCCAGTCATATTTATCAATGTGTCACGCTCAAGGAGCTGAATCTTCTTTGCTTCTTGCTTCCAGCTGTCTGTCCATTTAGGGAAAACGAGTTTTGTCTTTATACCTAGTAGGGCGGCATCTACCCACCACCCCTTTGCCTTATTCTTTTCCGGATTCTTTTGCGCATTTGATGTGTAATCCTTGCGGCTGTTGCCTTAGCCCGCCACCGCCGCCACCCCGTGAGCTGTATAGATCGACCGGCTGCTCCTTTGGCCGGGCGGGCAGGAAAATCTACTCCTACCGACCCTCAAATAATAATATGTTACTCGGCATTTTGCTACGGCGCAAAAAGCAGCCAAAAGATAACGCAGCTGCGCCTGGAAATTAAAAAATCAAGCAACTTCTGCGCAGTTACCCCTTGGGCAATTGGCCTGGGACTGTGTCATCTTCAGGTTTGTTGCCGGGCAGGGAAAAGTTGCTTATGGCAGAAAGCTTTGAGAAATTACCCGGGCCTAGGCCCACAAGAAGGGTGGCAAGCAGCTGGCTGGAATTTGATGAGCTTTGTCTGTGGCACAAATACATCCTTTGTATCCTTTTGTAAAAGTGGCTCTAGATCACAAAAGGAGGCACAAGGAGGTAAATATATTCCATTGCATAAAAACAGAATATTGTATAACAAAATAAAACAAGTAAGAATGCTATGGCAGAGTATACCCGACTACGGGACATGTTCTACCCAGTTAATAGCCCGAAAATATAATATTGTATACATTAAAAAAAGGCAGTGCAAACCAGTGTACAGATCACTGCTCGCTTGTCAAATGTATATATTTTCTATAACTATATTTTCTATATTTATATTTTCGGCGTTTATTTTTCGATAGATCAACATTAGTATTGCGTATGCCAAAAATCAAATTCACAACTTTAAAATTGTGCCTATAAATCGATTTTAATCGATTTGCGGGAGTGGAGAGGTCTATTTGAAGTTTGATCTAAACTTGATTTGTGTATGGTATACAGAAAACTATATACTATATAACTATACTATAAGCTTGGTGTCTCTAGCTCCTATAGTCTCTGACATTTGTGTATTCATACAGACGTAGAGGACTAGATCGACTTGGCTATTAATCCTGATCAAAAATATAAATACTTTATATAGTCCGAGCTGTCTCTTTTTGCCTGTTTTATACCGACTCATGCTTTTACAAATATTTAGGTAAATCTAAGATCAATATAGATTTCTTCGTCGTATTAGTCCTGAGAGTACAGAATATAATTTTCTATAAAAATACATATTTAACGCATTGGAAATTCTGCAGAAGACACTTTAAAAAGCTAAGAACAATTTATTTATAGTATTGGCCTAATCAAACTGAAAATGTGAAGCAAACAAAGCACTCCGCGTGAAATGCGATTATGTTTTTGGCGGAGTTATATAGCAAAAAGCAGCTCTTTGGCTGCTCTATTTCCCTAGAACCACTAGCTATCGCTGCAATCCAAATTAAAATAAAACACTGCCCCCAACTTGTTAACCTATTTGTCAGTAGCTATCCGCCAACTGTTGGCAATTAATTTTTGTATTTTTTTTTTTTGTATTTTGTTGCTGTTTTAGTGGCAGAGCTTAGATCTTATCGAAACACTTTGCACTTCCTCTCCAGCAACAACATGAATCCCACACACACAGCACAATACCTAAAACACCGACGCTGACGAGTCTCGACACCGACAGTGTTGACGCTTCCAACATGAGCTTAAATCATGAGCATGCCTCAATCTCGTCAAGATCTTATGGAAGACAAATTTCAAATGATTTACCTACAGCGTTGTCTACGCATGCCAAGGCAGGGAGTGTAAGAGACTTGGTGGCAGCGGGAGAGACTCCCTTCAACTTTATTTCATTCACTAAACTTTTGTCTTAATGAAAGATCTGCCAAAATAAAGAAAAAAAAAAAAGAACTAAATTACTGAAGGCCACCAGCAAAGTTAAGGTTTCGCATTAAAGTACAAAAAAAAATGTTTAATGACATTGTAGTTTTTGTTGTTGTTTGTTAGTAGAGCCACCGGTGTTTGTTAAATTAATTGAATTTGTTGTTGAATGTTTAGTGGTAGTCATTAAAAAAATGTGTTTTAACTTGAAGCTGTAGCTGAGGATTAAGAGCTCTTCTCTGCTGTGTAGGCAAGCCAGTTTTGATTGGTCTAAAGTGTTTAATAAATAATTTCCGCATGTGATTACCAGCTCCAACTCCAACTCCAACTCGCACCCCCTGCTCTTTGCTATTTTTAATCAAACTTACAACATCCGTTCGAACTGTGAGCAATTGAATGCTGAGCATTTTCTCACGTCGCTTAAATGGCTTAATAACCGAATGCATTTGTGGCTTAGCTTTAAACGTTGGTAATCGTTCTTGGTCTCCCCCCCTCAGCTCTACCATACTGAATGGCTCTTGGAATGCCCACGCAGCTGTAGCCGCTTCCGGTCTGTGGTCTACGCCCCATCAATGGGCCAACGGAATGGAGCAAGTGAATGAATGAGTCTCCATGTTGTTGTGTATTAGAAATGCCATAAAACTGCAGCAACTGCGACTGTGGAACGCATAAAATTGATTTGATTGCTTTCAAGCAAAACTTACACCCGCCCTGGGAAATGTTAAGATCAAGCTTTATATTCAGATGTAGATGCTTGCTAATACTAACCGAAATACGCTCCATGACTGGGCCAACTGATTTGTTGTTTCCTAGCAGGTTGCTTGTCGTTAAAGCGCAGATATAGGCCGACAGTCTGTGGCCACATTGATGTGGACTCTGATGGAGTTGCAGTCGCTTACCCAGTCTCCCTCTCTCTCTATCTCTGGCAGCAGCTTCCTCAGCGCCCCGGCACATTTAGAGATTAACTGGTTTTATTGCTCGATTGGCTATAATATCTTTTATTTACGAGTCTTGAGCTAATTTGAATTTTCAACGTTTTCTTTTGGCGCGTTTTGACTTTGACTTCTACTTCTACTTGGGCATCGGCTTTACCTTCCACTTAGATTTCTATTGATTTTTGTGAGGCTAAGCTTTGGTTTGACCATCTCGATCTTGATGGTTTCTCGGTTTTTTTTTCGATTTTTCGATTTTTGGTATATGCTTTCCCACACTTTTACAGGTGAATGGGCAGACTGAAGCTGAGCTGGAGCGTGTGTATGTGATTGTGATTGGGATTGAGAAAGAGTTTTTATCGCATGATTGTTATATTTTATTATACGGCTTATATATTGAAATGCTTCAGTTTTGGACCGATTGGGCCGTCGTGTGTGTTTTGTATGTTAATCGTTTATGAGTTTAAGCACAGTTCATTTTTTTCTTCTTTATTTTTTATTATTATTTTTTATTCGGAACCCTAAGATAAACAAGCAGACTGAGTGACGGGCCCAATAGTTTAATTTTTATTTGAATGAACAGTTAATTTTATGCCAAAGTGGCAATAGGCAGCATTTTGGGAGTTGCATTTTCGGAGATTGTCGACTTTGTGGGAGTTGTTAGGCGTCTAAGACTTTAATGCGGTGTTGTACAACAAAATTAAGCTGCTTTAATGCTGCTGGAATCTGGGAAGGAGCATAAATTATGCATTGGCGTTGGTGCTTCAGCTGAGTAGCAAAACGAAAGACTTAGGCAACGAACTTTATTTTCTTTTTTTTAGAGAATTTTGTAATGTTGATGATGCTGTTAATGTTTGTATGATTCTAGATTTTTATTGAGCTATAAGATCATTGGCTCAATGGCATAGTTCTCAAATGGGTTAGTTAAAGCAGATGAGCTTATGACAAGCTATGTTTCATATTTTGCATATTTGTTGGAGTAATAATATTCTTTTTATGATTTAATGATCACATTTTATAGCGCAGGTTTTTTTTTAAGATATGAAAATAGTTATCATGTGCATCAAGGTCGTGCCTTATTCTACAATTTACTACAATGAATAGATAATCTACAAATATACAAAGTAAATTCTCGCATTTAAAAATATGTATTAAATATGAAGTAGAAGCTGTATTCGAAGCTTTTTTCCGAATCGAGTAAATTGATTTAAGCTCGAATCGAAAAAACTTAAATTACACTAAACGATTCGATTTGAAAATCGATTTAAATCAAACGAAATCAATTCTGAAAAGAATACAGCTCTAATATGTAGAACAGTTTATTAATAAAAAAAATAATGCTGAGTATATTAATTGATATATTAATTAAGCTGTGACAACTTTCCGAAACAGGAAAATAAATATCTTGACGAATTGACGACTTGAACAATAACAACAACAACTTCATAAATCCAATATCTTTGAAATGTCTTTTTAAAAAATCTAATAATAATAATAAAAATCTATAATTACCAGAACATTAAGCAATTTAAATTAACCCATTTAAGGACATTACTAGATTAGTTGAACAAGCAAATTTAGCCTAATTTAAAAAAAAAACTTGGTTTAGCTAAATTATAGCTATGATTAAAGTAAAGACGCAATATTATAGCTCATAGTGTTGGCTTTCAGAATAAAATGCTAAATTCTAACCAATTTTTTTTTATTTGAACTACAGGTGGGGCCTAAAAAACCTTTGCTAAACATTTGTTTGCCATTTAGGTATATATATTTGCAAAATAAAATTGGTTGCACTCTATTAAAATGTTTGACAATCCGAAAAGAAACAGTAGTCAACACAGCAGTTAAATAAAAAGCATAAATTGACTTTTATTTACTGTTGCAGCTATACGAGATACAACTTGTTGACTACATTTTGTTGGCATTAACTCATCTTCACAGTTGCTTTTAACTGTTTTAATTTAGTTGCAATTAATAGTTGCGATCTGTGATCTTTGAGTTAACAGCTGTTTATGATAAATCATAAGACACACGTGTTTTCATTAAACCGTTTAAATGCCTTGCCGTGAGAAGCAGAGAATCTGATTCTGAATTTGAATCTTAGTTGCACTTGCACATGCAAATTAGATTTTTTTTTAATTGGCGGCGACAACATCGGGGCACTTGGCACACTCGGTAGCTGGGAGTTAGGGAACTGGGTTGAGGGAGCTGCAGTTGACCCCCAAGCTGGGAATCAGCAATGGCAAAACTCTTGCCGTACTGTTGGCGTCATCGAGGTGCTACAATGCCATTTGATTTTATGGTTATTGCTGCTGTCGCATCAAATGCAAATCAATGCGCCAAATTGTGGTTAACATTGGCGCAATGTTGGCGTTTTTAATTGAGTATTCTGTAGTCGAGGTTTCCAGCGTATCTGACTATTGAGAAAGTCAGATGTAGACGCGTCGCAATTTCCGCTGCGCCCTCCCGCCGAGTGCCGCGTCAATGCCCTGGAGGATAGAAGTCGTCGAAAGAATGAGCATCATTAAAATTAAGGAAAGGAAAGGAAAAAGGAGCAGCACGATATGCGCAGCGGTGCTCAGGTAAAGCTGTTCAGGGGTGGCTTTGGGATGGGCCGAGTTGGGTTTGGGCTTGGGTTTATGTTTTGCCTGCGGCACAAAATCCGCTTCCTTACGGGCGGGCCGCGGGCGGCTTCTCTATTGTTTGTGCAAAGTTTCAAAGACGTTAACTGAGATTGCAAGATCGTTGTCGTTTCCCGCCAAAAGTTAGGGGGTTGCACAGGAACGACAGGATCGTCGGTGGTGGGTTGCGCTCGGGTGGTGCTCGTGGTGGTGGTGGCGGGCCAACAAGAGGGTGATGACTTGCCCAACCGTGGGAAGATTTCCAACACAAAAAGCCATAGCACAAAATCTTTCTGTAAAGGAATTTTCTGTTGGATTTCACGTAAATTTTATTGCAGCTGCGCTAAGAAAAAAAAACAAAAAAAATGCCGAAAACAAAAAGTTCTGGCAAAAATGATCGCCCCGTCACAATTTATAGTCCCTGGGGTGTTAATGTTTTGATTGTTGTTCTTCCTTGGCAATGTCAAGCTGACGATGCTCTCGGCGTAGGCAATTACGACATTTAAATGTACTTAAAGCAGCCACAAATTTACATAAAACAAGCAGCTCGACAACTCGGCGACAACTTCATCAACAAATCAGCGACGTGGCCAATACGCCAACGCCAAAACAAATGTGGCTTTTGTGTGTTGGTTGATTGGTTGTTTGGTTGGCTGCCTCCAGACTGTCGGAGGCTATATAGACTACACTATTTGTATTTGTATTCGTATCTACAGTCGCGAATTGGCTTAAACTAGCTGCCACCTTCGCGTCTGTCGGTCAAATGGGCCTACACCATTTTGGTTTTGTTTTGTGGCCTCGTCATCGTCAATATTGTCGCTGCTGTCGTTTGTCGTCTCATTTCAATATAAATTATTGTTGTAGTTGTTTCACACCAACATTAAAACACACACACACAGATACACACACACACACATACACTATATCTATCTGCATAGCTACACCTACAAAAAAAAAGCGGGCTGCTGTTGCAATACGAAAATATATTTTTGTACGAATCGCGTAAACGCGTTTTGCGTTTCGTTTATTTTCCCTGCCCACAATTCACACACACAAGCACAATGCGCGCATCTGTATGTGTGTGTGTGTGTGAATGCTATTGTATTGGTGTGCTACTATTCGTTCATTCACAAAACGTGGCCAGCCTGTGTGTGTGTGTGTGTGTGAGTGCTTGGCATGCTTTTGGCTCGTCTCTGCTTCATTTTGGTCTTTGTTTTGTAAACATACCGCACACACACAAACACACACACACTAGGGCCAACACACAGATACTGAGCGTCGCGTCGGCAGCTGCGTCGTTATTTCACACACACACAGATACAAATACTACTGAGAGCACGCGCTCAGCTCTCGGCTCTCAGCGCTCATCGGCCCGCTCGGCTGCATCGGCATTTCAAGTTCAGTCGCTCGACGCTGCCGCTGAAGTTGTTTGCCGGCATTGTATGTGTGTGTGTGTGGCAGAGAGAGCGAGGGAGAGCAGAGAGTTGAGTTTTGTTGTGGGAGCAATTTTTATCCGCAACAAATTTTATCCGACATTTGGATTGTGATTTTGAGAATGAAATATATTTTGATTGTAATTTAGTTTATGTTCATAAAGCAATTTAATAAATATATATTTTTATATATAGAGGTATTTTGGCTGACTACAGATTATTATAAACTATTTGTATAAAATTTGTAAATATTCAGAAATATATCAAATTTGATTTGCGGTTGCTTACAAAATTTTTTAAAAGATAATAAAATGTACATTATATACATTAAAGATAAATTAATTTATTATTTTTCCCGAAAAGGTTGAAGGCTTGATTTTAAATTTATAAAAATCGAAAAAATAATTATTTTTCTGCTGAGTCAATTATTTAGCACAAGCTTATTTTTCAAAATAAAAAGTTATTAAAATCGCTTCAGAATATTGTGAGTGCAAGCAATTTTATAGAAAAGTAGTATATATATTAATATAATAGTTATATAGCATTTATATAGATATAGCAAGACGTAGTGGTGCCTATTGTTAACTCGCAGCTCAATTAAATAAATTAAAGTTTAAATAAGGCTACAAATAATAATAAAATAACACGAATCTTGTCAAAATATTATTAAAAGTAGCCTAAACTTTAATTATATCAGTATTATAAAATTAACGATTTTAAAATTTAAGTCACATCTAATACATAAAAATATATCACAAAATATTAAGAATATCTTATAGATTGTATTTTATAAATGCAGTCTCTTCAACCATAATAATTTTATAATTTTTTTAACTTTTGCAGGTAATTTTATAATTATTTATTGAACCGAAATATATGGCTCGAATGGGAGTACAACGTAGTACAAATGGTATGTCAATTTTGTAACACAGTGTTATATAATAGAAGCCTTCAATTATTGCAGCTAAAATCAGTTTATTTTATAAACAATTTTATTTTAATTAGTTTGGCTAGCATTTAACAAGAATTTAGGATTTTATATGATATAAAAAGCATTTCTGATAGAAAAAAAGCATTTTCTAAATAGGGAATTTGTATATTTCCAAGTTTAGTTTACTTTTCTTATTACATAAACCCAAACACCCCCCACCCACATCCCTTTGCGTCAGTATAGGGCATACATAGTCCCCCCAACCAATCCAACTCCAACGCTTTCAACGCTCCAAAAAGAGCCGAGCAGCGGCAGCAGCAACAACAACAATGGAAAAGTGGGAGGCGCCTATTCGGAGCTCGCGAAAATGCAACGAAGTCTCCTCATTGGTATAAAGTTTGAGCAATTAGAAACCCACGCAGCCATAAACAACAACAGCAACAGCAACAACAACAACTGTTGGCGACTAGCGTGGGGGCAGCAACAGCAGCTGCAACAACAGCAGCAGCAACTCGGGGCAGTTGCAGCTAACTACGCCAACACCGCAGCAACAGCAACAACAGCAACATCAGCTGACAAACTAAAGAGATACGAGAAAAAAAGAGTGCAAAAAAAGGAAAATAAATAAAAAAAGAAAAAAACTGCGACAAAAATCAGCAGACAGCAGCTTTTATGTTGTTTTGCACGTGCTGCCACAAGCGGCTCTCCCACTGGCTCTCTCTCAGTCTCTCCGACGGCTTTATCCGGCGAATGAGACGCCAACAACACACACATACACTGGCACACTGCTGCTGCTGCTGCTGCGTTGGTGTTGCTGCCGCTGTCGACGTTACACACATACCAACAGCAGCAGCTGCGTCGTCGTCGTCGTCGTCAGCCTATTCTACTTAGAAAGGCCGCTGGCAGCGCCAGTATCTTGCTGGGCAGTGTCGGTTCAGGTTCAACGTCAAGAGAGGCCCGCACGCGTTCGCTGTCGCTGAACTAACGCAGCAGTTAAAAAGAACAAGAAGAAGAAGCATCAGCTTTTTTCAAGCCAACTCGCAACTTTTTGCTGTTTACATTTATTTTCGGTTTTTGGCCAAATTGTGCGTGCAATTGCAATTGCTCAGCTGCTGCGCCTCTAGCAAACTCTGCTGCTGCTCTCTCCATCTCTCTCTTAAACTCCTTGCTGCTGCTTGCATGTGTGTGTGTGTGTGCGTGTTGGTGGTGCAGCCGAAGCCAGCGACAACCACGACAACGACGACGATGCCGACAGCAACGACGACGACGACGCGACGACGGGAAAATCTCTTTGCGTTGCAGTGAAAATTTTTACGTACGTTTTCGTTATTTGTTATTTGCACGTTGACGCGGCGACAACAAGCAACGGTACACGGATACGAAGTGTAAAACGATCGCGCGTGCAACAACAACAACAGCAACAATCGCGTCAGTTCTTCAAAATAAACAAAATAAAAATATTTAAAAAATATATATATATAAATTCGCATATTTATTGATATTCAAAACGCTTTACGCACGTCGCATTCTAAAGTTTAATTTTTGTAGTCACTCAACTTGCTCAAAACTCAACTCTTAACTTAATTGTACCTAGCAGCAATACACAACACCAACAACAAAAACAACAACAACAATCTTAAAGCTAACCAATTTTTGCTCTCTCACAACTCAAACTAAACTTGCCAAATTTTTTATATAATTAACAACACAATTTATAACTAAAAAAACAAAAAGTAATTCAAAATATTAATAAGTAAGTGCATAAAGTCGCAATTGAAGTGTCTTAAAAGAAAAATATAATATATTATACATATATATATATAAAAATACAAAAATAAAGCAAAATATGCAAAGCTTGCCAAGTTTATAGTAATAACAAACAACAGTAATAAAAAAATATTAAACATAATTGCAAATTGTTTAAAACACACAACAACAACAACATAAGCAAAAGTTTGTGATATTTTTATGATATTAGCAATTAAATTATACAACAACAACAACAACAACAACAAAATTATTTCATATAAATAATTTAATTATATTAAATGTGTGGTGCAACAACAACAACAATAACAGACATCTGCCATTTATTGGATAATGCTTGGATAATGCTTGCCACAGCGCCCTAAACAAAACGAGGTGAGTTTCAGATACATTTTTAAAATTTTTATTAAGTTGTCTTTTATTTTTGGTTTTTCGTTTTTTTTTTTTTGGGTTTTTTATTTTTGCCGACGGCAACGTCTTTTAGGCCCAGGCGGCGCCAGTCGGCTCCAATTTGACAGTCCGTCTTGGTTGCCTCAGCAGAAACTTTATTGAAATGTGTCAAAAAATTAAATATATATATCTAATTACATAGCCAATTGCAATTGCAGTTGCAATTGTTGTTGTAGTTTCAGTTTACGGCCAAATTGCAACCGCAAAGTGCTGATAATCAGCGCAATATCAGATAACACTGGTCAGTTGATATATATAAGTCTATATAGCGCTACTTATCAAATGCAGCGTATAGTCAATCTATAAATATAGTGATTAATATTATACAAATATCAAAAATATTTTTATTTACAATTAAAATTGTCATAGATTTCATAGAATAACCTTTAAGACTGAATTCTTTTTCATTTTTGTGAATTTTTTAATTCGTTTTTAAATTTGGCTATTATTATTGTAAAAATAAAATAGCAATGGTTTAATTTATTTACTTATTGGAGATAATTTGGAATAGTTTTCATACAATTAGGTCAAGGGCAAATATATAAAAAAAATAATAATTTCTATGCTTCCGAAATAATCATAGACCTTTAATAAAATTTTAGAATAATTTTTACTTTCAATTTAACAAAAAGTCTTTAACAATTGAGAGCAAAATATAAGTGATTACTTAAAAAAAAAAAGGAATGACAGTAATGTTGTATATGAAATGCTTAAAGGTTTAAAATTATGTAAAATTAATTTATATTATTTATTTATTAAAAAATTATAATACAAATCCAAAGTTTAATGAAAGGATAGAAGCTGCACATGAATAATAACATAGGTTTATAATAATGACACTGAATGGGGAATTTTTATTTGCCAGCCCGGACACTACTGTCATTGCCATTATTAAAACCTCAAACTAAATAAATAATAAATAAGTAGATAGTAATAAAAAAAAGGATGAGTTAAGAAGAAGGACAACTAATTGATTTAAAATGAAAAGTGTCTAGTTAGTTGTTAGTTTGGTTTTGATTTATTAGAAACCAAAAAAATGTTCATAGAAAAACTTAATTCTCACCCAAAAGCTGGTATAAACAGCTTTAGGAATACGGTTTTCAATTACTTTAAGATTTGATGTGTTTATCAGAGTATAACTTTGGAATATTTCGAACAAATTTGCTTAAGTGGATTGATAATTCGAATAAAACCAGCAGATTTATAGATCGACAAAAATTGTGATATGTACACCATAAAAAAATTACCATTTAATTGAAAACCTATAAGAAAAAATATTTTTAATTAAGCCATCGTGATAGCACGAAAAACTATTGATGCAGTTAATTTCTAAGGCTTCTAATAGGGTAACCCCGATTATTTTGGGATTTTTTTAATAATTCGTATATTTAAAGAAAGTAGAAGAATTTAGCAACTGTGTAAGTCAATAATAAGTCAATTGCAACACCTACAACAATTCAATGGCCTCGCCTGACTCACTGATAAGTGTTGCCCAATGCTATCAGTACCAGCCCCCAAGATGGGGCGGCTGCTGCTTGCCCCCGTTGATTTGCGTTGACGTCAATCGACAACAACAAACATTGTGGATCGAGATCGACATTGTATGGCCAGCAAATTGACGCACAATAAATGTAAAAACAAATACACACAAACACACAAAGTCAGACATGTTGCAGGAGTGCAAAAAGCAAACAGCAACGAGCAACAAAACCCTTGAATCTTGCAACAATTAATGCGAAAGACTTTTAATTGCCAACAAATGCCATAATAAAGCAGAGTCGAACCACTGTGCGAATGTGAACTATGCCAATTGCCTACACCTTGGGCATAAAAATGGGCAACGGCCAGCATAAAACTGACAAATTTGTATGCACGCGCTTCTAAAGTGCAATATTAATTAATTCCAGCAACAACTGCAACTGCAACAGCAACAGTAACAGCAACAGTAAGAGCAACAGCAGCAACTGCTGCTCTGTATGCAGCAGAAGTTGCTGCTTAGACTGGGCAATTAAATTGTATGTCATTCATTGGTAATTTATACCATTTAAAGGCAAACAGCAGCAGCAACAACAACAACAACTCTCTCGCCAGGACATGTTGCTGGCGTGCAATGCAAGTTGCTGTTGCTTTTTTTAGTTGCTGTTGCTGCTGGCGTGCTCTCATTTTCGGCAATACCTCATCACACCTGGCAATTAGCATGCGTGCGTGCCACGGTACGTATGAGTAATGATCAAAAAGTTCTGATACTTTTTGGTGGCTAAACATTTGATCGATCGCTCTGTTTGAGCTGATCGTCGTCGATAAATGCAACTTGCCATGAAAAGTGCAGGCCATAAATGGGCATTAAGCTATTGCACATTTCTCAATATGTCGCGCGAGTTTACCAAGTGATTTTTTCTCTGTTTTCAACTCGATGTCGTTGTCTGGCTTTATACGCACAGCGCCTTATAAGACAATGACGACGTCTGCCGGACAGTCGCGACTGTCTGACTGGCTGACTAGCGGACTTACTGACTGTTTGGCATATAAAGCAGCCAGAGGAGCAGTAAACTTGCAACGTGCAACGTCACCCGCACCACAAGCGACGCCATTTTAAAGTGGCTCAAAGTCGCCACTCGAAGAAGCCGTCGCAAATACTCCGCCACCCTCAATGCGTTTCATTGGTATTTGTTGCATTTGCATTTTTAAACAAAGAAACTAATTAAATAAAAATGTGAACAACTTTAAGATACTCTATATGAAGAATTGAGTCTTTTTAAATAATATGGCATAAATATAGAATTTTCTAAAATATAATTCTAACAATTAACAATTATACATTTTGGGCTTTAAAATTTATTTTTATAGATTTTTTTGTTGTTTTTAGTTGGCTTTAAATCTGTTTATATAATTTCATGATTCTATTATTGGATGGTGTATTTATTTAATGTATTTATTTTATTTTATAATTGATCATTTAAATAATATGGCATAAATATAAAATTATCTCAAATGTACTTTTAACAAATATCAATTATATATTTGGGATCTTAATTTATTTTTATTGATTTTGTGGCTGCTTGTGGTTGGCATATTTGATTTTTAAATTTTATATAGAATCTACATATCTAATATCGTGACTTTCGAAGCTTCGATTCAGCCTTTATAACACCCTTTCTTCACAATTTTCGATTGCAGGGTATGGGAAAAGTATTTAACAGTTCCAGACCCAGTTTTGTGTGTCAGTTCATTGGTTAATTTATTTCTGGCATAGCCTTAAATTAACAATTTTAATGCGACAAAAATAACAAGATAGAGAGAGAGAGAAAGAAAAGAAATAACAATAACAAAAGCGCGCATTGAAATTGAGACGTTGAGCAAAATAAAATGCACACAATACACAAAATGAAAATACTTAAATATATAAAATAAATTTACAAACGAAACAAAAGCGTGTAACAGAACAAACAACAACAACAACAACGAATCGTAACAAAACGAAACGAATACCAAAAAAAAAACAAAAAACTAAAAAACTCAAGAATGTGTTAGTTAAAATAAAAATTCTGGCGCGTTAATTAACTTTAAACGATTGAAAACGAATTGATTTTGAGAAGCCATTTGATTTGGATTAGTTTTGCTTGCTTGTGGGGTTCAAGAGTCGAGTTCGAGACCTTAAAGCACACAAACACCCCGCAGTATAAAGACTAAAATTAAAATTTAATCATCACGTGTGCGTTAAAAAGCGGCACAGACTCAGTTAGACGATCCATGACAATGTCTATAACTAAAACTGCTAATTAGAATACGTTAAACAATAAAACAAAGACAAAAAAAAAACAAAATCGAATGGGGAACAGAGTATATATATATCTTTGAAACTGAGACGGGAGAGACGTTGCGACAGTTGCGAAGAGTTTAACACCTTGCGGCGGCAGACATTTGATAGGGGCTTAAATTTGGATTGGGATTGGGATTCGGATTGGATTAGTGAATTCGTTGATTTTTTTAACATCCGTTGTTATCATGCATTTGATAAACGTTTTGTTTTTCATTAGTGTGTGGCCCGCGGGGGCAACTTCAAGGCGTTGCCAGCCAAATCTCAGACTTTGGCTGATTCAGATCACACCCCTTCAATTAGCAGCCAGCGGCAAATTTTCAAAAGTTTTTTTTTCATTTTTTTTAAATTATAAGCGTGCTATTAAAATCAACACGATCATCATAAACACAATTTTGACGGCCATTTTGCGTATTAATTCTTTATTATATTCATATTTAATATTTTTGCGGTTAACCACCAAGAAATATTGTTGTACTTAGTTCGTACATTCTCAGGCATTTGGTGTTTCTATTTATTTATTTTTATTTTTTTATTGTCAGCTGTTGATAAGCAAAATATGGGCATTACTACGTCAAAAGCGTCGGGCATTATCAATATTGTCATATAAAAAAAAATTCGAGTATATAAAGTAGATTATATGCATGGGCTGTTTTGGTTTTCTTAATGGAAAACCACACACGAAACAAAATAAAAATAATATAAATATAATGCTGATAACCAAATTTATATATATATATATCATAAATATGTATGTGTAAAAAATAATTCACATGAGTTTTTTTTTGTTTTTTTTTTGTTTTTAATATAGCAAAACGTGCCCTGACTTGGGCACCTACAATTTAAAAGTACTTCAGTCGCATTTGAAAACAATTTTTTTTTTCTTTTAATCTCAAGTAGTTTCAATTAACGTCATTGGACTACATAGATTGCTGATTATGCGACGTATTAGAAAACAAATATTAAAATAATAAATATATAAAGAATATATATGCATAATGAAATGAAAAAAAATTAAATAAAATTATATTAAATGATTGCGCGATTGTGACCACCCACCAAAAAAAAAAAAAACAACAACAAAAAATTGCTAATTAATAGAACGGAAAAAAATAAATAAAAAAAATACTATTAAGAATGCTACAGTAGAGTTTGCTCGATTACGTGACACCCTAGATGTATTTTCTTTAAAATTACCAATTAAAAGAAAAAGACTTTATTGGCTTACTTGACTGTAAATTAAATAATGATTATGATATATTAAGAATTATTCAAATAATTCAAATTATTTTTGATGAAAAATTTAAACTAAAATATCTTAAATTCTGAATTTTGGGTGAGAAGTATTTAAATTTCAAATAAACTTGATCCAATGTACATATAAATTTTGTTGTATATTCTTAAAATACTCTTAAGATCTAATAGTATTTATGCAGATCAAGATTTATGTTGATCGAGTACATATATATTTTTAATTTTCGAAGACAAGCACATTTTTATTAGCCCCTTTTTAGGCATTTTTAATGGGTATTGGGGTGTAAAAAAAAGTAAAAATAAACTCGCATTTGGTCACCTTTATCAATTTATAGGCGATGATTTTCAATTTACGTCACAGCGCCGCGCAATTCATGAATTTTTACAATTTATACTTAATAAATAAGTTTTTTTTTATTTTTGTTTTTTAGATTTCGTTTAGTTTGTTGTTGTTTTTGTTGTTGCGGCAAATGCTTTGTGTGTAGGTGTTGTTAGATAAGCCACTCAATCAAGTGGGGGGGATGGTGGTGCTGGGTGCTGGGTGGTGGGTGGTTGGCCAGGCCAATTGAAAATATTACAAGTGGCTCGTAAACAGCGCAAAGTGAGCATTGCATAAAGCCAATAACTGACTCATAATCGCCATGTGGCAAGCCGGCAGGCAAGGTGGCAAAGCGGCAAGCGCTTCATTAGGCCAACATTTAAACCTGTTGCATGCACGCAACTTGCCGCAATGGTCACCCAGTTGGTCACTCGCCTGGTCATTCAGTTTGTCTCTCCGACTGTCTGTCTGTTTCTCTGAATGTCTGTCTGATTGTCTCCGTGTCCATTTGTCGCTTAGCACATGCAACTGTCTGCACTTAGCGCTCGCTGTCGCCAATTTGAATGCTCTGCCTGCAACCCCAACCTCCCCTCCGCACCGACTGCTCCCCGTCTCATCGACAAATGAGCTTGTTGCAAAGTTAAGCGGTTTTCTTGCTTATCTTTGTGGCAGCATTTGAAGTTTTTCTATTTGAATTTTTTTCTCTCTCTTTTTTTGACTGCCATGCATAATATTTTAGTGCATTTTATAAGCACAAATGCCTGTCACATAAAAATTAATTGTAATGTTTGTTTATGTGCTCGGTAAATGTTAAACAAGTTTTTTGTGCCACACGACGTATGAGCAATGTGCCGCTTGAATATTTCAATATAGATAGCATTATTAAATTTAATATGCAACTAGTTAAATAATGATTATAAATGAGAGCGAGAAATGTTGATGCATTTAAAGGGAATTAAGATATAAATAGAAACTTTGATAAGTTTTAAATAATTGTAGATGAAAAGAAGTCTTAAGCCAATAATAAAAAATTGAATAAGAATATAATAAAAATATTAGTTCAATGACATTTACTAGCAAAACTTCAAGCTAAAAGTAAATAAATTAGTTTTCAACTTGGGGAATTACCATTAATATTTTTTTTTGCAATTTCTAAGTTAAGCTTATAAATCTTAACTAATTGAATTAGCTCAATTTTTTTTCAATCTCAATTTCTCTTTCTCGCCTTGGTAATTAAGCACATAAATCCTCGCTAAATTTCAACAGCTTTGAATTATAATATTATTTGTTTGCCGTGTTATTTGTTTGTACATTTCTTAACAAAACACTGCAGCTGCTTAATTTATGTAATTCTCATTGTTGTTGACATATTTGACTTTCCTTAGCAGCCCGCCTCCAAAAGCCTGGCCTTGTCTGGCCAGTTGTTTTAAGTAAGCGCAAATGGGCTGACAAAAAATATATAAAAAAAAAGAAAAAACCAAAAAAAAAATATCTTCATGCCAACAAATCCATTACAGTCAAGTGCGCTGGCCAACAACAAAATACCAAGCAAATAAATAAAAGTAAATGCGTGTGTATGCGTGTGTGTGTTAACTTAAAAAAATTAACCGAAATTTTATTAGTATTTGCGCAAGCGCAGGCAATGCCAAGGCAAATATTTGACTGACAGCGGGACTGACCAACAGATCTTCGTCAACAGGAGAGGAGAGCGAAGAAGTGCGGTAGTGCGGGTGTGTGCGGTAGTTAAGGATTGGTCCATGACCAAAGCTCTGTTTGAGTTTCGAGGCGGGCAAACCAAGCAAAAGGCAATTAGAGTTGACACTTTTGGTTTTGGCGGCGGCGGCTCGAAAGGGTTGTCTGCAGAGTGCGGACAGCAGAAGACTGCCTGCAGATCGGTTTAGACTGTCGTTTAAAGAAGTTGTCCAGTCCAGAGCTGGCCCGGCTGACCGGCTGACGTGCCCAGGGACAGTTTAATTTTCACTAGGCAATGGGGCACTTAAAAAGCATTTTCACTTGAGACGTGACCGCTGCTGATGTTGTTGCTTTTGTCTTTCTAATGCTGTTTTGTTTTTGTTGTTGGGCTGTTATTTATTATCAATATTGACGCGGCAACAGAACATAACAACAACAACAGCTGTAAGAAATCTGTAAAATACCACGCAACATTGTAAACAAAGTGTAAGCCGCTTTATTGTTGCTGTTGTTGTCATAGTCATCTTCTAAGTCGCGCCTAAAAACCCAACAAAACCTGAGAAACTGTCACTAAGCCATTTTCTATATTTTCTTTGATTTGCTGCCTGGAACAAAACAATGATATAGGCCCTCCTCCATCGGACAATGGAACCGAACAGCCCAAACAACTAATCATAAATTTGTCGCGCGATTATTTTACAGTTTTTGGCAGCTGGCCTTTCAATGATGCTGATGATGATATTTCAATATGTTTAACTGAAACTGAAACTGAATCTAAATCTGAATCTGAATTTGAACTCAACTAAACAGAATTCAAACTCAACTCTCAACTATCTTTCAGCCTTTGGCTGACTTATGAGCTCAAGAAATGATTGGAAACGAACGCCAAATGAATATGCAAATTATAGTTATTATTATGTTTATGTTTATGTTTATGCATATTTCTATGGAGTTCTGTTTTTTTTTTTTGTTGCCCCCTCTTTTGTGCGCTAATTGTCGAAAGAAAGAGGCAAATATTTTGTTAAAAGCGACTTTTAAATGCTGGCACGTGTGCTTAAACTTGGCCATAAATAAATCAAAAGAAATAAGAAGAAAAAACTAAAAATATAAAATTAAACAAACGGCCGTCCAGAAGCTCAACAATATATATATTTTATTTTTTCAAAAGGTATTTATTTACTTTGTCTCTCAACTTGAAGTCAAGTCCAAAACAGAGTCGCCGTTGTCACCCCAAGAGTAACAGAGAGTCAGAACCAAAGAATCAGAGCGCTATCTCCAAGTCTGGCCACAGGAAAAGGGAAGCCTGTTGAGTGGCAAACTGATTTCCGTTGACAATTTATACAAAAAGCAATACAAAAACTACAACAATAACAACAATGGCAACAACAATAACAAGAGCAAAATGTGGCTGCTCCAAAGTAAAGTAAAGTTTTAAATTCCAAGGCATACACGTTGTTTGTTTTTTTGTTGATTTGCTTGTAGAATTTGTAGCAACAACAAAAATGCATTGCAATATCATGGGGCAAGCCAGCAAAGAGACAGAAGACAGCCGAACAAGCGAAACACATTGACAAGCAACACGAGAAGAGCCTGAGTTCAGCTAAAGCTTTTTGGGAGGATGGCGGAGACGCAGTTGCTTCTCACGCTTGCCACAAAGGACACGCAGCGTCTGTGTTGTGTCCAGTTCAACACACACCCACAACAAAGGTGAATGCCGAAGCGCAGCTATCATGACAGCTTATAGCATAAATTTCTGGCACAATTTGAGAGAGTTCGACGTAGAGATACGCTGTTTTTTAGGGATAAAAATAGAGAAGCTGTTAAGTAGTTATATAGCTTTTATAATAATTTAAAATGCAGCTATTTATTATTAATTTCAATTATACTATAAATAGTATTGACACCATATAAAATAATGATATTCAAAAACAAGTCTAAACACTAATAGACCGAAAAGTGCTTGACGCAGTCGTGCGGTCGACGAAAATACGAAAATTGTTTACACAAACTTAAAAACATTCAAAGAATCGTTTGGGCATGCAATGAGCATTACAGCACTAAAATAGCTTTAAAAAAATATCCTCGATTCTACGGACGGAATCTTCGTTTGCTATACAACACTTTCACATACCATATTTTTGCTACAGGGTATCGAAAATCTTTGGTTCGATCTTCACGTGTCGTGTGGTTTTGGCATATTTTTTTTTATCGGCTTTTTGGCTCTTCGGCTTTGGCTTTGGCTTTGACCAATAAAGTCTTATTATATACTCATCAATTCAGCAGCAGATAAAAGTCAAAAACTTGAGATACGTTTGCGTCGATGTCGTCGTCGCTGTCTCTGTCGCTGTCTCTGCCGCTGTCTCTGTCGCTGTCTCTGTCGTTGTCGAGCCAGCAGGCAGATAAATTATAATTAAAGCAGCCGCAGTTAAGGCTAAGATGCTGATGCTGCTCTGATGTCAGAGCGTATTTAAAATACGAGTAGAACAACCTGCATTCAAACGCCGACGCCACACGACCAGCAGATAAACAAAACAAATAAACAGAAACAGAATCAGAATCAGAAACAGAATAAGACGAAGACGTCGCTTAGAATTGAGCTTCAGTCAGCGCAAGAAACACCTGTCAAACTGGTCCACACACAACACAGCACAACACACACGCGAGGGCCCAAAAAAATATATATAGAGACAATCAGGAGGAACTTGAACTTCGGAGTTGGAGGAGTCAAGTTGCAGTCAGAGCGGGGATTTCAGTGTTGTTTGGATAATGACTTGCCAAGGAAGACGACCAGTGATTTGGCTGGAACGAAACGGATATGCAATGCGCTTATTATAAACCAATGGCATGCAATAGAGGAGACCGCCTATTAGGGCCTCTGATTAGCCGGCGCATTGCTTTAATTGAAACTAAAAACGGAAGTTATTAGGCCTTGCAGTTGCAGTTCTGGGTTTTGATTTGATTAGATGATGCTGCAGAAATTTGCGCCATGGTAAGCCAACTAATTATGTAAGATGTGATGACGTTGTTGTTTACACCCCCCATTGACCACCAAGTTAAGCAGGAAGTGAAGGCATAAAACGGCATAAAAAGAATGCCAGCTCAGTGACGGGGTAAGATTTTCGAATGCAACACATTTGAAAAGGTGAAAGAGTCTTGCAAGGTAATTCTACTTTAACTGCTGGGTTGAAAAGATACATTTGAAATATAATTTCGCTGGAATTTGAAACTTCTAATTTGGCTAAAGTCATTCAGACAAGTTTAGTGTGATTTGAGGCTGAAATTTGACTTGTTTCAATTAGCAAACACGCGAAAGGTAAAATGGCGCAGGGCAAACTTTCAAACAGAGCTCTAACAACTTACTTGGCATGTGTATCTGTAAGATACAAAAGCTACAAGCAGCGAGTAGCTTACAACCGCGTAGCAATCAAATTACAAACTAATCGCATGCAAGCGAGCAGAAAATCAGCAGCAACAGCAACAACAACAGCAACAACATTAACAAGTTCATGTCTATGCCAGCGACTGGTGTGGATTACTTTGGCCAAGTTGGCGGCGCCTTCGTGTTGCTGTTACTCATGTTGGGGGTGTTTAAGTAAAAAGTGAAATGCAGGCACTTTGCCACTTGCCACAGGCCGCAGCCAGGCCACAAAAATGCAAAACAACTGCAATGCGTGCGTGTGGCAAAACAAAAAACGTTAAATTTGCTGCCAGGGCAATATGCAAAAGTTTTGCCGCCTTCGCTTGCCTGCAGGAAGTGACGCAAAAGGAGCTGAAACGAGGACAACTTGGCATGTCTTGACAGTCGACAGGAAGTGCGCAAAATGCCACAACTTGCAAATCCAACCCCCACACCACACACACACACACACACACACACACTCTTACAAACTTATAACCGCATTGTGTTTGCAAGCCAAAAGTATCTTTAAAGTTGCATGTTGAACGCTTGTAAACAAGCTTGTCGCTTCGGCCTATAAAAATATTATTAAATTAAAAGTTGAGCGGGCAAGTGAAGCTGCTGTTGCTGTTGCTATTGCTGTTGCCTCTGCCACAGCCTAGGCGTGACTCCACCCACCAAACAACAACTGCACAAACTGCAGCCGGACTGACTCTCCGAGCGAGTGAGCAAAAGGCAATGCGCAAAAATGCAGCCTGTGCATAATTATGGACTCATGACGTTGCCAACGTGGCGATTGCAATGGCGATGATGATGACCACGACGACGACGACGACGACAACGATGAAGAAGCTCTGACCAGGCAGCCTGGTCATTAACTGCTGATGAGCCGTAGCCGTTTGCCGGGGCAACAGTGGGAAACAGTAGCCAATGCCACTCGGCGGCAGCTTCTCCTGCTGCCAGCCTGTTGCCTTCAGTTGCTGACTGGGCAGCAGCAGCAGCATAAATAATTATTAGCAATTGTGTGCAGGTGCAACAAGCAACAACAGCAACAGCAACATAACTTTGCCTACTTTAATACTTATTGTTGATATTGCACTGCAATTTAAGCATTTTTCACATTTTACTGTGCTGCTAAAACAAAAGACTTAAGCAACGAACTCGCCGCCCGTTAATTGAACCGAGGGCAGTACGAAAAACAGCTGACAGTTCGATGCTGGCAGATACACTGCCCGAAATGAGTTAAACACCAGACAGCTGGGCCACCCAGATACTTTTTCAGAAATTTTCAGCTTAAATACAAGCAGCAGCAGCAGCCTCCCTCCAACTCCACTAGCCCCTGTCAGGTGTAGCCCCCAGACGGTTAGGGACAATGGTCTGACGCCGTTGGCCACTGGCCGTGTGGTTGTAAACGTCAAACTGAAAAACCACTCAAAGTTTTGAAGCCACACTGGACGTATCTCGAGGAATATAAGAAAAAAAAAAAAATTATTAACTGACATTTTAATGATGATAATGATGATGCTGTTGACGTTGGCGGCGGCGGCGGTGGCGGTGGCATCGACTGCTGCAACTGCGTCGGTGGCTAGACATAAAAATAAAAACCCTTTTTGCCCCACCAAGCGGCAGGTAGAGAAAATCATTATTATTGTTGTTGTTGTTGCTTCTGCTGCTGCTGCTGCTGTTGGTTGTTTGTTGATGTAAGCGGCGTGATTTTTATCAGTTGGAGCCGCTGTGTTTGCCCAACTGGCGCCAGTTTTTATGTATTTTACTCGCCCAAAAAAAAAAAAACAAAAATGAAATGAATGAAAAAACAAATCGAAAGGTTTAAAGAAAAGTTTTTAAAAACTTTCCTGTGTGTGTGTGTGTGTGTTTGTGTGTGTTAAATGTATTTTCAATTGCAATTTCTCAAGTGTGCGCAAATCAATTGGCTATGAATTTTAATTGATTTTTGCCAGACAGCAACAACGAACTGCAGTTGAAAGTTGTATTTCATTTTGTGTTTCGTTGCGCTTGTAAAAGGCTCGCGCTCAAATACAGCATGAAAATAAGTTTTGCCTGCCGCACTGTGGCTGCAACTTGAGGCGTATTGTGGCTAATTTCAGTAATCTGCAAAGAATGCTGCAAAAGGCACCCACAATTCGCTGCAGAGCCTGGGACAGAGACAGAGCCAGAGACTGACAAACAGACAGACGGACAGCGAGACAAACAGAGAGACAGCGGCTTGTCCAGACATGTGTGCGTCTGTTTGCAACCTGCTTAATGTCATGCAGCGGCAACAGCAACAGTAACAGCAACAAACAGCCACAAGCAACTACAACGCACTGTCACTGTCATGCATCATCATCATTGCAGCATGGACTGAAGCCGGTTGCTGCCTCTGTTGCTGTTGCTGTGGCTGCCTCTGCTGCTGTTGCAGCCTCTGCTGTATTTGAAAATTATTGCATGTCCAGTCTGCAGTCTGCAGTCTGAAGTTGGAGTCTGGAGTCTCAGCTTCAGATTCAGGTTCATGCATGCTAAAGCCGAGAAACTGAGAAGGCGCAACACTTGCAGCATTGGCATGGCCAGTGAGTGATGCGATTATCTGCAAGATTCGCTTATCTACGGTGATCCATCAGCTGTGTGGCACTGAGGCACTCGCAAATGTCAGTTGCCGCCGCCTTGCACCCGTCTGTTGCAGCAACAGTTGCTGCGTGCAAAAATGCGTAGCCTGCGCGGGCGTTCGCCATATAAATTAGAATGTGCGTTGTTATTTCTCGATGCCTGTAAAATTTATTTTTGTACATTTTATACCTGCCTGGTATAATACCTATATTCTTGTTTAATTTACTTGCCGCTCCCACGGTTCAGCAAAGCTTGCAACTGACCAGCACCCGCTAGCAGCGCCTTTGCGGTTGCTGCCAGGAAGCGCTGCTGCTGCTGTTGCTGCTGCAGTAAACCACAGTGGGTTTTTGTATTTTTTTGTTGACTTTGATTGAAAGTTGACACAGCCAAGCGTTGAAAACCACATCCGTGGTGGGCAGCAACAGCAGCAATATCAACTGCCAACTGGATACTAACAACAGCAGCAACTTTGCCTGTATGCAAATGCAATTAGTTTTTGATTAAGTTGTAGCCCCCAAAAAGATGCCAGGGTCTTCAGTTTACAGTTTACAAGTTACAGTCTGCAAGTTGCCACAGCGCACCAAAAGTACACTTAAGCGCAAAAGCAAAGCGACAGACCGTTAAATTGTTGCAATTACCAAAGCTAGCGTTGAATGTTGCTGCTGCAAGCCGCCATATTTGCGCATGTTGCTGCCGTGCAGCTGTAAAACAATATGCACACTCTAGCTATATATGTATGTATAAATGTTTGTGTGTGGGTGTGTGTTAGAAATTTGTTGTTGTTGTTGCTGCCTGGGCCAATTGTTTAGCACGCGCTGCTAATTTTGCTCTGCTGTTGCTGGCGTTGCCGCTGCCGCTTCGAGGCAGGCAGCAATTTTTAAGTTGCATGCACGCCTCGTTGATTGTAGTAGGTGGCCTGGCCTGGTCTAGCCTAGCCTGGCCTGGTCTGACTTAGCTTGGCTTGGCCAGTGGCCATTATAGTAGCCGCTGCAGTTCGGAGGGTGACCAAAAGCCGCGCAATCATGTTAATAATAGCTTGTGTTGCTGCTGTTGGTCAGTTGCAAGTTCTATGTGTGTAATTTATGCCTATAGCTAATTGCATTTGAAAGTTTAACTGCAAAAGTCAAACGGTTTTCAGATATGCATAAAAATACAATAAGCCTAAGCGACTCCGATGATATTTTCTCACACAGAATCTCAACTCATTTGAAATTCCAATTTCAATAACGCTCAATGATGTTTATCGGCAGCGTTTTAAATTTTTTCTATTTCTATTTTTATTTTTATTTTTGAGTAGGCGTTGTCCACAGCAACAACAGCAACACATAGCTTTGCCTTGTACCAATTTACGCACATATGTATAGATGCCCTGGGCCAAGGTTCAGGGCAGGGCAGGGCAGGGCTAGATAACGCCATGGGAGTCGTCAGATTCATTGCGTATGCTGATGTTGCTGCTGCTGCTGTTGTTGTGGGTGCGCGATAAGACAGACCCCGAGCGAGAGACAGATTCGAAGCCAGAGTTTATCAGCTGGCAGCATACACACAGCTCGCAGCTGCGTTTGAAAATTCAAATGCTGAAAAACTGAAAAACTGAAAAATCGAACATTGAAAATTGTTGCGCTAATAAATTCATGTCGCTGCGGACAGCAATCGGTTGGCCTGGCTAGCTGCAACATTGCTGAGATATATGTTTAGAAACAAGTTTGTCGGGGCGGCATATTTGTTAAGGTCGCACAGCTGCGATGCCAGCAACAGTTGCTGCGGTAGCCATGCCACATAAATAGCTGCTGTTCATGTGGCACATGGTTTTTGTTGCTATTATTATTATTTTTGTTTTTTTTTTTGGCTATTTGCACACCCGCATTGGCAAAAACGACCGCAACAACATGCCATGTTGCATGCCTAATTGCAACAGGTGGCAAATGCCAGCAGCAGCAGCAGCAACAGCCGCAGACAGACACAGTTACTGTTTGCGGTTACAAGGGTTGCTGTTGCTGTCGCTTCGGCCACAGCAACATGTCACATTTGCGCCAGCAACAAGCCAATTAGCAGCAGCAACAACAGCAGCAGCAATAAACGTTTTCAATTGTCAAACACAAAATGCAAATGCAACTCAACATTTGTTGACAATTTTGCTAAATGATTAGCAAATAATAGCACACATTAAATACATTAAAACAATTGTTAATTGTTTAATGTTGACCAAAAAAGGCAACAACAACAACAACAACAATAATAACAATAATAACAGCAGCAACAACTTGATGTTGTCAATTGGCTGTGGCATTTGATTGGCCTTTGATTTGTTGCTACTGCAGCACAAATAATTAATGAGTTAAATATTATAATTTATTTAAAGCTCGCCACGATCATTAATCAGCCATGTAAACTGACTCTTGAAGTTTGCGCTTGGCATTGGATCGGCATTGTAGGTCTTTGTTTGTAGTCTGTCGGTAGAGCCACCGTTTTGTAGAGAGGGCACAGGAAAGAGAGAGGGAGGCTGCTGCTGCCACGCCTCCCTAATTGGTAAAGCAACTGTTTAACTGTGTTTAGCCAATTTGGTGGGTGGCAACTGGCTTCAGTTTTCTACTAATTTTGCATTTATTGCCAAACGCTCAATCAATCAATGTCCAGTTGGCAACTTTCTGGCCCAACAATATACACGGCAGCAATGTTGCAATCTCCATAAAGCCCAGCAACATGTTGCGCAAATATATGCAAAAAACTATAAATAAAAAAAAGAGATTAAAAAATTCATGAGCTGCTCAGAAATCGAAGCCAAAGCCACGCAGTCTACAGATACGAGTTAAGAAGAAAAAATCAAAAAAAAAAAAAAAACTAATATCATTAAATAAAATCATAAAATATTTGCAAATATTGCAAACAGTTGCGTGGCATTAATATTTATAAAGTTTTGTAGAACTAGTCGCACAGTCACTCACAAAAGTATTTTTCAGCTTGATTAATGATGTTTGGTTTGTTTGACTGCGCTGCTTTAATTACTGCGGCAATTAGCAGCTAAATGTAAAAGACTTTGCTTGCTTCCACAATTTGTCATAAGCATCAGCAAATGTTAACACATTTTCATGCCACACAACATACTTATAGTTATATTATAAATAGAGCCAGCCCCATCATAAATGGCTCATAAACTGAGCAGAGAGTTGTAAAATAAGAAGAAAGAAAGAAAAAAAAATATAAAATAAAATACAATGCGAAAGTTTCTAGAAAGTTTTCTCTCTTTGTTTTTATCTGTAGTTAACATTTTTATAGTTAAGCTCAAATTACACTTGTAAATGAAACGCTAATAAAGTTTACGTTTTGGCCAACTCTTTCCTTACAGAATATGCACGAGTATATCGCCTTGCCGAACACATCCTAACTCAACGAGGTAAGCATACTACATAAAACATATCTATAGTTTTTAAAGCAAAACCAGCTGCATTTTTATGCGTTTTTTGTTTGTTTTTATTTTTGGCTGACAATGGCAACCCTGGCCTGGCCATGCTCAGACAACGCTGGCAACCTTGGCCAGCACAAAAACAAAAACAAAAATCAAAAACTAAAACAAAAACTGAAACGCATTTTGAATTAAATGCGTGCGTTGCAAGAGGACGCACGAGGGTACTGGGAGGAGGCATAACGCATTCGTATCGATCATGTGCGCCTGTCCGGCTTGCAACATTCAAGTGTCGTCTTGTGTTTCGCATGAATTTCACATCGGCTTCGTCTCGCATCTCTCAGACGAGTCTAGAGTTGAACGTGTGTCGTGTTTTCTTTCGTGATATGAAATTCACGATGCAAAAAACAATTTATCGATATATTTTTGTATAATCTTTCATTTTGGGGTTTTATATTCCTATTTATAAAGCGATATAAAGCGATACAAAAATTAAAAGAAATTATCGATACTCTCTAGTATTTTGTAGTGAAAAGTATTTTTGCAATTGGCGATTAATAAGACAATCGAAATTAATTATTAGATCTTGTTCGTGTTGAAAATATCGAATAAGCGCTCAGCTCTAGGCTCTCAGTCTGGCAGCAGTCTGAGTCTCAACTGAGCCTCTCAGCTCAGAGATAGCAACTGCGACTGCGAGTGCAACTGCGTCTGCGTCAACGTCTGGGGCAGCTTTAAGTTGCGGGCGTTGCACGGCAGGCGACCTTCTAAGTCGGCCGCTAAGGAATTGCAACTGCCATTGAAAATGAGTGAAGTTGAACATTTTAGACAGATTGCCAAGTTTTGTCATAAAAAACGCGGCAACTGTGGACTGCACTTGAGGCACACATTGTTGTTGTTGCCTTTCAAGATTAATTGCTTGCGACAGTTTGTTAGCAATGGCGGCGTTCAAATTGCAACAGCAGCAGCAGCAGCAGCAGCTGCCCCTTAAAGCCATCAAAATTGGCAGTTTTGTGGCTAAAATGAAGATGACGTCAGTATAGAGTTGTTGTCAACTGCTTGTTTGGCTTAGACTGCGACCTTTGGCTGGTTGAAAGCGATTAAGGCCGAACTACAACTTAATCTCATTCGTTGACTTCGAATCGCGTTTTTGCCCGCCAGCTTATTTTTAATTTATTTGTTGAAATTTCTTTTGACACGCCCCAACAAAAGCGACGCGCTTTTGGTGTCATCACATTTGTTGCTTGTTTTTTACTTGTTCAGTTAAATTTAAACTTTTTGCAACCGTTTTTTTGGTTTTGGTTTTGTTTGTTTTATATATATTTCGGGTGGCTTGGACGCTTTTATTCATAAATGTATCTCGACATGAAATACAGCTTAATTAACAAAAAATCTTAAGAAAAGCTGCAGCAGTTCGCACCTGCAGCGCAGTTCCATTCATATATTCAATCCATTCAGTCTTCATTCAGACACATAACTCACAAGTGTTATTCCACCAATTTGTCACAATATTGTTTTCATAATTTCAAGTGAGTTCAAACTGATATTAAACAATCGAAATATTTTTTGGGGTAACAGTAAATGCGACAAGAGCACAAACGACACAAATTACAGAAAGCCAATGAAAATCAATTAACACCTGCGTTTCTCGATACAATCGATCCAAAGCAGCAGGAGCAGCCACGAGCTGCATAAATTATATATCTCTGTCTTTATGTTCTTTTCATTGGCAATCAGCAAACAAACTTTAAAATTAACATATCAAATACAACATAATTGCGCGATAATAACCCAATAACATGTAAAAGCAAACCTGTTCTATCAAACGATTATTTTTTTTTTTTTAATGATATATTGTCGTTTAGTTTATTGTCTTTAATATTTTAAATTGCGATTGGGAAAGTATTTCTATGCGTATGCGTTTTTCTATTAAGAAAAGTGATGCATATCCTTATTTTGAAAATTATTACAGAACTCAGATTTCAATTTTTGTCTCTTGAAAATACATAAAACTATGTGCGCATTTAGGAAGAATTTTTTAGTTTGATTTAGGCAAATATCATATATTAAATTTAGGATTATTACCTTTTATTTTATGAATATGAATGTAAGATATTTTGTGATAATTTAAAGATATTAAACATATATTATTCTTTATGACAAAACGATAAAAGTTTGATCATAAAAGTGACATTAATTTTCAGAGTGTATCGACGTTTAATTTCCATTAATAAAATAATCTTTCCGCTAAGTTTCTAAATTTGTTTTACATAGTCTTAAACTTGACGCGTTTTTAATGCGATTTGCGTGCGTTTCATGCGCGTCTTTTGACGCCTGACGCTTGTCGAAAGCCGTGCCACAAGACGATGGAAAGCAGGAGGAAGGGGGTCGGTTTGCCCTGCTCCTAACTGTTGTAATGCAAAGTGACAGCGACAGCGACTTGTAGGCAATCAAAATGCAGCATTAAACATGTGCAGCTTGCAATAGTTGCGAATATGCGTTGAGTGTTGCTGTTGTTGTTGCTGGTTGCAGGTTGCAGGTTGCAGTTCTCCAGCTGGCTCTGGGGCAACTGCAAACGTAAATTGAAAGAACTTGTTGGCTGTTTTGCCTGCTGCACGCAGTTGTCGACAAGCAAATTGAAAGCTTTAGCTTTGCACTTGCTTTGCGGTCAACAACAACAACAACTGCAACATAAGCAACTGCAGCAATGCTTGTGGTGCATTTGGTGTTGCCTGTTGGTGGTTACAACTATTGATTACAAGTTGCCAATCGCTGGGTCTCACATTACCCAATGCAACAAACAGGCAACAACGGGCAACTGGCAGCGACCTCGATGCGGGTGTTGCAGACAGGCGCAGACAGGCTCCAATAACAGCAACAGCAATGGCAACAACAACATCGATTGGAGGCTGTAATTAATGCGGGAGCCTGTGCTGACATTTTGAGAAATTTATTGCTCCAAGTGGATTTATAGTCTGCGACATTTTATAGTTTTGCCTTGCGGTCGTTGCGATCGATCGAAACGAACGAGTCATGTTGCTAGCAACATGTTGCTGCCGCTGCTGCTGTTGGTGGGAACTGCAGCAACCCTTTAATGCGCATCATGTGCGCGCGCGCATATATAATTTGGCTACCCGATAATGATCGGCCTTTGGCATAATAAATTTACAGCAATGCCGCAAAACGTTGTTGCAACAACTTTCAAGTCGCAAGTTGTTGGCGGTGTTGGCGTTGAAACTCATCCTTAAAGGAGTAAACCGAGTACCCGAACAACCGAATACCCCGATCTCGAGTACACAGAGCCAATATCTGAGTGCGGGTATCTGTTGCTGGCAATCTATATTAATTTTTATATAGCCTGAGACCGAAACTGTCTGCCCAATGCCCAGTCACGCTGCACTTTCATAAATGCCAAAAATTTCACCTGCTTTCACAAAGATGATTAAAAATAAATATGCAGCGACGTCTTTTGAGACCGACTGCCCCGAAACGAGTGCAGTTCTGAGGTTGGCCGCCCCACTACATGATATACGATAATTTCGTTCTGATAATGTGACGGACAGCAGCGCTGCCTCAATGCTGCCTCAATGCTGCATGACCCAGATGGCAATGCGTGAGTGTTGAGCCAAAAATCGTTTAAGGCTAATTGCAAAGATCGCTTTCGGTTGATAAACGAGCGATCAGAAAGGGGGGTGGGGGGTTTAGTTCAGCTGGGTTTATTGGCAGGGTGAAACGGTTTAGTCAGGGATTCAAATGCCCCTCGGCGCTGACCCAAAACCTTTAAGTTGCGAGAGACGCAGCTAAACAAATATACGCAGCGCGCGTAGTTAATGATGATTGCTGGCCCCCAAAGGTTAAAATTAAATAATTTTCAAGTCGCTTCCAAGTCGAATGGTCAAAATGGCGGGCGTTTCAAGCATCTAAACCAACCATTCATTCATTCATTTGGCCAGCCATATAATTAGCATGAAATGAGTAGGATTTTAAGATTTTTAGTTAAATATTTTCAGACTTTTCGCTTGTGGCGCTCTTTTTTTTTTTTAAATTTTGGTTTTGGTCTATGTTAATTTTTTGGCGCTTTGGCAATTAAGCAGAAAATCGTGTGGCTAATTATGATAAACATTTAAAGAAGAAGGTGGAGAACAGATGCGGAGAAATATCTATATAGCTATGTGTACAAAAAATGGCAAACAGGAAGTGGAAGGTCAACAAAATAATTAAGATGCAAACAAAAAGAGAAAAAATTATGAAATATGAAAAATGGAAAACGTCATGGGAAACTCTGGACAGTTAACAACGATTAGGTTACTAAATTTGTTTAAGAATTTCAAACTAAGTTCTAACAACTTACTTAAAATTAAGATCTCTGTTGATCGAATTGCCATTTAAATGAGTCATCTCTGTGAATATCAAGATATTTTCAGTTGAATTCCAACACATTTATGAGTCGATTAAAACTGGCTTAGCTCATAGAGACGTCTTGAGAGGGCCTGCAAACCGGTTCGGCTTTTAACCCTGGCCAACACTTGCTTGCAGCTCCTTTGGCCCATTTTATACTCATTTGGGCAACCGCAGGCGCCTGGGTTGTTTAGTTGGTTTCTTGGCTTGGTTTGTCGTCGATAAGGCGGCAATGGTTTAATTTAGCTGAAGAGCCGAACAAAAGGCAACTAAAAGTAACTGCAACGGCAGCAGATGACGACAGGATCGTTGGGCTCAGCCCACGTGCAACTGCAACTGCAACTGCAACAGCAGCAGCAGCAGAGGCAGCAGCGCAGTGGTAGAGCTGGAGACCGTGGCAGCGGCAACAAAAACAAATGTGTCTGTATATCGTAACTAAATTGACTTTGATCACGCGATCCCCCGGCCTTTGTGGCAAACGGAAGTATGCTAAGCAACTTGTTGCTGCCACGCCGGCAACATGCAGCAGCAGCAGCAGCAGCGGCAGCAGCTGAAGGTGTATATTGCAAAAATAATTACATTTGATTGTAAAAGGCCAGCGTCTAGGCCGGCGACTCGGACTCGGACTTGGACTCGAACTCGGAGCACGGAGCAGGAGCCGGGCTCTGCCAAAGAAAAATGTGCAACATGATTGCAGTTTACAGCGTCGACTCTATAGGCAACATGCAGCAGGCAGCAGGCAGCAGGCAACACCGGCAGCAACAACACAAAACCAACAGATAAAATGCATTTACAATTGAATTTGAATGTAATTTTATTTAAGCTGCGGTCAGCCAGGGGCACATGAGTGTGTGTGTGTGTGAGTGTGTGTGAGTGTGTGTTGCTGTTGCACGGCAGCAACAATTGGCCAAGTGGCAGGAAATTGCCATTATCTGGTATTATCCACTTGTGCAACGGTAGCAGTGGCAACAGCAGCAGAAGGCGGCGTAGGTTGCACGTCAATCTCTGGCCGAGATCAGAGGTTTCAATGATGCTCTTAATTAATGACACCAACAACAATAGCAACAACAACAACAACAACAATTAGCATATCGTTAACTCGCATATTGACGTCAAATTTGATCTGGCATTTAATGAGCAGCAAAATCAATTCGTAGTCTTATTCCAAATTACGGTGATCAATTTAATTGCAGTGCGCCAGGCCAAAGCAACTCTGAAACTGGAAGCCGGCAAACTCTCAATTATAAATGAGAGAGAGAGAGCGAGAGAGAGAGACACACAATTGTCTGTCTTTGCATTTGAAATCAATTAAAAAGAGCTTTCTAACAAGCTTTGAGCTTGCGCTGGCATGGGGCGTGTTTACTAAGCATTGCAACATGTTGCTGGCTCAGCTTTTTGTTGCCGCTTGCTGTCAAGTGGGCTTTGCTCATTGGTTCGTGCTTAGGCGTAGGCGTACTATGTACAGCTCTCATTGTTGTTGTTGTGTTTTGCTTTGTTTCTTTATTTCTGCCTTCTCCACCCGCTTGTTTTCACTTGATGCGCACTTCATTTTCCATTTGTTTTGTACTTTTGTTTTTATTTTTGCGTTTTATTTTATTGGCCATATTTGTGCGCTGTCATGCTTTGTTTGCTTTTAACTGAACAACTCCATACAACCGGCTTTGTGGTTGTTGTCTTAACACTAAGCTGTCCATTATCAATGCGTATCACGTTGTTGTTGTTGCTGTTAATGTTGTTAAAGTGTGCTTAAATGGCGTCAGCCAGACATTTGCCTGTTTAATGGGTTAGGCTTCCCGTACTATGAGAAGAGCGCGGCGCTGCAGCTACCAAAATGTAAGCCAACATTTTGTGCAAATAACAAACACAGGGCTAATAAAGGAGTCCACTTGCAACTTGTTGGCGCAGCAAGGGTGGGAGGGGGTGGAGGACAGGGCGTGCCATGCACACAATTTGTTTACATTTTAATTTCTGCAATTTTGTTTAGTTAACTTTGTGAGGCATTCGCCGTGGGGACGCCATAGGCATACAAAGCCATACAGTGGAGCTTATCGCAGTGGCGACAACAACAATAAAAACAACGAGTGTGAGTGCAGGCCAGTTGATAGAGTTAGCCGAAGGAGGGGGAGCTGGACGCCACTATAAAACTTCATCAAGTTTCAGCTGCTGTGTGCATATATCTGTGTGTGTGTGTTTGTGGAATAAGCGTGACAAAAATTAAATAAACATATAAACATTTATATATACGAGGCGCCCATTGTTAACGCCATTGCAGCGACTCCCCCTCACACACTCATGCTCTCTCACTCACTCACTATCTCTCACTCTCTCTCGCTATGTCCCACAGCTACATTGCATTTATTACAACAATACAATTGTTATACACTGTTTCCTAAAGGCAAAGAGTATATTGGGGCAAGGGCGTAGTCAGCTTTCCACCAACGCGGGGCCCTGATTACCACTTTTCGCTCAAGAGGGCCCTGAATTCAATTTTTTAAATAATGGAGGGTCCCAAACTCTTACGTTTATATCAAAATACTATCCAAAAGATTAACAACAAATATTTCTTCGGGTTTTATTAAAATGTTCCCAAATTATCCCTTTCAATTTCAATTATATTTTTCCAATCAATTTATATTATATAAAAACTATACAGTAAACTTCTGGATCACCCAGAACTGTTTATATCAAAATACTATCAAAAAGATTAACATAAGATATTTTTTTCCGGGTTTTATTAAAATTTTCCGAAATTATCTCCTTCGAGTTCAATTCCAATTTTCTAATGAATTTTAAACTGTACAGTAAAAATCTATATATCACACACAACTACAGCTTATGCACAGAGTATACAACAGTCGGTAGCATTATAAGTGCAACTATATTCTCAGTTATTATTATAAACAAATAATCTATTTTCATTTGAATTCTATTTTTTTTAATATTTAAACTACACTACAGTCTACAGTAAAAATCTATATATTACCCACAACTGCAGCTCTGTGCACAGAGTATATAACAGTTGGTAGCATTATAATTGCAACTAAATTCTCAGCTATTTGCCTCAGGCTTCAAAAGAGGCCTAAATTCAATTTTTTACTTCTCTTTGGGATGCTAAACGCTTTCGTTTATATAAAAATACTATAAAAAACATGAAACAAAACCTAAAATGAACAATCTATTTTTTCGGTTTATTTATAATAATTTTTCCAAATAATCTCTTTCAATTTTAATTATATTTTTTTTTTAATATTTAAACTACACTGTAAACTTCACAGTAAAAATCTAAATATCACCCACAACTGCAGCTCTGTGCATAGAGTATATAACAGTCGGTAGCATAAGAATTGCAAACTATATTCTTAGTTATTGTTGTTTGGTTTTTGTAGTTGACGCTTTTGTTATTTGCATTGTTTTATTTGGTGTTAAAACTCTTGTCATAATTATATGCAGCCTGACAAAAAAACACAAAAAAATAAAAAAAAGTGACAATGAATCATGTTTCCATTGGCATTGCACATTTTAAGTTTTCACACTTTTTCGCTTTTCTTATTTTACAGCTATTTGCATTTTTAATTTTTAGTTCACAATGAACTGCGGCTCAGCGCAGCGCCAGCAAAATTAATCAAAAAACAATCACAGTAACAATAAAAGCAACAATAACAATTGAGCGCCATTTCCTCATTTCGTTTATTGTTGAATGTAATTAAGTATATATCTTATGTGGCATCTTGCTCACACCATTTTGCACTTGACTTGCACTTATTTAATTTCATGTATTTCATAGATACTTATGTCTCTATATGTGTAAATGTATCTCATAATTTGGCACGACGACGTTCCAGTTAAGCAAACATTTGCTTACAAGCATGTTTCGCTGTTTTGCCGTGAAGCGCCATGTTTATGTTATTTTTTTTTCTTTTCATTTTTAAGATTTTTAGTTGAATTCTTCAGTTCAACAATAAATTGCTTGCCACATTTTAAAAATTTTAAATCTCGCTTCATTAATGGAACTTATTTCAAGTTTCTGTTGATTTGCTGAGGCAGCAAATGAGCGGTCATAAAATATATTTTTGGGATGGTCCATCTATACGAACTTTATTTTTTTTTTTGTGATTGCACAAGCACATAAAACAAGAAGCAATTTGACAGGGTTGCCAAATGCTTTTCGACATCGCAAACATATTTCAGCTCTTAAGTGAGTTGTTTCAGAATTTTCACAATCATTCATTTAGTATAAACACGTTTAACTTATGATAAAATAATAGTTTTGCAATAAATTTTAATAGAAATTTTTAAACTAAATTTTTATAGAATTTACATTCACTTACCTATTTCCGGATTGGTCGAAGCATCCTCTTATTCAATTCTTTGAGTCTGTTTCGATTTGCTTTAAGTAAGCAAATTTCAACCATAATTCCCAGACTTGTCTTGGCCTTTTTAACAGCTCCTAAATAATCCAGCGAGACTTATTCAACACAAAGCTGAATTAACACTTCATTTAGCATAATTTCACACCAACTTCAGTTCTACGTCCTCTACTCCGTTATGCAATTTTCTGGCGAAACTATATAAAGAAAGAAAAGAAAAAATATATATAAAAATATGAAAATCTGGTGTCATAAATCAAAAATCTCCGTTGCCTGTGAACAGCTCATTCTGGCCATACTCTGCCCTGTTCCTTTGCGTGCTAACAAGGCTCAGAGCAGCCAGCCAAAAAAACCTTGGCCAGCCCGGAATACAGTGCTCCAACGCCGCCAACGGGCGTGAAAATTTATGTTTTTTATATTTTCATAACAAAAAAATTGCAAAAAAAAACTACAACTCAATGTCTTTTAGCACAAAAAATAAAATAAAAAAATTAAGAAGAGTTAACATTGCTGTATAAACATTTGTGGCCAGAGCAAAAGTTTTTCGCATAGTTGTCAGTGCGGCGTTGTTTAATTACGCTAATTAAGAATATTAATTGCCGTTCGCCGTTTGGGGTGCCATAACTGTGACCCACAATCATTCCCTTCCCTTCCCTTCCTCCGTTGAGGGTTTTTATTGCACAACAGAAAATAGAACATGAATTATGATGATATGGAGACATAACGAGCAAAGTTTTCTGCATTTCCATTTAACTTGTGAAAATCGAAAAAGTTAATAAAAACTTTAAAGAGTCCGGGACAAAGGACAACGCACGCACTCCATTAAACGAGTGCGACAACAGTAACAATAACAAGCCACTAACTGGCACAGGACGAGGCCTGAACTGAGGCATGAGGCAGGACACAGGTGTCCATGTCGCTGGCACTTCAACACCCAAACATCTGCCCAACTGCCACAACTCCTGCAACTCATTCGTACGTACGTATATTGGACTCTTTTCATTTTCTCAACACGTAAAGCAAACACGTGACCGTTAAGGACACGGACATGGCTCCTGCTGCTGCTGCTGCTGCTCCTGCTGCTGTTGTAGGCGCAAATTGCAAACAGAAGGACAACGACAACGAACCCACCATAAACTGCCAGCTTATGTCAGACACAAAGCCAACTCTTGGCCCCGGCCAAAAGCCAAGTGAAGCGTACGGCGTACAAGAACTCGTAGTTCTATCCTCCACCTCCTCCGCTGCGCTCACCCGCCGTGCTGGGGTGCGTGTGTGCACAATATTCATATATCACAAGGATAAGCGCAATGCAGCAAACGTCCTTCCAGACGTGCCGTCGTTGATTCAACTCTACACTACTGTAGTGTACTGTAGTGTCCTCTACTGTCCTGTCCCGTTCTGTTCTGTTCTGTTCTATTCTCTTCCTGGCAGCAGCCAGTTGGCACTGACCACTGGGCATGGGAGTTCAACTGAACTTGCGCTTCATGTGTGTAACTTTTAATTATTTGCGAATGTTGGCGCCAGACGTCGGCTTAGAATGCTCTCTCTCTCTCTCTCTCTGTGTTTCTCTGTAAATATGTGTGTGCTTATTCCTGTTGCCAGCCAAGTATTCATTGATTTCTACTTGCCTGTGAGTGACCAACTTGCAATGTGCAACGTGCGGCGAGTGCGACGACAGGCGGCGGTCAAGGCAACGTCATAAACTTGAGCACCATAAAATCTGCTGGCAGCGCAATAAAAAAAAGGCCACAGCGGGAGATGGAGACGTATTTGTTGTTGTTCTTGTTGTTGTCGTTGCCATTCGCCAGTTGTGGCAGGTTCCAAGTCCAAGTCCAGGGCGTGACCAGGGAGCAGCAGATTTAGTGACAAACGCTAAACGCATAAAACTAACGCAGCGTAAACGGCGACGTTGTCTGTTTTGGCAGCGACAGCGAAAATTTATCTTATTTATTTGTTGAGCGAAAGCCAAGAGCAAGTGCAGCATTTTGATGCTTGACTGATTGGATACACTTTATGAGGCGCCACGGCAATTTCGATTCTAAGCGAATGGCGTTGCCAGATAGTTCAACTGAGTAACAGCGCTGCCAGCTTTTGTCGGGGTACAAAATAAAATTCTAGTATGAAGATAAAATAAATTAAATATAGCTATACCATAATTAATTTTATTTAATAGTCAATTTAGTTTTTTTAATTAAAATTTTAATAAATAAAATGTACTAAATATCGATATTTATGTATATGCAATAAGCCAGCCAAAATTCTAGCTATTTTATAGCTAAAAATGCACTGAAAATGCAGCTGTGAGCACTGGTATAAGTGCCTGTGCGCGAAAAAGAGACGCATATATGGTGTCTGCGTTGAGTTTTTGTAGCGTAAAATAAATGCGTTAAAACGAGAAAGTCGATTGGTACTAAAAATTAAAATTGACGCAAGTTTTTCACAATTTTGAATTGGAAACTTGTGCGGAGATTTTGCAGAAGAGAAAACTGTTTTTTTTTTCTTAATTTTGTGCTTTAGGCTATCAGGAAACCCAAAAAAACACTTTAATTCAAAGCAAAAGCTGCAAAAGACAATCAAAATTGTGCAGAATAACAAATTCGTGATATAAATCAGTGCAAAATAAGCTGAAAATATGCCGGTAAAAAAAGGAAGTGACAAGAGCCGTGTACAACAAGAAAATGCAGAAATTAATACACTTTATTGATATTTATGTAGATCCTAGTTTAACTGTAATTATAAACTAATTAAATTTATATTTTCTGTTTGACTTTGCAGCCAAATCGCTTGCGTCAGGCCGCCCGCAAGAATCCCCGGCCACGCAAGCTATTCCAGGTGAATAATTGCCAGAAGATCGCTAGCACGACGCCCACGCGACAAAAAGTTGACCTAATGACGATGGCAGAAGGCACCGACCCCATGGGGCATCATCATCACGCCGCCGGCTCGCACAATCCCCACCATTATCATCATCATCCACATCCACATCCCCATCAGCACCATCATCCGGCGCAGTATCATCATCCCAATCAGCATTATGCGCCCGCACAGCAGCCACCGGCCGCTGCTGCCTCCCACTATGCGCCCTATGGCCAGCTTCAGTATCCGCATCCCTTGCCACATCAGCATTTGCCGCTGGCACTCAGCTTGCATCAGCAGGCGGCAGCCGCAGCTGCCTCAGCAGCGGTTGCTGCCGCTGTGGCCAGCGTGGAGCAGCACAACAACAATCAGCCTTTTGTGGCAAACAACAACATTGTGCCCTGGAAGCAGCGCAAGCGCAAGCGTCTATCCGCAGTGCTGGACAAGCTCCATCACAACAATAACAACAACAACAATAACAACCATAATAATAATAATAACAGTACCAACAACAACAACAATGGCTTGCCCTGCAAAACGGAGCCCATGGACATGGACGAGCGGGAAATGGATGAAATGGAGGAGGATGGCGTAGATGAGAACGAAGAGACGCCGCAGAATTCCAAGCAGCATCAGGAGGCTAACTATATTAAGAGCGAACAGCGTGATGCTTTGACTGTAGCCAGCGATGACGAACAGCTCGAGGCTGAGGCGGAGCTGTCTGGCGAGGAGTTGTCACATTCGGATCAGGACGAGCAGGATAGTCCGCGCATAAGCATGAGTCCGCTGCAAATGGCAGCGACGCCTGCGTCGAAGCCAGCGCTTGAAAGCGGCGCTGCTGCCAAGGAGAATCCGCTGCACGTGGACATCAAGACTGAGCACATGCCAAGCCCGTATGATCGCTATTTTCCCATACCCTCGCCGTTGTTTGGCTACTATCTGCATACCAAGTACTTGAACGAGGTGTTTCGTCGACGTCATGATCTCTATCCCTCGCCGCTGCAGCATACACCCTCCTCCATAGCCTCCGAGACGGAGACGTCGCCCACCAGCCAGGGCAAGACGACAAACAGCAGCAGCATCAGCAATGGAAGCCAGCAACAGCTGCTGCCCACCGTGCTGATGAATGCCTCGCCGCCACCCTCGCTGCCCTCGCCGCCGCGTAGTGATTCCTCCGTGACCACAGCGCAGCCCAGGCGCGTCAGTCCCAAGCCGGCTAAGAAGAAGAATTCCTCAGCAGACAAACCCATGCCGCCGCCGCAGGAGCGCCCGCTGGATCTGTGCATGCGCAGCGATATGCTCGGCGAGCCTAAAAAGTACAAAACGGGAACATCGCCGTTGCATGCCGCAGCTGCGACAATGATGCCACCACCGGCTGCATCCATGAGCGCCGCCAGCAGCCTGGAGAGCATGAATGCCCTGTCGCCCGCTTCCAGCACACATTCGAACACCTCTCTGACCAGCAGCACACCCCAAGCGACACTGGCACCGCCATCTGCCATGTCACCGTATGCCATGACGGCAGCAGCGGCACATGCAGCGGCGGCAGCGGCAGCAGCAGCCATGATCAAAATGGAGATGCCCATGCATCCGCTGCACTCGCATGTGCCCACCACCACAGTGGGCGTGCCGGTGATTAAGGGCGATGTGGCGTCACCCACCACCAAGGAGACGGTGGCCTGGCGCTACAATCTGGATGTGTCGCCCGTGGTGGAGGAGATGCCGCCCGGCTCGGATGTGGCATATGTTTGCCCGACTTGCGGGCAAATGTTCTCGCTGCATGATCGCCTGGCCAAGCACATGGCATCACGCCACAAGTCGCGCAATCCCGCCAACGACATTACCAAAGCCTACTCCTGCGACGTCTGCCATCGCTCGTTTGCCCGCTCCGACATGCTCACCCGCCACATGCGCCTGCACACCGGTGTCAAGCCCTACACCTGCAAGGTGTGCGGCCAGGTCTTCTCCCGCTCCGATCATTTGTCCACGCACCAGCGCACTCACACCGGCGAGAAGCCCTACAAGTGTCCCCAGTGTCCGTATGCCGCTTGCCGCCGTGACATGATCACCCGCCATATGCGCACCCATACACGCTACGAATCCCGTGGTGCTGGCGGTGCCGGTGGCATGGGTCGCGGTGATGGCCGTGGTGAGGAGCCCAAGTCACCGCTGCCGCTGCTGGACATGAAGATGAGCATGAATCTGCCGCTGCTGTTGCAGCAGGAGGAGCTGCTGCAAAAGTCTCCACTCGGCCTGGGCGGACCCATGCCAATTGTGGTGAAGACGGAGAGCGCCTAACGGTATCTATATGCAGCCGCTGCCAGGCAGTTCATGACCTTCTAGGAGCAGTTGATATACACCTCCCCCCTCCTCCCCTTCCCCCACTCCCAGCTTAGTGCTAGTTGAGCCCATAGATCAGTTGTAGTTTAGCTACGCGCAACACTGGAAATCTCTCTGCGAAGACTGAGAACCTAAATACTACCTACAGTTAAAGGCCTAGGATTATTCATAAATATATTATTATTATTTAAACTTAAAGAACTATTTTAATTTATACTCAAGCATCCAACACACAGATACACACAACACACACACACATATACACACACTCAGACCCAACGTATTAGCGTTTATAAATAAATAGCTCTTAGGGTATTCAAGAGCCGAAGCAACCCGATCCGGAGTTAGGCTTAGTTCGTATTCGTAGTATTGTATTTTTGGATAATGTTGTAGACAACGTTCAGATACAGCTAGCAATTCCATGTTCCACAATTTAGTTGTTACTTCCGTCAGATACAAACTTTTATATAAATACATACTTAGTTATGTAGTTAGCTAGAGAGGTTAGCATTAGTTAGTTAGTTAGGCAGAGGTTATAGATCGGCCTCTGAGCATTTGAAAACAACATTGAAATTATTATGTTAAACACGCACACATCTAGGTTACATTTTATATATACTATATATTATTCGTATTTAGTTAATTTAAAGCAAAGCGGACAAACCACAAATGAACATTAGATTTATTTAGAATTTTCTATAATTAACATTAATTAACGCTAATTTATTTTAGTTTTTTAAAGAAATTGCAGCAGTGCGCATTTAGTTTTTAACTTTGTAGCGCTTAAAAGACAACAATTTGTATTAATTTAATTATATATTATAGTTTTTACAATTTTACACATACACAAAAAAAGACAAAGAATTCTCCCTAGGGCACAAAAAAAAACAAAAACATTTCGTCACATTACGCGATTGACATTTTGATAAAAAAAAAAAACAAAACAAAACTGATTATTCCTTCTTTTTTTGTTTAACAAAAATCTTTTTTTAAAAAAATGTATCATTTTACTGATTCTATATATTTTTTTTTCATAAAATGAAATAAAAACTTTATGTTTTCTTTAGTTCAAATGTTTTGAATTGATTTTTCGCATGCCAGTTTCGAAAAATTAAAGCAATGCAAAAATTTTTTATTGAAATTTTATGGCAAGTTTCTGTTTGCCAATATTAAGATTCTTTGATATTTTTTCCAAGTTGAAGTTTTTGTTATTTATTACCATTTTTTCAGAGCGTATGAAATATTGATTATTAATTCTAATTAAACGTTTAAATAAATTATTAATTTATGTTATTATAGTTGGTTATGATTAGTTATTAGTTCAAAAGTTTTTGACAAAATAAAACAAACATGAAAATAAACAAAAAACTAAAAATAAAAAAAAAAAAATACAATGAAATGAACACAAAAAACAATACACATAAATCTTTATTTATTTGTTTCTTATGGTATTTTTTGCGATAATTTGTTTATGATTTATAGCTCTAGAGTGGGTTTTAAAGGAGGCGGAACCACCACAAAACACTACATAAATTATTGGATCAACATAATTAAGAGTGTTAACTTTGTTTGACAGCTCCTAACTATGCTAACTACTTATATGTATATATATGGGTTATTGACTTTACGATTTCTCCAGCTTTTAGACATATCCTTAAAATTACTTTAGACTGACATTTTCTAAATCATTTATATATGATTAATAGGTTTACATAAATTATTAAATCAACCTTATTTAGAGGGACCTCTGAGAGGGCCAACTAAACTATACATATATGGAATAGATAGAGATTTTCAATAAATATTCCTAGACACATTCTTTATCCTAAATTCACAATTTTGTCATCTAGTTTGAACAACTCCTTACTATGCATATACTGTATTCCAGACACATACATTGTTTTACTTTAAATTTCCGCCTTATTTTTGTATCGTTTGAGTTGTTATTATATGCATTTACGTTCTTCCAAAATCCTACGGCCGGAAACTGGCTTACAAGCTTTTAGGCAATTGAAAGCGCTTACATGGCAGAGCTGGAGCTGGAGCTGGTCACGAAATTGCAGTCTGGCACGCAGCCCCCGAAATGGTCATACCCCTGACAAGTCTTTTGGCAAGTTTTTCCCACGCTTTGCCACTTGCGGGGGTGGCCCGGCCTACGACTCGGTACGCCCTCCAGCTACATGGAAATTTCTTTAGGCTTAATGGCCAGACGACACGAAAGCCCAAAAGGCTGGCGTGGGTGGGAGCTGGACTGGGGTTTGGGATTGGAGCAGGAACTCGGCCCACTTGGCGACTGCTGCAATGCAGTTTGCGGCTAATGTTTGACCTTGTTTTCCAATGACTAAATTAATTCCTTAATAAGTGCAGGGGCGCAGACGAGACGCAAAACAAACACGAACTGCAGACATGGCACAGTTTGAGTTTTGGGTTAATTGTGGCAGCCACCGACCGCACCTGCCCCCTTTCGCCGCCCACTCTGCTGCAATTAAGCAATGCAAAAGTTTTTGGTGGCAACTTTAAGGCAGCGTTAATTGACAGACATTGCGGGAACTGGGAATGCCGCAACTGCAGCGGCTCATAAATCACAGACGCGCTGACTAAGTAGCCTAGGCCGAGTCATGTTGCACGTTGCAACGTTTTTTGGGGTAGGGGTTAAAAGGGGGTTTTGCTGTTGTGACTTATGGTTAGCCAGAGCTTCGAACTAGGGGACACTGTATTAGCTGCAACAGCACATAGATGATGCCGCAGTGCCTCATTCTACCGGCTGTGCATCATTTTGGCTGACATTATTTGCAACTCGGCCCGGATTTTTGGTACGCATAAATCTCTAAACAAGCGCGCGTGTCGTGCGTTTATTATCACTTCCGTCTGGACAGGCAGGCAGGCATCCAACCATCCAACCATCCTATCCAAATAAACCCAACTCCTTTGTCTCTTCGGGCAGCGCGAAATTTATCGCCATCATTTGTAATTGTAGCGCGAAAATTGAGTTTGAAGTTTTTGGTTTAGTTTATTCTGTTGCCCAACTTTATTGTTTTCATCAACATAATTCTTTGGCGCTGCGCTTTGGACCCAGTCCAAATGATTGTTAGCCAAAGATTTACTGCTCGAAAAAAAGGTGGCACTAAGCTGGGTATTTCCAGCTCCTAACATAGTTTCACAAATGCCAGGCCATAAATATACACAAAGTGTATAAAATGTTGCAGACAGCACAGAAATTGTACATATACATACATCTAAATATATATATTTAGTATATTTCCGTCACACGGAAGTGCCTTAAAAACCCCAATTTTGATACGCATTAAACTCGGATGAGTTATTGATATTGTATATATACATACTATATATCAAGCAAACTATATAATTGATAACTATTGATTGCATTGTAAATTATGCGGTTTTTGCAATAAAACATCAACTTTTTGACTAATACTAATTAAATAGATCAACTATTTACCAGGCATAAATGCGTACGATATTTTAAATGAATATATACTTAGATGATAAGCCTTGAACATTTTTCAACTTAATGCTTCTGAGAAGTTAAAAATTTAAGCATTAAATGCTGCTTTATAAGCATAAAAACCAACAAGTCAAGTATTTTTTATCAAGCTCCATTTACTAAAAGTGAAAAAAAACACAAAAAAAAGAAATCTAAATAAAACTCAATATTAAAATCTTTTAAAAATTGTAAAAATTAAAACATTTTACTTAAATCGCTTCCAAACATATTTTTATAACGCTTTTCGAATAATACTTAAGAGAAATAACAATTAAAATATATTTAAATTAAAGCAATAATTAATTGATAAATAAATCAAAAGACTTTTCCAACTCTTAGCTTACATTTGCCTTCTAGACATAAGATAATGCAAATCAAGGATTTATGCAATGAAAAATAAAAACAATTAAAATATGAAATAATCAATAACTAATGAATATAATAAACAATTTTATTTATATTAAGCAATGCAAGAGAACTTTATAAAAATAATCAGTGAGCAACATTGTGATATTAGTTGAGAACAAAATCGAATTACTTCCATGCTATTTCAATATCATTTTCAAAACGCTTTTCAAAATATGATAAACATAAAGTTTGTCAATTTTTTAAAGAGTGTTTATCAAGTTCGGACAGCCGATCTTTATAGTTAGTTTCTGTTTTAAGGTGCAAGATTTTTCCGTCTTATTTTATGGTGCTATGTAAACTTATGCTTAGTTAGATTAAGTTAATTCTCAGACTCAAATCGACAATCCTTAGCAGCCCAATAAAATTAAATAAACACTAACTAGGAATCAATCAAAATATTAACTTCTTAGAAAACAAAAACCAAACTCTTTAAACTAGATTCATAATTTCTATGCATGCAATTTCGTAAAAATTAAATAAATTCAACTAAATTATGAATATCTATTGTATTGTATAATACGCATATAAGTTTTCTTAAAGAAAATTAATTGAAACTAGGACACTTTTGGAAACCGCAACGATCTTAAATAAAAACTACTATAAAAATAAAAATAAATAAAATTATGCAGCTGAGCTCTTTTTTGTTTTTGGAATGCGAAAATAATGCAAATGCCTTTGGCCGGCGGTGTTTGCTTGAATGCAATCAGTGGAGATTATGGAGGGGCTGTGCTCAGGGGTACGTTAGGGGAAAAGGGTTGCAGAAATAATGCACGTAATAACAAACTGCAGGCGTAACTGAAATGCCAGGCTACTGCGCATTTGTCCAGCCGATCCAGAGATGCGGCAATGGGGCGATGGCGATGGCGATGGGGAAGGCGAAGGCGTTGGCCAAGACGGACGACGGGAGGCGCAACTGCGGTAATTACAATTGCCGGCGGACATGGACAGCAGTAGCAACAGTGGCAGTGGCAGCAGCAACACAGCTGTGTGGCTATGTCTGTGGCATCAACGCAACAGATCTGGGAGCATCCTCGCTCGCCCAAGACAATTATATGCTGCCAAAGACGCATGCGCAACGGCAGCAGCAGCAGCAGCTTCCTGGCTGCATTTTGTTTTTACGTTTTTATTTGAGCAAATTGCTGGCAAGTTTGCGCACTGTGACTGACTGAATGATAGACTCACTGACTGCTTGACTTTCAGACTTTCAGTTTGACTGAATGACTGACTGCCTGACAGTTGTTGCTGCTGCTGCTGCAGTTTCGTTCCAATTGCAATTTGTTGATGCTGCCCTGTTGTCAGTAAAATGAAAAAAATAAACCAAAAATAAAAAAAAACAGGCAAAACTTTACAGGCGTCAATACCAGACAAGGGAATACTCTCTTCTCAGTCTTTTTTCATTCGCTCTTGATCCTTTCTTGATGAAATGGTGTTTCAAGGAGGCTCCTCATATCAAGTATGTAGGACAAGCTATAGAAATGTAAAAGTATATGCGAATTATGCATTTAAATAATTAAATTTTATAGATCAATGTTTTGGATCATTAAATTAATAAAATATATATTTTATGTTAGATTGTTCGAAGAAGTATTAATAATCAAATGGAATAATCTTTCCTTGTCATGAGAGCAGGATAATCCAAACGTATACACCAAGATTAGGACTAAACTTTGGAATTAACCAGTCAAACGTTCCAAACGGCTCATAAAAAAGCTAAATTAATCCGCCAATTTCAGAACACTGGGGTATTAAATCATCAGAGAGATTGAAAATGCGTCGAAGGATATTTCTCAAGATTTTTTGGAGTCCTTAATGGATTCCATTTAAAATCACCTCCAAAAAGGCTTAAGTGCTACAGGAGGATATATATTTTTTAATAATTTAAAAGTTAGGTTTGGATAACAATATCCAATTATGTCGCAAATAAATTGATTAATTTTTTATTTTATTTAATAAAAATTTACAAAAAATAAAAAATAATGTATAAAATTGCTTGTCTTCTAAAATTGAATATTACTCACCACAATTATAAACTTTTGAACATTTTTACACTGCATAGGAACGGAGATAAATGAAATAGAATAAAGGCTACTGTTTCATCAAAATAATTATGTAGTATATGTATATTGACGCCTATATACCAAATTTAATTCCTCTAGCTTGAATACCTTACCGACAGACATTGCACAAGCCGCATATACTCTATTTCATTTTATAAATAGAGTAAAAAAAAATGCCAAAATGACTACGTGCGGGCGTTTTGCTCAAGAATCTCAGAGCAGCCGGGCAACGATAATGATGATTGCAGCTAAATTATGATGCCCAGGCGAGTGCACAGAGCAGCAGAGAAAGTGTAGCACAACGTTCAACAGAAGCTGTGGCAGCAACATCATCAGGCAATGGACAACGAAGGGACTCGGCAGCTTTATTTAGCATAACTCGCATCGCCTTTAGATATAAAACAACAACAACAGCAACGTAATAATTGCAAAGCAGTTTGCCGCAGGTGCGCCACCCGCCTTTTGTCGAGGACCTGAACTTGCAACACAACCGGCTGCCGCTTGACTCAAAGAGAGACAGAGAGAGAGACGGAGAGAGAGACGGCGAGAGAGATGAGCATGGCTGATAAAGCAGCAACAACATGTATTTTGTTTTTGTAGCAACATCCGATGCCTGGCAACATCTCGTATTTAATGCATTTGATCCTTGATGCTGTTGAAAATGAACTGAGCTCGAACATGCAATCAACTGCCGGCCCGCACCAACTTCAATCTGGCCAATTTCATGAATGAAAACTTGGCACAGACCGTCTTTGGACTTTTGCATGTTTTTGCTTGCAACAACACGCACACCCACACAGGCGAGGAGAAGGTGTAAGGAGATAGCTGAGCTGTTGTTGGTATTGCTGTTGCTGTTGCTGTTGCCGGTAAGTGTTGCCAGCAACATGGTTAGTCTTGGCGACGCTTGTTGCAGCTGCAGCGCATTAACCTCGTTCGACGCTGCCGCAGCCTGGCAAGCAAAATATTTACCAAAGTGATTAAGATGCCTGAGTAATTTTTAACACAATTACGCTGCCAAGCAGACGACGGCACGGAACAGTCTGCAATTGTGAGCTGCTGCTGCTGTTGCAGTTGCATTGAATGGCTACTGTAGTTACACCGCCTCGGCGTCAGTTGCAGCTGCAATGCTGCTAATGACCAGGCCAAGCGAACGACTTAGCCGCTTGCAATATAAACTGTGGCATTGTCTGACTGCTCGACTCCATCTCCATCTCCATCTCCAAACTCCAAACTTCAACTTTATCTACAGCTCGCAGCAAGTGCCATCGCCATCGGCCTTTGTGTACCTTGGCCATTAGCGTTGCCACACTGGGCTGGCTTTAATCGTAGCGCAGCGGCGACAGGCGGTTGCGGGTGTTTTACGCATCAGCGTTTTTTGACAGCTTCTTCTATACGGCAAAAAGGAATAACGACAAAAAAAAACCAACTTAAATTAACAAAAATATATAAACTTCAGTCTGTGATTTATTATATATGCGATTTTTGGCAGGTGTTGAGCTGTGGTGATCATTTGTTGCTGCTTTCAAAACTCATAGCAACGTGCGGCACATTTGACGCTCATTGCTTGCCACATTTGAGCACAACGCACGACAAGGCAACAAAAGCAACAAAATGTAAAAATCGTGATGCGTTTGGTTTAGATTCAAGCGGCACGATCTTTTGCCGGCGTTAGCAACATTTACAATGTTGCCACAAACAACGAAGACGCTGTTGCCAGTTAGCTGTCCATGCAAAATGTTGACAAAGAGCAGAGTTCGCGATTTGAGAATTTGTTGGCCATTTAGTAAATAATATTCATACACTTGAATTGAGTGCTTCGACTTAGCAATGCAGTTTGTTGTGCTTTACAGAAAATCAACAAAAAGTTTTTGGAAATTAAATTATACCAATTTCTTGGGAAATTAATTTAAATTTTTTTAAAATATGTAGATGATTGCTTTGAATTGTTTTCATTGTTTTTTAAGATTATAACTGCGCGTATAATTGTTATTTCTAGTCTTTTAACTCACATAACTTTGTTGAAACAAAACTAATTTATATTTGAATTGATTATTTTGTTTTTTGACATTTAAATAACAATCATATCTTGGCTCAGTTGGAATCAAGCCATACCAGACTAAATAGTTCAATTCTCGTTCTCAATCGAGTATCTTAGAAATCTATATCTAGAATTAATCGCACATAGAGAATTAAAGCATTTGGCTATCTGAATTCTGTTTGGCTTTTCATTTTTCCTATGACAATATCGAGACTATCTCTGGTTTTAGCTGCAGCCTAATTTCCCTTCCCTTTGCCGTTGGCCAATGAAAATGAAAATGAGCGCGGCACGCGCTGAGCTGCCGCACGACTGGAAAATTGCAGTAGTCGAAGAGCGGCGGCTTGGTTGGCTGCACCCGCTGTGGCAGGGGCAGGGGCATGCAAAGGGTGTGAGAGAGTTGCTGCCGATGCAGCCACGTGTTGCGCATGCGCTTTTGGCCCCTGGACATGCAAGTTGGACACGATGCCCTAAGCCTTTTAGCGTTTTGCGTTTGTCAGGGTCGACTGCATCGCGTTGGCTTCGTGCTCGCCACTTTGCAATTGTTTAGTTTTGCTGTTGCAAGTGGCACGTTGCACGATGCAACGCTTGGCGTGAGGCAGCAGCAGCAGCAGCAACAACAGCAACAGCAAGAGCAGGAACAACAACTGCAACAGCAACACCTTCACTCTCTGCGGTTGGGACGATAGTGCGATGATGTATGGCCTGAGCCAGCAACGTTGCAACGCTGCAACACTGTAAGTCTGCTGGCACTGCCACTGCCACTGCCACTGCCACAGCCCCAACCTCAACTGTTGCCTGCTATTGTAGGCGTCAACTCACGTTTATGCTTTGTAGACATTATCGCGCCTGTTTATCTTTAAATTGCAAGTAAATTACTTTGGCTCGCGCAGCTTGATGTATTATGCTGCCTTGTTGAGTGGCCAGTGAGTGATTTGATGAGCTCTGCAACACACCCAGGGCGAGGGGCAGTAGTAGATAGTGGGGGTGAGTAAAGGACACAATAGATCTTTCAAAAAACAACCCGTTTATTCGAGCACTACAAACTAAACGTTGTGCGTAATAAATTAGCTATGAAAGCGTCGTCATGCAGTTGGATATATGTGTGTGTGTGGTGTGTGTGTGTGTATAGGATGGGGTGTGCTGGTGTTGCAGTTGGAAGGTGGTGGGGGAAATCTCTCAATAATGCGTCTCAGTAATCCTCACTTTGCCGTATTTGCCGTGCAAATGATGCTTGGCAAAGGACAGCAGATTGGCATGGCTGTGTACGTCCAAATGGGCTGGATATGCGGCCTTGTGCACCACAGCGGCGTGGGTGTGATGGTGGTGCACCAATGGCGCCGAATGATGATGATGCACCAATGGAGCCGAGTGATGGGCATAATGATGCAGATCGGCATGACCATGAGCATGAACATGAGCGTGCTCATCGATGTGCGCGTGGGCGTTGTGTATGATGTGATGATCGACCACGGGATTCCTGTAGTGCAGGAAATGATGTGGCTCATCATGCACCACCTTGTGCACATGATGCACTGGCTCCACTTCATGGATGGGCTCATGGCTGACAATCTTCGCCGGCGCATGGACATGGGCATGATGCACATGCTCATGAGCGTGCACATCGTGATCCAAGTGAGCAGAGTAGCCATCGTGATGGTAAACGGGATGCGGCACGGTGTCCAAATGATGATCAGCACCATCGATCACTATGGCAGAGCTGTGGCCCAAATGAATGCCATCGGAGTGATGCACATCGGCGTCCACAAAATGCGACAGATCCTCATGATGATGATCGTGCTCCAGATGCGGCAGCAAACCGGCCTGTGCCACGCCCAGCAAGGCCAAAGTGCAGATAAAGAACTAAGGAAATGTTGCAGGGTTAGAACAGCTGGAAATAGTTATCCTGACAAGGATGAACCCACCTTCATTGCGGAGATTTCACGCTTAATTTGAGTTTATCCAAAAGTTAAAGTTGACGGTGCGTCTGAGACACTTGTTGCTTGTGCTGTTGTCGTTGGACTGTGCTCTAATCCCTCGGAGCCCACGCATTTATAGTTGCAACTGTTGACCAATATCACGTGCAGCCTGGAATACTACTAGCAGCTGGGCTAGCTGCCGGTCAATCGCCCAAAATATTCAAACGATATCAAAATCGCAAAGCAATGAAAGTGTTGTGTGTCGGGCCAACCAAGTGGACTACGTGGTGCGAATGCTCAATGAGTTTGTCGTCACATTTGAACCACTCGGTGGGTAACAGGCATCTCATTATGTAAAGAGCCCAATGCAGTCAATAAACCTTTTCCAGGTGGTTTACTATTACCCGTCCGGTCATGTCATAATTTTATTACCACTCGCATGACCAACAATTTAATGAGCCTCACCTGGCGTGGGGTTGCACCATTATGGGCAACTGCTGGCAAGGCCATCGCCATCGCCATCGGCTCCATTTCCATTTGCATTTCCACTTGCACTTACAGTGCAATTTGCCAATCTTTCGGCCAGTGAAAGCGTTATAGCAGCTGACCAACATTTTTATAATGTCCAAAAAAATAAATTCGCACAATTTGCATGAGGCACACAAAATTCATTGCGTCTACGTGCGAAATTTGACAAACAATCAAAGTTTTGCCAAAGATCTGGCTATATACCTATATGTATATTCACACAAAAGTGTTAAAACTAATAACAACAACTTGTGGGGGTTGTCAATCGAAAGGGTCAACAAAATCACGCAATTGCCAAACTGTGAATTGGCTTTTGCCAAAAATAGAAGCTAAGCTGAGAGTATATATTTCGAGTATATATAGAATAACAGTTAGAACTATAAGAAGTATGTTGTTTAATAGTAATAAATAATGGTTAAATTATTTTTCGGTGTAATTTCTGGTCTTTAAAAACAAAAAACATGCATCAATCAATACTATATCTTATTGTAAATTTAGAAAGCAATTTATATTTTAAAAACCAATTTAATGCAACAACCCTGTTTAAAATTTAACTGTTTTTCCGATATATTTTCAGACATTCAGATAGAAGATGTTGGTTCTATTTTGAGGTAAGATTTATCTGTAAAATACCCTAAATAGAAGAGGAACTTTGACACTGAACTATTAATCTAGTTCATTTTGAAATTCTTCCTCCTTTATTCATAATAAACTGCCTAATAAACAAATTAAGCATTTAGTAAGCTCAAATATCACATAAATTTCAATTGACTTCAGATTGTATCTATTACTAAATATAATTAATGTTTTTACTGGCATTCATCAATGCAATTGCGCTTCCTGTCTAGACAACGTGCTGTCAAACACGTTCCATAAATTATGAAAAACTTTAGGCCAAGAAAAGCCGCGTCTAAAGTGGGTCAGCCTGTGGCTAATTACATAATAATTTGGCCAATTTAATCACGGCGTTAATGAGCACTCTTGTATGCAAGACATCGTGTCTCTAACTGAGGGTTAGCCGGCTTAGGTGGGGGCAGGTGGGTTAACTATCGCAACTATCGTTATTTGGGCGGCGGCGTCAACACCCCGAAAAAAATAAAAAAAAACAAAATAGAGACGAACGTGCAACACATGTGCAATGGGGCTGCCAAGTTGGACTTTAATAGGCGGCAAACAAGTTGAAAATGCTTAAAATGCCCGCCAGGTGCCCACGCGACACGTTGTGTCGGCCTGTCTAATGATTTGAGTGCGAATTTGTTTTGGTTTCGATAGAAGCGCAAACGCAATTTGTACGCCTGACAAATATTTGAACATTTCCAATGAATTTTGCGTACGAATTTGAGAATTGTTGTTTGGTCTTTTTGGAATTGCCAGTTCCTGTCTGTTTGTCAGTCTGTCAGTTTGTCTGTTTGTCTGTCTTACACCTGCCCCAACAGCCAATTAGCTGCAAAAGTATCTCGTAGCATGCAGCTCGAAATTCTCAGTCTGCAGTGAGATTCTAAAAGGGGCGGGCAGCGCAGCATTTGTAATTAGACGGTGCAACAGCAACAACAAGAGCCACGTTGACGGCAACTTATTTCAATATGCAAATTGTTGTTAGACTAGCACAGAAAAAAATTAACATAAAGCGGCGACCAGCTGCAGCAGAAGGAGACGGCCACAGAGACAAAAAGCTGCATAAACAAAAATAAAAGAAAAATAAAAGAAAAATTACAAAAAAAGTAAAAAAAAATAAAAGGAAAATCTATAATTTATTTGCACAAAAATGACGGCAACGTTGTCGGCGGCGGCGGCGGCGTCAGCGTCAGCGTCAGCGCATGTTTGTAATTGAGTGCATCGTTAACGGGGTAGCAGCAGCGGGGCAGGCGGCGGGGGCGAGCTGTATTAGCGACGCTGCCAACAACTAATTTAATGCCAGCGGCAACAACAGCAACCAACAACAACAGCAGCAACAACAACAACATGAGCAACAACAGCGACGGCAACATGTCAACAGCAACGCCTGCCGCCAACACGAGGGGCAGCAAGGATGATACCCTCGTTTAGGTGCAGAGGGGTAGCTCACTCTGTGCATATTTTATACGCCTGCGGCTCTTGTGTTGGTGGTGGTGGTGGTGGTGCAGTGGCCATTGTGGGCAGCTCTGTGTTTTGTGGTTGCAATAATTTTGCATCACATATTTTGCCAACCACAAATCAACGGTATGAAAAATTTGATGGTAATTAATATTGTAAGTAGTATACACTTGGTATAAATTTGAATAAATGGGTGTGAGGCATTTAATGGATCATGGCTCTATATGCAAATTGGCATAAAAGTAATACGAATAGCCATGGAAAGTGCAAAAAAGTCAAATTAAGTGTTTTAAAATATTATGCATTTTAATTGTCAGCTAAAATATTAACAGATTTTGTTTGGATTACAAATAAAAAGTACAAGTTGTAGTAATTTAGTTTACATCATATTCAAGTAAATAACTTCAATTTAAGCTTTGGGCTGTAATGATACTCTTACTTTCTATAGTACCGGCTCATTCCACTCGATTGCAATATTAATTTCACAATCATCATTATGCCTTCAACATCCTCAACAACCCATTGGCATTCGCTGCTCTACAAGCTGCCTTGATTACTCGATGTATCGATGTAAGCCCCCCCTTTGGCTAACTGGGAAGTTTATCAACGGTAGCTGCCACAGCTGCCCCATACGCAGGTGTTTTTGGCCACTGTTCCAATTTGCAGTTCATATTGTTTTCGATTTCTCAGCACACGATTTTTAATCATTACGTAGCACACGGATCGGGACTGGGGTGCATGTAGGATGTACAATGCGAGAGCAGAATCACATGTGCGGCTGGATTGGCTCTTCCCCCAACAAACAAATTGCTTAGCAGTAGGCCAGGCTACAGATCCCGGCTGGTATTATTGCATTTTCGCCAGGTAATGAAGTTCAGCAAAAAGTTAATCGGAAAAGCAAGGCCCCGCAACTAAATAGACAAATGATACGGAACGGAAGCTGCCAGCCAGTTGGCCAATTGTGCGGTGGGTTTAGCTTGCACATTAGCGGCTATAAATTGTCTTAATGCACACACACACACACACAAACACACACATACACAAACAGACACACACTTGCACACACAGACAGAGAGTGCGATCGGGGCCAGACAGACACCTTGAACGGCGGCAAAGATCAGACCCAGAGGCTGAGACTGCAACTCAAAGCGCATCGCAGCACAGTGGTTCGCAATACAATTTGCCAAAAATTGATGAAAAATGTGAGTTTGATATTTAAACTGAATTTTTGAGGTATTCATTTGAATGATACTAATATGATATTGTTGGGCAATTTTGATTAAATATGATAAAACTATATAAAGTAGTAGATTTCCCAGCTTCAAATCAGGTTGCAGGTTTTTAGCTTCTATTGTTTGGCTATATAGATTTGGAGGTCATCTGAAAACCAACTATAATTATACTTTTTTAAATTAAATAATAAGTATATATTTAAATTAACTATTCAACTTTTAATTCGAATATATATACTGCAGACCGAATAATGGGACAGCCTAGGCTATAATAGTTCATTATAAAATGTGTATACACTATGTATTTCATCGTTTTCTTTACACTTTGAACTACTGTGCGCCGTTTGAGTTGCCGTGTGATTTTGCAAACTGTGGCGGCAGTTCGAGTCCAGGTTCGGCATTTTGATCTTCATACATGATCATGCATATAGCCAGGCGCGTGTTTTGTATCTGTATCTGAGACTGCCGCTGTCTGTGTCTCTCTGTGTCTGTGTATCTGCATCTGTTGCTGTGGGCCTGTTGTTGCATAAGCTGCTGCTGCTGCTGCTGGTGATGTTGCTGCTGCACGTCCAATCGCTGTAAGATTGTGAAAATTGTAACGCTCGATTGAGAGCTCAAAGTTGCAGTTGTTGCTGCTGTTGTTGTAGCCTTTGCTGCTGTTGCTGTTAATAATATTGCACAAAGGCAACTTTTGCGAAAGTTCGTCAGCAGCAGAACAATGGACTCGGACTCAATTCAAGTGATGTTGCTGCTGTTGCTGTTGTTGTTGTTGTTGTTGGCTGTTCTTATGGCCATTGTCAGTTGATTTCATCTGAAATAGAAAGCATGCAATTTTCATGCCACGCTATGGCGTCGATAGCGGCAGCAATTGATCTGCCGATCTGCGGATCGATTGAAGGAGTTATTACACACGAACAATGCAACAGCAGCAGGAGCAGCTCTAACCATTGGACTCCATGGCAGCTATTGCTCTATTAGTGTTTGGGCTATGGATCGAATGATGTGGCATAATGATTTTGCGGAATTTCAAATGGACCGTAGGACAGGTGCTAATTTCATAGAACGGCCAATTGAAATGCCTGGCCAGAAAGCTTCACAGGCCGCCGACAGCGTCAGCGAGAAGTGCGTGGCTTAAACTAACACTAAATTACATCATACAACAGGGTTTGAGTTTATAAAATATAATAGCTTCTTTTTTTGTAAGAAATACTAATATCAAGACTGGGAACCGGAAAAATAAGTTATGGCATTGACTTTTAAGAAATTAAATCATTTTGATGAAGACGTGCTATTGTAAAAAATCTAATTTTGATCTGAACTATCGGAAAACACTATGATTTGCCTTTTGTTTTTTTTTTACCATAAAAACCGCGATTAAATAATTATTTTTGGTTTTTATTTCAAAAATTAGAAGTAAGAGTTACTATACATTTTTATTGAAAAAATCACAAATAAAAATGATTTGTAGATTTTTAAAAAAATCAAAAATAACTATTATGGTTTATTCTATATCAAAAATATTGAAATTAATTATTCTATTGGTATTTTTACCTTCAGTTTCATTAAGAACTTGTATTGAATTTTATATCTGACTTTATTTAATTAAAAACTTCCCTTACTTTTGGGTCTAAATACTTAGATGCAAATATGCACATTATTTAATTAAATTTAAAATAAATATTTAAACTCCAACTTTCATCCGAAATCGTCACAGCCAGAGTAAATAATTTCTCAAATCGTAAATGTATATCCTGCCACAATTTTGTTGCACAGTGTTAGATAGTAAGCAATTGGCCAATCGAACTGCCAATTGGCCAATTGAATGCGACTTCGGGTTCGAATAGCGGCTCATTTCGGCATCCGCATTGGCAAAACGGCGTTTAATTGCCTCAAATGAATGAAAGCCAGGCTCAAGAGTTCGAGTACCCAAATGGAACAGCTGCCAGCTTCAAGTGCACTGGACAGACAGGGCATCCTTATCGGTATTCCCACGCAGACAGGGGCTACGACAACGGAAACTGCAGGACCAGAGGCAGAGGTAGAGACAGGTAGCCAGGTTTTTGGGTTTGCCACCCTGAAAACGCATAAAATGTGGCCCTAAGCAAAAGGATTCTTAATGCATGTGATAAGAGTGCGCACAGAGGCTGTGCGAATGGCATATCCCGACACCAAATGACCATTTTATGTCGGCACATAAATTAGACGAGGTCTGAAGGCAGGTCGTGAATGAAATCGATTGAAATTGATTGAGTTTAACTGTAAATGCATTTTTAAGCGTATGTTTTGCTGTGTTTTGTTCAAGATACGAGAGTCAACGCCGCCGCCGCTGCTTATCAAAGCCAAAATATCTAAGTGGCTTTGTAGTTCGTTTGTATGGTTACGGGGGCACAGGGGCACAGGTGTAGCGAGGGTAAGACTGCGTCTGTAGACTCTGAGGCTCTTTTATGGTCTCCGACTGCATGCATTTATGCATATCGATTCCGAGACTTGTAAATCTGTGCGTATGCCATTAATTTTTTTTTCTTCGGTTTTTTGAGATTTTATTTTATTTTATTTTATTTTTTTTTTTGTAAGCTCCAACAACATCTTGTAAAACTGTAATTTTAAATTAATAGCCGCGTATTACAAGCAGTTTATATGCGCAGGCGTAGGAGGCGGAGGCCCCACCGCGCTACCGCCGCCCCCCTCTGGCTCTTGGCTTTATCAAGCAAAGCGGGGCCCCATGAAGGTGTTGAAATCAACAGCTAGTCCAAACTCTATAAGAATTTATAGCGGAATTATGTGACAGCTGCTGCCGTCGCGTCGTCGACGTCGACGTTGTCATAGTCATTGTTATTGTTGTTGCTGTTGTTGTTGTTGTCGACTAGCGGGCGTTCAACAATAACAATAACAATGCGATAGTCAATAGCCAAGTTAAGAGTTCCCCCTTTTCCCATTCCCATTCTCATGCCCATTGCCGTCTCAGTTTCAGTTACTCGTCTCCGGTTTCGAGCGTTTCTTACGGAATTTTATTTCAACGCATTTCATTTCATTCGATTTGATTTCTTTTCTTAAGATGCCTTTGGGGGCCACTAAGAGAAGCTGCTGCTCTTTAATTTTCACCTTTTGCCCGCGCTGGCCGCTGTATTGAAGGCTTTAACTAATTTATGCAAATGTATATTTAATCGTCGTTGACAGTTAAGGCGGGCGCTGAAGAACACAAAAGACGCAACAGCAACATCAGCGTCATCATCAGCATCAGCAGCAACATCAGCAATATTGTTGTTGCTGTTGTAGATGTTGAGCTCTTTTGTGCGATGACAGATGTTTATGAGGCGGCAACACCCACCGTAGATGGGACTCGTAGATGGCGCTGATGTGGCCGGTGCAAATTTGTTGACGGCGCATGTTGTGCATTTAAAGAAGAATGCTCCAAAGAAGTCTTCCATGGAAGTCATCTAGTGTCGCCTCTAAGGCTGAATACTCAGAGCACATTTGGTAGTATTAGTGAGCTTTCGAAAGCTCATATTGCCACACACTCACACACAGACAATTCTTACATTACATGCAACTTGTATGTGTTAGAAATTTGGGCTTTTACTCTGCCGAGCTACGTATTTAAAGCTAATAAACAAGAATTTTTAAGAAAATCATTTACTATCGTTAAGTGCAATTACACTTTCGTTAGGGAGTTGCATGGCCATTTATCTGCTTTTTAATGAAGTTGTAAATTCTTTTCCTAATTGCTGCCAAATTACAACTAAATGCCAAACATAAATCTCTTAAAGACTTTCTGGCAGCCTTCTCCTTGGCCCGGTCAGCGTCCCTTAGGGTGCCAACAATTGATTAGAAGCCAAATATGCCCCAACACATGCGCATTAAAATTGAAATTACTACCTGAATTCCGCAAGCGCATTAAACAAAGCCTTCGACATGGACATGGACATGGAAGTGGACCCAAGGCACAGCTACCCAAAATGTAAGTGAGTTTGTGTATGGCAGAAGTCATGTTTATAAAGCAAATCATAGACAAAAGCCAACTAGCTTAACGGGCGCTATAAAAGAGATGCTAAGATCTTTCTGTGTGCTGCATGCTGCATGCCACTGTCCGCTTGCCGCTTCAATGGCCGCAAGTGTCGTGGACAGGATGCAGCACGCGCTGTAATTCCAACTGGAGGCACTGCTCCTTTGGAGTTATAGTATTGCGATATGTGAACGTTGCGGTTCCACTCGCTAAATATCAATAACATTTTTATTTATTTTCTTTGCGGGCATTTTGGCATTTTTGAGTGCATTTATTTTAACGTCCTAAAATGAACATTTTGTAAAACGTTTTGTCTGCCTTGTTGTTGTTGTTGGTTGTTGGTTGTTCCCCCTTGTTGCTGTTACGTTTGAGTGCACGCCGAGATTTGCAGTAGCCATTGGCCCATTGGCATGGCGCGTGCAACTGCAACTGCAGCTGCACTTGTCTTGGAGCTCCAATACCGATCGCTCCTCTCCTGGCAACAATAAATAATAAACCTTTTGTGGATTTTGGTCTTGATGGCGGTGGCGTTGGCCTGGCTACCGATCGGCCAAGATCAAAGCCCAATTGCCGCCATTGTTTGTAGGCTGAAAAAAAATCCACAAAGCAAATAAAAATGTCTGTGAAGGAGTTGGTAACCAAAACAAAACACTTGGAAAGTAGCTTATTGTTAGACAAGTGCTAAATGTGGCATTATATTAAATTTTAATTAAAAAGGGAAAATCGAGCGGAAGCTAACCCAAAACCATAACAACAACAATCACTACAACTTTAGTTACAAGTAGGCATAAAAGTGAGATGGACAAGAAAAACCGGTGGCAATAATTTTAATGTCGGTTAAACAAAAAAAAAAATTAAGTACGAACGAACACTGGCGGCATCGTAAAATTCTTAAAACATATTTTATGAGCAGCAGCAAGTAAGAAAATAAGAAAAACGCAGCATGTTGACAAATTTGTGGCCCAAAAGAGGTTGGCCCCGGTCGCTCGGTAGGCGCCCAAAAGGAAAAGTAGCCTCATAAACGATGGCGATTTAATTTAACGATTGTCATACTCGTAGTACTTAAAGCGAAAGGGTAAAACCAAAAAATACCAAAAAACACAACAAAAAAAATATCGTTGGACTTGTTTCGGATGAGTTAACTGGAACTGCCAGTCAGGCAGAGCCGGAGGAAGCCACCCACATAAAACAAGAAACGGTGCGCCATTGTCTCAGGCGCTGAAATTCACTTGAAAAAATCTCATAAACCCCAAAAAAAAAAAAGCAGAACATTTAAGAATACCAGGCAGCTGAGTAAGCGACTGGATAATGCTCTGTAGGAAAGAAAGTTTAAAGAAGAATGTTAAAGGAAAGATACTTTTATAAAGTGACAATTTTTAGAGACAAGTTAATTTGAATTTAAACAAATTCTATGTATTTGACATATAGAAAGTGATTATGCCTACAAAGTTCAACAGTTCACTGAGGTTACTTTTAAGACTGTTACATACAACATGACATGAGCAGTAAATACCAAATGGAGAGTATTAACTGAAAAGCTACACTGAAATACATAAAATTGTATTGAAAAGCCCTAAAATGAAAGCGGTCTGCGATTCGACTGTTCGCTGAGCACCCAGAAGACATAGGCCTCGCTGAGTAGAAGAGAGGAGAGAGGAGAGAGAGAAGAGAGAAGAGAGGAGCCGAAGAGCCACAGATCAACAACGTTGATCACGCGCATGCGACGACATTCAATGTGATTTCGTTTGAAGCGCCGCGCGCATGCGCGGGAGCAAAACAATCGCTTGACGACGACGCCGATGTTGTTGTTGTTGTTGGCGACAGCGCAGTGGCGTCGCTGCTCAAATTGGGTCGTCAGTTGGCGTTTGGGCAGATCCCTTGGCGGCCACGCCACTGTCAAAGGCTTGAGCTTGAGCGGCTCCTAGATGCGCGCTGCTAATGTTACCTGGCCGCTCAAAAAGTCAAAAGTGAGCCAGTGCAATCTGATAATAATCTGACAAACTGTCGCTGGCGTTTGACGGCGCACAAAGCGCACAAAGGCGGCCAGCGAACAGGAAGAAATCAAATTTAGTCGAGCGGTACAGGGAGAGCAGGCTGGCAGGCAGGGTGTACGCTGTACAGGGTTAGAGAGCGGTAGCGATTGCCTTTTCCTAATGATGACAATTTGAGCTGTAGCTGAAGACGGAGCTGGAGCTGAAACTGAAGCTGAAGCTGTAGCTAAAGGCTGGAAGCCGCAAGCAACGGCAGTCTCTGGCCTGTATTGAATTTTGAATGATTAGTTTGATTCGCGAGCGATCGGCAGATTGAGCCTGACTTTTAAATGTCGCAGTGTCGTTGAAGTTGGCGACGTCTCGGCTGCTTATTAGCCGCGCTAAATTGCACTAGGGACCCAATTTTGCACAATCCACGACAACGTCAGTATCAGAGTCAGAGTCAGAGACTCTATAGAGTCGAACAAAATGTAACGTGTGTCAGTTTTAAGGCAAGCGTCAACTCTAATGAACTCTTGTGTGAATTTAGCTGAAGTCAATAAGCCAAGCGCTGTATATCAATTAAACTGGCAGACATTTGTTGCGACTACCTGATCGTGGATCGTGGCTTTGGCTTTGTCAATAGCTTTGGCTTTGGCTTTGGCAATGGCTTTTTGTGACGCCCACTTGTGGGCAACATGATGATCAATGAGCCGGAGCTGTAGCTCTAACTGAAGCTGGTCACATTGAGGCACGTAGAAACATGCGAGCTGCTTGTCCATGTCAAGTGCAACAATTACCACAATTGAACGATCGTGTGTCCGGCAGCAGTAGCAAGTAGTAGAGGCTGTATACTAGACTAGTATGACAGTGCTCTGTACATTGACTGACCAATCCCATTGCAAATTGAATAAGAACATTATCACTGCAACAAGCCACAAGGCTACACGACAATAATAATCAAGATCAATTGCAATTACAAGCACAATGAATGCATTGCCTTCAACTTGACTCAATGACTATAACTTCGACTGTGACTTCGACTCCGACTACGACTACGACTCCAACTCCGACTTCAACTATGACTATCGATCTGCCAGGCAGACGGAGCTGCCCACCTTAGCAATGTTTGCAGGAAGTGAGCAGGAACAGACAGCCGGGCCATGCGGCCAGACTGAGGCCAGACAACTAGACAACTGGACAGCCTTTGATATGATTTGCTGTAACATTTTGTTGGCCAGGCTTACAGGCCAGGCTTACTGGCCTCGTTGTCGCTTTCATCTTGTGGTCGCTCCTTCTGCATGACGCGACTAATGCGCAAAATTCACACAATTCATCATCATGCTACAGCCTGGACACTAACAAGCCCAAATCATTTTTACAGCTAGCGGCTATAGAACAACAGTGGTAACAACTTAATATAAAATATATTGAAAATAATGTACGGTATTTTGGTAGGATCGTTTAAATAAAAAGTGGGATAATTTATAAATTAAAATCTTCCAATTCTGATAAAATCAATTTGAAACGAAATTATTGGCGGTTGAAAATTTGGAAATTATATTTAAATAAAAATATATAATTTATGTTTTAATAATATGCATCGTTTTAAGAATCTTTAAGGTATTTTCAGGCTGACTTTTAGTGTCCCTAATACTAAATGTACACGTACTTTTTTGGATAGTTCTGTCGCATTTAAAATAATATATTTAATATTCTAAAATACTCTTATATACTATTATATATAAGTACATATATACGTATATGTATAAATGTACACAAACGACCAAATCAACGTAATATAATATGTTGTTATCAATTCTATATACATTGTACAATCTGATGATCTCACCTTAAGTTCAGTTTTACAAATATTATCAAATAATACGTGTTATAGTATTTTTGTGACTACTGAATTATTTAAAATCATTTAGTCTCATTCTATTTCTGTTCAGCATAAAATCGTAAATCTGTTGAACGCAAAATGCAATTCTTTTTTCCGTCCAGTATATTTATTTTTTATATAGTTATTGGAGCATATTCAATTTTTGCGAGTTCAGCAAATGAGGTAATATCTAAATCTTCCAATTGAATCAGTATAAAGTGTTAATTGTGAATTAATTTAATTTTTCTAGTTCTGTGCAACAAGGCGACTTGACAAAGAATGTGGAACCTATGCATTTGATATAGTGAAACCCCTTTTAGGATATGTGAAAGAATTGAAAGAAGAATTAGACAACAACGATAGTGAAAGTAAAGACAGAAAAATAAGGGAACTGCAGGGAATGGTGACAGAACTTGCACAAAAAGTGACGGAAAATGTGATTAAAGATGAACTACTTGAATTAAACGCAGCTCAAATAGATTCCCAACAAAAGACTATTAATTACTTTCAAACAGAACCCAACTACGAAAAGCTGCAAAAATGTGAAAATCAGTTAAAAGACCATATAGAAGCTATTAAAAATAAAGACGATCAAATAATTCAAATGAATATCAAACGTAAGAAGTGTACCGATAATTTAGATAGACTATTAAAAAAGTGCAATTCCCTAAAATATTTTAATGAAAACTGCAAATTAAGTGTTTATAAAAAGTTTGCCGATTGTCTTGCTGAATTATAAATATAAAATATAAAATATATTATATGAATGCTATGTAAATTGTTCGCTTTATTAAAATGAAAAAATTCAATTAAGTTTTTGATTGACAGCCATTTTTTGTGATGCTCTTTGAGAACTTCAATCGAATTCAAATGCGAGTAAACTGTTTATTGAGATTACAAAATAGTTATTTTTTGTAAATCAATATAAACCATGCCATAAATAAATTCAATTCAAAAATAGTTGAATCATTTAGAAAATTGATTTGGATTATTTTAATGTAGATCGGCAGAAGTATGCCTAGAATTTTCGCAGGGCCTTGAACGTAAACCAAGTTGCCGATAAGTTTTTATTACTTTTTTTTCAAAATTTTTCATAGGTTTTATAAACATTCAGACAATTCCCAGTAAAATTGCTTTTAGCTTAGCATATCAAACCAAAATTAGGGAATTATTTAATGTAATTTATTTCTGTCAGCTGTAAATAGTATATGCCTTCCGCTGCCAGGCTGCCAGATTGCCAGGCTCAAGTGAACACCCTTAATGTCTATTCACACAGCTTTTTGTAACTATTGGCTAGCATTTCTGATCCTTAGACCCACTGTACATGATCACCGACTGATGTATGTACTTAATTCTGTAAGCGCTATAATTGCTTAACGAGCGTTCAAAATGCTGCGTCTGCAGCAGCTGAAACTGAGGCGCCTTAATATGGCAAATGTGCAAAGTGATTGACAAGCAATCAGAATGTGTATCAGATAATCTTTATATACATATATATGTATATATGCATTTTCAATATACAAAGTAACAATATGTACAGAAAAGTACACAGCCATAACTGAATTGTAGCCCACATTGTGTTAGTGTTGTTGCGTAGGCACTTGAGAACGCAGTTCTTAACTCGGATACGTTTTTTATACGAAAATTTGTAGCATTTTGTGATTTCCGCGGAATAGATACATCTACAAAGCGCGTCTATAAAGAGTTACACCCGCCCGCCAGCTCAGACCAGAGACTAGAGACCAGAGACCAGAGAGTCGAAGCCGCTCTTGATGTGATTTCGTAGAAGTGACCGCTGATGGACTATTGCGTATTGCTATTGCGCGGTAGGTACAACAGTGTTGCTGGCAACAACAACAGCAACACCATTGACCAACACGCCACGGTGGCCGGCCAAACGACCTCCAGTATGGCAAGTCCAAGTCGAAGTCGTTGTTGGAGTCCAAGCTAGAGCTCTAGCTCGAGCCGAGCCCGTCATCATTTCATTGTTGCCATAAACTTGCATTTATGATGACTTACGGGTCAGTTTTCCTTTTGTTTTTCAGTCGTCGTCAAACCAAAGCACTTAATGTCGCACATGAGTTACAAATGCGATGGCGATGGCTCCTCCACACACTTGAGGCGACTCTCGCAGCAATGATGGTGGTGTTGTTGCTAGTGTCAGTGGTGTTGGTGGTGGTGGTGGCGGTGGAGGAGTTTGAGTTTCAGTTTTGAGCCTACGCCTGGGACTGGTACTGGGCCTGGTGTGGTCGGCTCTGGCTTTTCGGTAGTTGTGACCAGGCCAAGCGAAATCGCTAGCCAGTTGTTGTTTTCGTTGTTTGTTCTTTTATGTTAACCTTTTGTTTTTACCTGATTTCGACGTCGACGACGCGACGGCACACAAAGTTACCAAACGCATTCGCCCTCAATGTCACAACAACAATACGAAGACACAACACTGCCTTGTTGTTGTTGTATTTGTTGTTGTAACATTCGTAGAAATCACAAGTGCCAAGCGCGCTTCATTGTGGGAACTGTTTTTGAAGTTGGCTCGCTGTCGGTCCAAGTATGCGCTCCTCAAACCCCTCCCTCAAGCCCTCCCTCACAACACACACAAAGTGTACACAAATGCAGGGGTATTTAGGTATATGTGTGTGTGTGTGTGGACCACTTCACATATTGACTCTAATATCCTTTTGAAATTGATTTGATTAACCTTTTGATGATCGATGATAATGAATATTTATTAACTGTTCGCCGGGCGCCACAATTTCCCACACTCGGCTGTCGAAACATGTCATAAACGAACAAAAAACACACTATAAACATTAATTTTTAAAACCAAATATATAACGATATATATATATATTTTTAAGTAGCTTTGTTAAGACAATTTCCTGTGGTAACAGTTACCATTTGATAACTGTCATTAAAAATGAGAAAACTTCAAAGATTTTTATTATAAAAAAACTGTAGCTAATTGGGTGTTGGTTGTCTTTGGACTAAAAAAAATGGAATACGAATACGAATTCGGTTAATTAAGCGTCTTAGTTTTAGTTTTATGGCTCAATTTGGTAGTACGAAACCCGCTAGCAAACAAATACCTATAAAGAAAATATAAAACAAAAATGACAATTTATGAAAAAAAATATATATAAGCGTAATAAAAAAAGCAACTCTAAATCGAATCCAAATACGTTTATTGTGGAGTGTTTAGATTTTTTTTTTATTTTTGTAAAGGGGCCATTTGCATAGATTCGTTAATTAAACGTTCATAGCCCTGATTATTATCATACTAGGTAATTAAGTTGCATATGCCAAAGGAGCACTGCTTACTATGTGATAAAAAGTTTTATTAATGAGTTTTTATGTACCGAATCTAAATAGAGAATAAGGCAGCAGCTGCAAAAATAACAAAATAACAAAAAACTGGCCAATAAGCACCGAGGGAAAACATATGTTAAAGCCATTTGATAGATTGGCTATAGCGCAACGGAAACATCAAAGCCTGGCAACGGTTGTAAACTATCGAATATGGTAATAGTCAGATAACGATAACAACAAAATGCTGTCGATAAATCTGAGATGAAGATATCAGCTGAAAATGTAAAGCATGTGTTTGCTTTTATGCTTTTGATTCTAAAATAAGGTCATTTAATTTTTGTTTAAATAAATTACATTTTTAAATACCCTTGCAAAAGAGTATTATAATTTTGTCACGAAGAAGGAGACGTCTGCGACCCCATTAGTTAAGTATATATATAAATTCCTGATCAGGACGAGGAGCTGAGTCGATATAGCCCTGTCTGTCTGTTCGCTGTATGTCTGTCCGCCTATTTCGATGCTTAATTTTGGTCTTTACCTTTAAGCTATCTTGATGAAACTTGGCACAGATGAAGTTTGTTATTGTAGATAGTTTGTATGTCAAAATCAGATTGATCGGACCACTATATCATATCGTAATAGGAATAGGCGGAGACACTATATTTTTATTAAAATTGCTTGTATGAAAAACCTTTTTGTTTTTCAACGTATTAAAACTAAACTTGGCACATCTTTGTATATTTACGATTTGTACAATCAGACCAAGTTTGAACAAAATCGTACAGCTATATTTTATAGCTCTCATAGGAACAATCGATCGAAAAGAGTTCGTATTACAAACTGCTTTGTTTTTTAAGATATCAAAACCAATATTGTCATATCGATGTATGTTTACAACCAAGTTTGAATAAAATCAGAAGTGTATATCATATAGCTGCCATAGGAACAATTGAGTCAAAAATGAGTTATTCTATTAAAAAGTATTCAAAATTTACTTAGAAGACTATTGCAAGAGTCATTTATTTCTTGTTTTAAATTACTTTACTATACTTGAACGCATTTCTTTCTCCTCTGAAATTCACTTTTATTCATTTAAATAGCCCAAATTTCAAATACCCTACAACACCTGTCAACCCGCTAAATATCATGCCATTAGACTTCCTTAATTTCACACAGATAACAGGTCATGTGGTGTGACATTACCCAAAACTTTACCGGATATATAATTTAAACACTTTATAGACCCCAAACGGTCCAGCACCGCAGGTAACCAACTAAAAATCATATTGCTAAACGTATACGGTTATATGAATTTCAATTTTTAATGTTGTGTATAAGGAACGGAGGAGAGCTATGGGTGGTTTTTGTTTTTGTTTTTGTTTTTTTGTATTTGATACAAATGCATTTGCATAAATATGAAATTTATCAATGCTGAGAGCTGAAATGGATGCTGATTGAACTCATTTGGCTATTTAGAGATTCAGCACATTCTTTATGGTATATCATAATAAACAAACACACACACACACACAGAGAGATACACTTTGGTGCTTGTTTAAACAAAAGCAGTTTTAATAAATAGACATATGAAACACGACAACTAACACCATTAGCTCCACTTTAAATTGTTAAATTATTCAAACACTAATATGGTGCAAATATAACATAGCCAGCCAATAACAACAACAACAATAGCAACAACAATATCTAGCGATAAAAAGCCAATTTGTCTGTCATTTTTGGTCAATTTCATACAATATTTTAGTGGTCAGTTGACTAGTCTCTTTAGTGCGTGTGTGTGTGTGTGTGTGTGTATAAATGTGTGTGTTTGTATGCTCTATATATGCAATATGGTCAACTCATTTGTGCGAACATCAAACAAATTACTTTATCAACAGCAACAACGAGCCAAAAAGCTGTTGATGTGATGTTTATGCATCAATTCTACCTCCCCGCCACACTTGTTGGCCCCTTTTATTTGGTATACACCTGCTCCCTACCAATCTCAAACCCTCTCAATCAGTCTCTATTGCTGTCTCTATCGCGCTCAGCTGGTCGCTCTCCCTCACAATTAGCATATTGCGGGGTGTGGTTGCCTAAATGACAACCAGCTTAACAAGCAGGCAACCAGCCAACCAACCAGCAACTGGCAGCCAGCCATAAAGTGGACCACCAACAGCAGCGGCAGCACCACTAAAACCACTGAGCCACCGCACCACAGCACCCCCGAGCACCTCAACACCACAAACAAATTAACTTTCAGTTGTTGCCGTTGTCGTTTTGGTTTTCTGTATCGATATTTGTGAGAATTCAAATATATATTTTTATTAACAAGCAAGGAAATTAGTAGGGGAAATCATAACTTTATAGCTATTTCTGCTTTTATTGTTTACTTTTTCATATATATATATATATATAGCTTTGTTTCAATTTATAACTAAGCTTTTTGTTTGTTTTGTTGGTAATATGATATGCTGGCTATAGTATATTGTTAAGCATAAATCTTCATTTAGTGTTTCATGATGTCGTAAAATGTACCCCCATTGATGGTGGTAGACCTCTAAAATTTTGACATTTATTTCAAAATTAGTTTTAGAAAGCTCAACACACAAAAAGATATCATATTTTATACCGATCCATAGTTATTGGTATAGGCAATGTTTTAGTTTAAAACGAGACCATTCAGCTGCTAATTATATAGATAAGCCCGGCTTAAAATACACGCCACTTAGTTAGACATATACTAACAGCTATCTATCTGCATACATATCATATCAAATCATACTCCTAAATAGTATCTGTGTCTATATATTTTATTTGAGACACACGCTTCAAATACTCACAAGCCAGGCAAGGTGTCTTGTATCTTGAGTATCTTGAGTCTTGTGTTGTTTATAATAATAAAGACATAGTCATATATTTATGCTTTAAATTGGTTTCATGTTATACATATAGACATTGGACGCATGTCTTATGTGTTATGTGCTTAGCTTTGGGGGAGGCAGATGGGGGCTAAGGGGAGGTAAGGCAAATAAACATATACGTTAGTACCAGATATATACAACCAGTTCTTTTTCCATTGAATTTCTGGCTTGAAAACTTGTTGTAAAAGCCAAACTATAATTTTGTCATTTTTGAAATTTATTTTATGAGCAGCAATATTTTTTTTTTTTGTTTTTTTTTTTTGTTTAAATAATGCCCAAGTAGTCACATAATTCATGCAAAACTCTCTGCCACAATTATGTTAATTTTAATTGAAAGATTTTTGTTGCCGCCGATCGCCGACGCCGACGCCGACGATTTCTTTCATACTATTCCATATAATACTCGTATATATTTTGTTCTTTTTTTAAAATTTGTACAAAGAATTTTCAGCATTTTTTTTGTTAATGTTGCTGTGATCCGTTGTTCGGCTTATTTATTATACATTATAGGTATATATGTATATATCTTCGTTTTTTTTTTTTGCTGTCAGAGGCAGCTTTCGTTGTTCTGTTAAAAAATCAACGCATAGCCTATAATTAAAGTATCATATAGCACTCGCGGGCTGCGCATGAAACTGTCAAAATATTTCCCTGCACCGAGCACCTCCAAAAAGCCATCGTTATCTAGCTTAGCTTAGCTTTGGTTTAGGCCAGGCATAATGATTAGCCGGTCATTAGTTGGGCCTTCAGTCTGGGGCTGGGGCTGAGTTCCAGTCGAGGGATTCATTTGAAAAGCCTTTAAGCCAAAACTTATTCCGTTTTGTTGAGTCTGTTCTCTTTTTGGTATATTTATATACATAAATACTTTTGGCCGGGGGTGCAGCCTAATGATGCTACAAATTTTATGCACACATGCCCGTAATTATATGTAGTCAAAGCCCCGGCCAAAGCCTCGACCCGGAGCACGCAAATGCACCCACAATAAGCCACAGAAAGATGAAACCGACTCCAAGTTGAACTCCACTCTCAGACAATGCCTGTTTTGTGTATCTGCAGTTCGCATCTATTTATGTAAAATAAGCAGAAAAATGCTTGTCACTTTGGCTATATATTTGTATATTATTCGTTTTGTTTTGTGCTGGATCTTTTAACAGATTTATAACGCAAAAACATTTGAAAATCAATTAGGCGACTGGCGGTCTGTGGTCAGTCTCTATATATACTATACTGATAAGCAAGTGACAACATTTGAAAATCGAATTTTATTTTGAAAATGCCATCTAGCAAACGGTAAAGAAAAATGTTAAAATGCTGATCAAAAGCTCAGTCCATTGGCAGATAATATGCCTGTCAATAAATAAATTTAAATTAAATTAAGTCAGAGCTGTCGAAAAAAAAGAGTTGCAAGCAAATAGGTTTAATACAAATGAGCTCGAACTCGAATTACCCTTTACTTAGTTTTAAATTTCCTGAAAACCTTAAGGAAGTTGTGTGGGATAAAGTATTAAAAATGTAAAAATATAAAATTAAATTAAACTGCTTCTTTAATGTGTCTATTGTGTCGGATATGAATTCGAATATGCAAGTGAAGAATAGTTAAATTGAGAGGTATAAATTGACTAGAAGAATGTACTCACGAACAGGGCAAACTCTAGAAGCTATAAAATTGAAATTTTTACAGAATTTTCCTTTTATATTATTCTTAAAAAATAATGCCAAAAATATACCGGGAAAAATTATATAAAAATCTCAGTTGAAGCTAATCTGGTGGAGCAGAAGGTTTACAATATATTATATATTTTATTTTGGATGATAGAGTATTATATATAGATAATAGGGTCAAATATACAAGTTGATATAACTATTTGAATTACTAGAAATAGGGTATAAAAAGGTTTAAAAGTATTATTGATTATAGAGTCAAATATTTCTGCAAATTTATACAAATTGATACAACTATTTTAATTACTAGAAATAGGATATAATAAGGTTAAAAAGTATTATTGACTAGTGTAATCATAACCTTATTTAATTAAAAAAAAAATAAAACAAAATATTCTGCTTCAGAATCTTTACCCAAACCTTTCTCCCAAGCTTAGATTCATATTAGAAATTGCTTTCTTTTTTCTGTAAGCCATTCTAGTGACGTCTCTGTGCCGATTTATATAGTGTGTTTACGCTCTTTTGAGGCTATCTCGTTGTGCATATCAAATTTCATTCATTTCGATCCGTTAACCAAAAATCTAGCTGTCTATCTATGTATTATAACGATCTGTTTGAAAAATGCGCGCATGGGAAGTCGCAACTAAATCGAAATTAATTAATGATCCGAGAGATGCTGACACTCCTCCCGCATAATGAAGCACAAATATGGCTACATCTAAGATAGGCTTATGGACATATATACTATACTATACAAATATATTTAACTATACTTCTTTAGTTAATTTTTTTTTTTAGATACGGCAGCCGTAAGCCGCAAGTTTATGGCGCTGTTCCCAGGCTTGTTTTTAGGGGGCTTTTGTTGTTAATAATATTAAATTAAATTAAAATATGTTGTTGGTGTTGTTTATGGCGCGTGTTTTTGTTGTACACCAGGCTTGTGACTACCGTTAGAGCTAAATGAATTTTCAGACACATCGCTAACAAAGGCCCAGAGACTGGCCAAAAACCAATCAAACCATGATGAACAATTTATATGCTTTTATGCAAATACGGCAATATTTTTTTGTTAGTCCGTATGTTTTTTGTGGCTGTTTCGCCTTTTCAAATTGTAATTTATTAAATAAAATAAATGTTTATTAGCTTTTAATAAAACGCGCCACAATAAAATACTTAAAGTTTATATAAGCTGTCGCAGCAGTCGATCTAAAAGCGAACAAACTTGCCAGACATTTTGGCAACAAATTGGGGAAATACATTCGACCCGAGCTGTAAGCAATTTCTTGGTTTTATTTTTAGCACCAGAAATACGCGTTAACTTGGCCAAAACCAAAACCAAAGCCAAAGTCAAAGCCGGCGGAAATCCTCTGTCAATCTATCATTGACAAAGCAAAGACAGTCGCAGTTGCTGGTTGCTGGTTGCTGTTGCTGTTGCAGTTGCAGTTGCACTTGCCACGCAATTCCTTAGTCGCTGCAGTCGAACTGGACCCGTCCAACGTTGTCAGGTGTCAACAACAATGCGACGATCTCATCGATGTTGTCGCTTTGGCATGCAAATGCCCAAATGGGTGTGTGACGATCTCTCAATCTCTCAATCGCAATGTGCCAATCTGATGGCCTTGATATCGACGCCTAATTAAAATAATATGCCTACTCAGATTATGTATCAATTCATGTTGTTGTTGTTGGGCCAGGGATTGGCATTGTTTGCTCTGTCAACGCTTGGCGAACCAGTTCGCAGACAGCTGAGTTAAAGACTTTCCCAAAAAATACAAGTATTTATATCTTACAACAATAACTTTCGCAGCCAATTTCACACAGTTTATTGGACAGGGCCACAAAACACGGCCTGCCACATTAATTATGAAAAATTATGTACAAAAGGTGGCCAGGGGTTGTCTGTTTTATGTGCCAGCCAAGTTAATTACAAGTTGCGCCCACTACAAACACCAATCGAATCGATTGTGAGGGGTGGAGGGGAACAAGTAGAGGGGCAGATCAAACCCAATCAAGCAAACGCACAATCGAACTTTTCCATTTTTGGCAGCGACAATAAAAGTAAATATAATGTGCACAGTTGGGTATGTAAGACTAAGAAATGCCCTAAACTAAACTTAAAGAATGAAAATTAATTCTAAAATATGCTTAAACATATTTATTAACTGTTTAGCTAGTTATATGATATTAATTTAAATAGAAATTAAAATTTACAATTCATCAGTGAATTATTTGTCTACGATGCCAATTAGTCCAAAGACCCTATCGTTTGTATATACCCTATACATTTTCATAAAGCAAATGCCTCTCGTTTTTTGTCTGAGTCAAGCAGCGTCTCCGATTAACTTACAAATTGAGATTAGCGGGACACCGAGGTAGCAGCAGACGGCGGAGACCTCGACCCCGACCCCAACTCCAAGTCAGACTCCGATTCCCACTCCGAGTCGGTTTGGTACATGGGACCCCTTGGGGGAACCTTGCAACCTACGGCTTGGAGCATTAGCACAATTAAAGGCGCGTTCTACGCATTCATTTTTCATAATTTAACACGCTGCCCCCGCAACGATGGCAGCAACAAAGGGGTTAAAGTTAAAGAGTATCGAGCGTGTAGTGTAGACTCATTAGATTTTCCATATCTAATTATGTTCGAAATATTTGATTAATTATTGGCGGCTTGATTGATTGAGCAAGTTGGACAAAACACCTTGCAGGCCCAGGCTCTGAAGAGGCGCTCTGGCACTGCGGAATCTCCCGCCTGGCAATGAAAAATGCAATGCAACAAAACAGACAACAATAACAACAACAGAAATAAAAAACAACAATAGCAGCAGCAGCAGCGTCATTGTGCTGTTGTCAGTTGTAGACGCCACAGCTTGCGGTGGCAGCAACTGTTGCTGCTGCCGCCTGGAAGTTGCTGCATGTCAAAGTTTTGTGTTGTTGCTATTGTTGCTGTTGTTGCTGTTACCGCTGCGCAGCTGTTTGATTGATTGCCAATTGAATATTTGTGGCTTGCGTGTTGTATGTTGTGCTGTCTAACAAAAGCTTCGCATGTCTGCGAGACATGGTCAAGTCCATTGATAAAAGAAAGAGAAAAAAATGAAAGAAAACCAAAGCCATATGTTTTGGGCTAATCAATGCTGGACAGATTTGCACCGCTAAATGCAACAATTTCCTGCCACAAGCAGCAGTCGTAGAGGCAACCGCAGCAGCAACAACAAATTCGTTTGACAGTTTTTGCATTGCCGCCGCACACACACATAAATAAATAAATAAATACGCAAAATGTGTAGCGCCTGACAGGCGGGGCACAAAATTTATGGCGGCACAAGGACAAAAACGTTGCACAACGGAAGAGACCAGCCAGCAGGAAAGGCGGTAAAGAGTCTGAGGATGGAGGCTGGAGGACCCAAAGCATTGCTGACATGTTAAACGACTGCAAGCAAACGGAAAGACTGAAATAGAGCCATATCGAAGCATTCGATTTGGCAAAAGATACAAATTAATTAAGCAGCATGCGGCAGATACGCTAACTTAATCTATTTGCACCATAAATCAAATTGCCAAGCAGCCCATGCTGTTGTTGCTGTTGGCCTGGCCAATTGCAATTGTGGCTCAAAGGTAAGCGGCAACAATGTCACTTGTCAGCGTTTTGCGGCTTTTTGTTGCTGTTGTTGCCGCTCTTAGCTGTTGCTCTTGGCAGTTATTTGTGTTTAAATTTGAGAATTGCATAAGTTATCGATTAATTATCTAGGAGTTACATGGTTACACATAATATTTAGCTCAACTTACGACTGGCAACCCCATCACCATCATCATCATCATCATCATTACAACTTGGCCCACTCTTCATGATACGCAACATTGCAACGCCAGTCAGCTGGCAACATGTTGCTGCCGCAGCTATTGGTGTCTGGCAGCAACACTTAGTGTTTGTTTATCGCACCAGCACGATATGTTGTTACCAGGCGCTGTTGCTGACGCTGCTGTTGCTGCTGTTACTGCTGTTGTTGTTGGTGTTGGTGTTGCCACGGCCACGGCCGCCGCCCACTTTGTCAGACTGAGAACCGTTAGTTTTGCCACCGCCGCCACGCATGTTGGCCACTTCACGCGTTATTTACAGTTGGTCGGGTGTGCGAGGGAGTTGCAGCCGTTAGATGTCTATGGTTGTTGCTGCAGTTGCATGTTGTCGCTGTGCTCCATCACATGAATCACGACGCACTCGCCTGGCAGCCAACAACATTGAAATTGAGGCAATTTGTTTGCTGTTGTCGCGCATCCTGCGGGTAATTAAAAAAGGCGCAAGAACAGCAAGAGCAACGCAACAACAACAACAACAACAGCAACAAGAGCAACAACAACAGCAACAAGATCAACAACGATGCCATAGACATGACTATGGCCAATGGCTGTTGCAAAAACTGGTCACTGCAGTGGCAATTTGTGGCAATTACATGCGGAGCCATTTACATTTAGATTGAAGGGTATTTATCTCAGCCACGTTGCACGCTGCTGCAGCAACACCAACTTGCAACCAACTTAACAAACATTATCAAAATGTTGCTGCTGCGGCTGCGTTGGCGCCTGCTAATGAAGTGCACCTCACAGTTCTCCAAATGTTACAAATGCTAACAAGTTGTTATTATAAATCGACATGGAAATTAGTTTACACTTGAAGCCGTTTGCCGTTTGATTTATTGCCGCCTGTCGCCTAACTGCCAGCTGTCTACTACCAACCCAACCACCAAACTAAGCCAAACCCAAACCAAACCAAACCAACGCCGACATCGACATCGACATCGACACCGACACCCGACACCACTCGAAGCTGGCGCTGAGTAGACGGCGCGTGGATCCCTGGCTCGAGCCTCGGCTCGGTTCTATTTCAGTCTGTCCGGGCGCCCCATAGGTCGCGCGGCCTGTCCGCCCAATGCCGCTACAAATAATTCATTGCAGCCACAGTAGACACACTAAGAAATAAATTAAAATCTAATAACAAATAAGTCGTCGACTGGTTTGAGATATCAGTTTCGATTTCGTTTTCGATTTCAATTGTAAGCTAAAGCGCCTACGCATAGGCAGCACTTTTAGATTCAAAATAATTAAAAATTATATGATCATTGAATTTTGAAGATTGCTAAGTAAAAAAATTGTAACTTTTATTAAAACTACAACAGCTTAAAATGTATAATATTGTTTTAAACCCAACCGATCTGTCAAGGCAAGCATTTTAAACATTCCCTTTCCTATTTAATTCCAGATCAACTAAGAGTGCTCTAGTCGAAAATGCTTTAATCTAAAATCGTGTAAGTGTTTATTAACTTAACATTTGGAAATTTTTACAATAATTCTAAGAAAATCATGATAATGTAGCCAACTTATTTCAATTGTAATTCTCAACTTTGGAGTCATAAAGTCTCTGTCACTTAATAGACAAATATATAATATAATATTTGTTATTTAAATAATTATAATGCTAACTTCCGCCGCTCTCCATATTTATATTAACCATATTTCCTGTTGAAAATATTTAAAGAACTTTAACTTGCATTTACTTAAATCAGATATTTGTGTGCACGCACACTTGAATAATGCTGACAACGTTGAACTGCAAATTGTGCGGAATAATTTACCTGCTGCTGTAATTCGTTGCCATTTGCACTTTTAACAACAATTTTCCAGCCGCACTTTTAAGCTGTCAATTTTGGGGCGCTTGGCGTCTGTTAAATGCCTGCTTAAATGCCACGCCCCTTGCCAACTGTCTGTAAATATGGGCTTAATTACATGTCATTACACAGAACAATACAATGGCAGCGAGGCAGCAGCAGCAACAACCTCATAAGTAATCAAGTACGCCATGCAACCGCAGCTTGGAAACGGATTCCAACTACGGCTCTGAGTTTGCAGTTGTAGCCTCGGGTCCGGGTCATGTCACATTTAGCGCATAAACTATGAATCAATTTACGGTCGGGCATCGGGCGTTTATCAAACATAATGAGGAAACAACTTTGTGACTTATCAACTGCCTACCTGACAGCAACGCCTGCTGGCGAGCCAAAAGTGTTGGTTAAAGTGTCAGAAATTTTCATTATCGCATACACATACACATACGGCTGAGAAAAATGTCGTGCGGCATGCAATGCAGAGGCAGAGTCAAGAGTGAGATAGAGAGAGAGAGAGGGGTAGCTGCTATAGCGGTGTCTGCAGCATTTATGCCAAAATGGCAATGAGATACATATGTAATAAAAGTAAAATAAAACAAAAATCCCAACAGAATGTGAGTATGTGATATTATTATAAGGTAGGCTGGTCTGCCTACCCAGCAACAGCAAACAGCAACACCAACTGGCCTGGCACAGTCTCAGCCTCAGCCTGGCTGATATTATTAAAAAACTGTCAAAAACGCCTGCGCGACGGCGCCGTGTTGCAAGCAGAGACGCTAACTGAGGCAGAGGCTGCGACAGAGACAGAGACAGCGACTGTGCGTGCTGGACTTGCCTGCTTGTTGTTGTGTGTTATATCTGAGGCACATTTATCATTTTCATTTCAATTTTGGCGTATTATTCTTGCAACTAAATATCGCCACAGAGAGAAACTGAGATGGCGTGGGCGGACAACTGTCTGATTGGCGCGGGGCCACATGGCGTATGAGCAACGCGCGAGTCGCCTTGTCTGTCTCAGTCAGATCCAGAGTCTCCACCACCATCTCGTTCTCATTATAGGCATGTTTCGCGGCTCAACTTGCTCACATATTGCTGTTGTTGTTGCTGTGGCGTGTCATAAAACAGTTTGAATGCCCATAAAACTGTCAAAGTCAGTTTGCTCGTGCTCAGAATTTCTATGCAGGAAGTGGCTGCGCGAGCCCAGTAACATGTTGGGGAAAAACCAATTGAAAGATGAACGGAAATGTTGCAAGAAATGTAGAGATTTGTCTATTGAAAGCACCAGTTATTTTTTACGAGGCCATAAAGTGTTAGGAAAAATAGAAAAATAGAACTTAAATTGTTTTTACAACCATTTGAATCAATTGTTTGCATATTAAACACGTGAATGTTAAGTGAGATATATAATTAAATATATGCTCGTAACCAATTGCATTCATTAAAGTTAAACTCACATAAATAAATACTTCTCTTAACTCTAAGAAAACTAGATATGTTAAGCTTATGTAAGCACTACAGTTCTTTGAGGTATTTTTGATTTACATTACATTTTCAATTATTTTAAAAATTTCCACTTAAAACCAGGGATTGCAAATAAGAGTCATAATCTCAAAAAAATCAATCCAGAATACTTTTATTTTATGGTTGAGAAAATCTTAGATATACTACTTCAGGACGTAGAATCTTGAAAAGAGAATAACTTATATTTTTTAATATTTATTAAAAATTTGCATTTTAACTTGTATTTTTCGATCAAAAAAATAAAATTGTGACATAATAATTAAATTTAAATTTTTATGTTGAAAATTTTTCTCTTATATTTCCATTTCAATAATAAATATCAATAATACAAATTATTTGCCAACTTTTATTGAAAATTTCAAAATAAAAGTTATTCTTTTATTTAAATTATAATATTCTGTTTTAAAATATTTAAATAAAACTGTGCAACAATTTTTATATTTTGGGAAATGATTATATGTATATTATAGTCCCAGTCAAGTATAAAATTACAGCAAACTTGAAATTTTAGACGAAGTTATGACCAAAAAAACGTTTTAAAATTGATTTTTATTTTTGATTCTTATAAAAAAAAACCTAAAAAGAACTTTTATTTTAAACTTTTCAATAAAAGTTGGCAAAAATAATTTTTATTATTAATATTAATGTTATAAAAATCAAAAAATTTATTTTAATTTTCAACTTGTCAATAAATGGTGTCAAATAAATTTTATTATAAAAGTTGAAAAATGGAAGTAATTTAAATTTTTTAACATAAAAATTGAAATTTAATTATTATGTCACTATTTAAATTTTGTGGTATAAAAAAAGAGTTATTTTTAATTTTAATGATAAAGTCTATAAATAATTCTCTACTCACAATTTGTATACTTCAAAACTATAAGTGTTGCGATCCCTGCTTAAAAAAATTCATAGGATTGTCAGGTCTAAAACATAATCATAAATTCCTCGAATATTTCCAACTGCTCTGCTGCATTTTCATTTTGCATTTCATTGCCGAGCAGTTTTTCACTTAAAGCTTATGCAAACGGAAGTCTGTCTATTTGCTGGCCAGAATACGGAGCAGGGTTAAATGGAGTCTGGCAGAAGGCAATGAACGGCACCTACAAGGAATACTCTAGTAGTAGTAGTATGTAACTCTTGGGGCTGCCAAGAAAATGCAGTGCCAGCAATGCCGGCGAACAAAAGTCAGTCAAAATTATGCAATTTATGCGATTTACGTGGCAAGGCAGGCAACGCTTCTTGGCAGGCATAAGGACACAGGGTTAACCAAAAAACACACTTGGCGCCAGTTGTTTCGCCCGCTGCGTGTCCTGCCCGTGCCCCTTGCTGCCTGCCTCATATTTGGCAACATAAATTTGCTAACCACGTTCGCAACTCGAGCGCTGCAATGCGGCGCTTTTGTTGCTTGTGTCATGTGTCTGGGGTTTTCTCTTTGTTTGCTCGTTGCTTGCCTGGTAATCAGACAGGCTCAGCTACAGCAGCAGTTGCAGTTGTTGCAGCAACTATTGCTCCAAAATTGGACAAAGTGTGCGCGCTAACTAAATGTATTAGATTTCGCACAGATAGCGTAGTCCGCTGAAGCGTAAAATGTGCGCCTATCAAGCAAATTGTATCAGCAACACGTTTAAGTTGCTGCTGTTTTCAGCAAGAGCAACAGCAGCAACATTGACCCACGCGACGGCAACATCATCTAATGCCGAGCGAAAACACTTTGTCTGAAATTCAATGCCAGCGGGCGCTTTGCCATTTCGCACCTCTTTGACTTGCAGCTACCTAAAAGCCAAGCAGCTGTTGTTGTTGTTGTTGTTGCTGTGGTTGCTGTTGTTGTTGTTGCAGCTGCTATCAGCCTTAGGCGCGCGCGTGCCCCCCACAAAAGTGGGGATTTACGATGGCTGAAATAATCAGCGCAAGCGAATCGCACACAGGCCAACAACTGAGGCAATAAAATGCTTCCGGTGCAGCAACAGCAGCAGCAGCAGCAACAGCAACATCAACATCAACAACATCAGCTTGTTGCTCTTTGCTGACGTTGAAGTGATGCATGAAGATTATCATGTGATATGTTCTAGAACGCGTAGTGGACATTCAGCCAAGTTGCAGCCACAATATTTTGGCTGTCAGTTTGCAGCTTGCAGCATGCAGTTTGTTGTTGCTGCTCCACCTGAATCTCAACAACGCTTGTTGTTGTCGTTTATCAACTGCCGCTGATCGGGTTCGCGCTGCATTTGATGATGACTCTCAAAATGAGCTTACATGCAGCACATTATCTTAATGTGACTGCAAATGAATGCGCCTGTTTGCTGCTGGAGCACATAAAACTAATGTTGCACTTTCCAATCTAACACACACACACACAGGCACACATTGCGCATACGCTACGTAGGCAATGCAACATGCAAATTAGTTGATGTTGCGGTTGTCCGTGTGGTCGTTGCTGGTGTGGTCGTTGTCGGACCATAATCTGCCATTTGGCAGCTGGCAATTTGCTTAGCACCCGCAATGAAGATAAAGCGTTTATTGTCTTGTAATATTTAATCATCGATGTCGAGCTGCGATGCTGCCTCTCCACTAATTCGATTCAAAAGCAAATTGTGCACTTGTTGCACAAATGACTCATCAATTTTTGGCACACTACTTGGCCAGACAGCCCATAAAGTTTATATATTTAAAAGTCACCCACATGTGTGGAGGCAGACAGAGGCGAGACGAGACGCTGAGGGTTTTGATGGGACGGCAATGCTGATCAGATAAAAGCGTCGGCAATCAGCAGCGTCATAATTTTTCCAGCGATAAATGAGTTGCGATAAGCGGGAGAAAGGGAGAAGGGGGAAAGGGGAATGTGGAGTGAAGTGAAGCAGGCTGCAAGCTGAAGTTGCTGCCGCAGTCTGTGCCTGAAAGCTGCCTGTGCGTTGTAATTAAATGTCGTCAATTAATCAAATGTCACAATAAAAATAACAGAGTATAAAATCCTGAAATTAATATGCGTTAAAATGAAATGGCCTCAACAACAACAGCACAGCAGCAACATCAGCAACATGGCCAACAGCAACAGCAAGCGCAACAGCAGCAATTGCTGACCACAGGAGCAGCAGCATTGCCTGCATTCTTGGAACACAAAATCGTGGGAGCAATTATAATTATTTTTAATACACACACACACATATACACGGACGAAGTTGCATATGGCATATGACCTGCTGCTGATTCTGTTGCCCAGAGTACCCAGAGCAACATCTCTGGGTGCGTGCGTCGTATTTCATGGCCTGTCCTCCAACGACGTCGACAACGACGATTGTGTGGCATCTGCGATTTTTATCGCTGCAGCGCATATAATAACAATAATTCTTAAAGTGGGGGAAGGTCAGCACACAATGACAACATGCAAAGAACACAAGAACAGCAGCTGAGACTCCAGGGACGCACAGACATGGCCAAAGGCTGAGCCAGAGCCTGAGCCTGTGCCTCAGCCTCAGCCTGAAGCAGCAGCAGCAGCAACAGAGAGACGTAGAGTTCTGAGACGGGAAATCGAGCGCTTAAACTCAACAGCAACATTAATTTGCAGCCACGGCAGCAACAGAATTTGCATAAGGACTTAGCGATGACAGCGTGAGTCACGGCCAATTGAGTCAAAAAATTGCAATTAACTGGTTTATAAATGTGGAAAAAAAGTATGTGATATTATTCTGTTATTAAATCTAAATTGAATTCAATTATAAGATACTTTTAAAAATATGTACGGTTATCGCTAAGACACCCCTTAAGTCTGTTTTCTATCGCCTACCACTTCGAAACCAAACTAGAGTTTAATTTTTTATTTTTGAATTAAACTTTATTTAATTGTTGTAATTTAAACATAAATAATATTTAATGATTTATCTATAAGTATTAAACACCGCATCTTGCCAGTTTTTGGCTTATGTTTTGTTTAATACTTGTAGATTAATCATTAAATATTAATTTATTTAATATTATTCCTATTTTTGTGTCACTTAAAATTTCAATCATCTAGTTTAAAAATATGATAAAAAAAAATGAACATGCGCGTTATTAGTCTGTGTTAAATAGTGCACCCTAAATCTAAATTGATTTTAATAATAATATATTGTTCAAAATATATAGTTTGCAGAAATTTTTATTTAAAAAATCATAAAATAATTTTTAATAGTTTACAGAGGGTTTAATCCTTAAACTTGCAGCTTTCTTCTTACTGTCAAAATGTAATCTGTTATTTCAGGAATATTTTCTTTATTTCTATAATATCTAACTATAAAAACTAAGACTCGAAACATATTGTTGCTACTATGAAATATTTCTTATTAGTTATATTCGAAACATATTTTTTGTATGTTTAGTATTAATATTTAATACAAAACTTATTTTTTTATTCAAATTTATCTTTGTATTTTTAAAACTCACGTGCACATCTCTATAAGGGCGACTCAGGTCGGTCGTCGCATGGCTTTTGGCTCTGCACAAGTTGTAAAATGATATCATAATATGCGCCATCAACGGTTGCAAAATTTATAACTTATTTCGTGGCCCAGGCCCATGAAATGAGTAGCGTGAGAAAGGGCGGGGGGGTGGAGACGAATAAACTCAAGTGGAGCGTCGGCGGCGCCACTTTGGGACCATTCCGAGGAAAGGAATGGAATTGTGACTGGGACTGTGACTGTGACTCTGTGCCACATTCAGCGACCCCCTACAGTAGTGCCAATGAGCTGTTAATGTGTGCCGCAAGGATTTCATTTCATTTGTGCGAATCTGTGACTGCTGCCTGCTTCGTTTGGGGCAGTTGCAAGAAATGATGCGCTTTAAATTTGCTTTAATGTTGTGGGTGATTGCATTTTGATTGCGACTGTGTTCATTTTATTTGTTGCTTCTTGGCTAGCCAAAAGATGTGGGCAGCAGGATGCACATGTTGGCTGGACAGTTCTCTTGGCCAAAGCACTTGGCCAGCCACAACGCGTTGTGTCAACAACATGTCAGACTGAGACAGCAACTGGACAGTAGGCGACATTGCCTACGCTCTGGATGTTGCTGTTGCTGTTGCTGTTGCTCCGACAACTTCTCCTACTGCTCCGGCATTTTATTATGATTTTGCGCTCTTTGCCAGCTTATCAAGCTGCATTATTGGCTGTCCCGCCGACTGCACTTGAACTTGACTTGACTTGCTGTGGGCAGTTGTTGTTACGCTTGTCTGGGCTGTCTGGGGCGTTGCCGATAGACAGCAGCAGCAGCAACTGCAACAGCAGCAGCAGCAGCAACAACTTTGGCTAGACATACGCCAAGTTGTTGTAGTTATACTTATGCACTTGTTGTTATTGCTGGCCATTAATTTATGAGGCTGCCATTTATCACATTTGGCTGATTAATCAATTAATTTAATATGCAGCATATATGTATGTTCAAAATCACATTAAAGCACCTTAAGAAATTTAGCAATAAATAAATCATAAATTATTTTGTATACTCATAAATATAATATAAACTTTTATTGACAGTTCGATGGGAATAATTTTATAATTTTAAGTTTTTTGTTTTTCTTATAGTTTGTGTAATTTGTCACTCATTCTGAATATTTTCATGAAGTTCTTCCTCTTCTCTTAATGCATATAACGGCATCTTTAGCATCAATCTATCGCTTTAAATTCTTGATTTTTTTCGCTTAGCTATGTTAATGTTTAATGTCCATGCGACAATGTTACTTCATGCCATGTCCAATGATTTAGTGGAATTTTTATGGCAAATTTATTTGTGCGGCACACACAGAGCGAAAAAGACAAGTAAGATATTTTAATTGATTTTTCAGCAAAAGTGTGGGAAGACAGTCCCCGCAGCCCCCAGTCCCAGTGCCAAAAGCAGCCTCCAAAGAAAGTAACCCAGAGCCAAATGATATATCGATTTGTGCGCTGTTATTAAATGCTTTTGCACAAGAGGACAACGCCAACCAGAAGTAGCAGGCACATCAATTTCTGGTCAGCATCGACTCATGGATCGCTTGAATCGCTCGAATCGCTGGGATCGACTCGAAACGCATAATTAATGCGAAAACCAACGCACTCGAGCGGCAACGGCAACGGCGCATGCGTAAGGCAAACGAGAAGGAACAGCAGCAACTGCAACAGCAACAGCAACAGCAGCAGCAACTGCAACAGCAGCAGGAGCAACAGTCGCAGCCAGGAGCAGCAACTGGAAACAACTCCCCACGCAACTGGCTCCTCGCCCCCTTCCTGCCTTCTCAACTGCTCGCCTGCTGCTCTCATGCGAATTCCGGAATTTTTAATAATTGCACTTGTTGCGCCGAAAAAAAAAGTCAAAGAAAACAACACCAAACGAACAGTGGGAGCCGGGGCTGCAGTCCAAGTCAAGTTGCCAGTCTCGGCACCAATCCAAGTCCAAGTGCAAGTCCAGCAAGGCGACGATGAAGACGACAACGACAACGACAACGTCGACGGAGCGAAGATGACGCGGCAAGGCTGCAGGTGCAACGAACGAACGAATCAAGCAACTGCAGCGTGCAACAGAGCAACAGAGCAACTGGGCAGCCGTTGCGTCTGCGTGGTCATGCCACTGCCTCCTAACACCTGCCCCGCTGTTGCCGCCGCTCCGGTTGCCGCTACTCCACCGCCGTTGCCACCGCCACCGCCGCCGCCTGCTCGTTGGCGAGATAAATTATGTCGCTAATGCAAAGTGCTCCGCTTTATGCAGCCAGGCAGCCAGGCAGGCAGGCAGGAAGGAGGAAGAGGAGGCAGACGATTCAGACGCACTGTGTTTGGCTTTTATCTCGCTTATTGGTTGGCATTTGCCGTGTCGTCGTCGTCGTCGTGGTCGTCTTGGACTGGCTGTGGGTCTGGGAGTAGGCGTAGGCCATATTAGCGGTACAACTTGCACAAAAAACAAACCCGCTGATAAAGTGACATCGTTAGGTTGGCGCTGTCTGCATTCGCTAATTACTGGACCCAGGTACTATGTGGCCATTTGAGGCGTGGGAAAATGGGGGAAAATGGCGATTCAAATGATCAACTCAGCCAGGGAGCTAAACCTAGAGCTAGAGCTAGAAGAAGTGAGAGTCACTTAGAAGTATTAGCCATTGATGTGGCAATCGCTGGTAAATCTGAATTGACATTGTACATTTTATTGAAAGCATTGAAAGACAAATATTACAAATATTAAAGCAAATGATTTAGAACTTGATTTAGTTATAAATCAGTTTACAGGATATGTTTAAATATTTTGTTTAACTAGATTTTTAAAGTTCCCAATTTTCTAAATGTGACAAACTAGAATCGATTTTTATGGCGCCATTCGTTGGGTATTTGATTAAATATTATTATTCTTATATAAATTGTATTTATATGTAGATTTAAAATATAATATTTGTTAAATTCATATTTTAAAAATATATATTGCAGAGTCTCTAATTATAAATTGAACTAGGTTATTAGGAGCCTAAAAAATAAAAAATATGTTTAGCTAACAAGATTTTTAAAGTTCCCAATTAAAAGATTTTACCATATTTCGAAATGTGACAAAACAGAATCGATTTTTATAGCGCCATTCGTTGGGCATTTGATTAAATATTGTTCTTATATAAATTGTATTTATATAGAGAATTAAAACATAATATTTGTCGAATTCATATTTTAAACCTTTATTTAAAGAAGAGTCTCTAATTATAAGTTGAACTAGGTTATTAGGAGGCTCAAAAAAATAAAAAAAAAAAGGGAAACATGTTTAGAAACCTTTTGCTTGTCATTACACAAAGAGCACGTTTTCCATGGTTTTGAACAAATTTTAATTAAAAATATTTATTCAAGAAGAAAAACACTAGGAAACATGTGACTCTGTTGTCTTGTCTGTTGTCTCTTGTCTCATGTCTGTTGTTTCTTGTTTACTTTCCCCCATTCGCGACAAATTCGCTGCTCAAATTAGCAACAACAACAACAACAATAACTAATAAAAAGTCTAAAATGAAAAGACAAACAAAACATTGTGCACAGCAGCAACAGCAGCAACAACAACAGCAACAACAAATGACAGGGTATAAAAATGAGCGCACGCTTTTTGGCTTTTTGGCTTTTGGGCCGTGCAGCTGTTGCAAAATCTTTGCCGCTTGTGGCAGCCATTTTGTATTGCCATTTAGGTGAGATGTTGTTGTCGCTGTTTTTGTTGTTGTTGTTGCCGCCGTGTTGCCCCACATGAGCAACAAAAGACGACAAGAAATTAATTTTATGCACATAACAAAACGAAAGCAACAAAAAATAAAAAATTCACAATTCAACGTGACATGGAAAATATTTGCGCGCTTTTATTTAAAAACATTTCTTTCGTTTATTCTTTTAGCATATGTTGTTGGTGGGGGTTGCTCCACAGGCATTGGGGTTGCAACACCGTGTGTATCGCCGACTTTTCCACAAATTAGTTTACTTTTTGTAGCCGCCAACTGACGCTAATTAGCACGCGCCACCGTCGCCGCCATCGCCATCGCCACAGCATTTGTGGCATCCACCACCCGTCGCATTTTTCGCCACTTTTATCATTTTTGTGCGCTATGTTTTTGGCAAGCTGAATGCAGACGGCATTTTGCGATTTTGTCACAGTAATTGGACATATTAATCTCTGTTCGCATACAAAACTCTCTGCCAGTTGCCGACACCGCCACCGCCATCGCCACTGCCACCGCCAGACTGCCAAGAATCGGGCAGCGACAGGCGGCGTCGGCGGTCGCCAACAGTTGTCCAATGTCTAATGTCCCATGTCCGATGTCCATTGTCCCATGACCGATGTTGTTCGATGTCGAGGCGCATTTGGGATGCTCAGACTGCCAATTTTTATACCCTTGCAAAAAGGATATTATTATTTTGTCGCGAAATGTGTAACGCATATAAGGAGACGTCTTCGACTTGTACTGTATATATATTATTGATCAGCACGACGAGCGAAAACAAAACTTGGTAAATTATTAATTTTTATTCGAAGCAGAAATTGCGCTTGAAATTTAAGTAAATACTAAAAATAACTAAATAAGTTTGATTTAACCATGTATTGCAGGTATTTAATTTGAATTAAGAACTTGTAGTTTGAATAAATTGTACGATTATATGTTTACATTATATCTCTTAATTCTTACTTATGCATCAAGGCAATTTTTTGCAAATCAATTATTTACATATTACTCAATTATATATGTACATATGTTTTTTATTTATTACAAAAACCTTACTTAGATTTGTCATTGCCATGATCACTCTCCTCACCGCTTATAGACGAAAGCAGACAGACAGAGAATTTACCGCAATCAAGAGCTGGCTCTTGCTCTCTCTCTGTTACTCTCTCTCTCTCTGTCAAGGTTTGACCATAACACAATTTTGCTCTCGGCACCGGGCGGCTTCAGACGCATATTTAACGCGCATATTAAATCGTCATAAAAGTGTTGAATATTGTGCAAAATTATTAACAAAAGTGTTCAAGTGCTTAACTAGTAGGTGTACTAACATAGTACTAATAGAAAGTCAAAAAATATAATCAAGAAAGCAGCGAATTTAGTGGCCTATTGGGCAGTTTTAGCTGCGCATCACTTGCACACAGGCAGACGCACACACACACATACACATGTATTTACATAGGTTCAGCTTGCGATATTCCAATCATTGGAAGCAATGCATTGTTCCATTCCAATGTAAATGTGAAGTAATAACTGTTATTGTCTTATCGCTTTCAATTTCATTCTTGCACTCTCTTTCCAAAGAGTAAATGTGTATGTATGTTAATGTATTGAATATTGTGCACTGTCTGTCCGTCTGTTTCTGTTCTGTCTGTTTAAGAGAAAATTATTCTTTTTTCAAAGAGTTAAATTAAAATTAAATTTATTGTTTGTAGCTGCTTTTATGAATGCCTCATATAAAGTGCAAATATTTTTTTTTGGCCATGCCTCACTTACTTCTCCACAGATAGACGTGGGATAAAAGAAAAGAGTATAGTTTAGTTGGGAACTTGTAAATGGAATATTTTCCTTTGTTTTCTTGGCGCATTTTTTTTTTTTTTGAATCTAGTGCCGTGATTACAGAGTTTTGAGTATTTACCATTATTATTTGCGTGCATTATTTGCAATAATTAAACATTTTTTTTTATAGTGTAAAGCAATGGTATTTGCAAAGTATTTATTTGTCTGTATTTTTTTTTTGAGTGTACTGCAATAATATTTGCAATGTGTTTACTATTTTTTTTGAGTGTAAATATGTGGTGTTAATATGCCAATTGTGAATAAAATTAAAGGTTAGTGATTGCATTTTTTAAACCGTTTATACCTTTTCTAATATTTAATATACAATTTATATTAAATAATATTTTCATATTTAAGTTAATATTGTTTTTTAGGTATAAAAAGGAACAAGAAATAACTAAAATAATTTTTTTAAATTTTCCTCTTAAAAATTCGAATTATTTGATTTTTATATATTTCCATCCAAAATTACGCAATAATGAAACTCGATTATTTATTTTAGATTAAGGTTTTTACTAAAATGTATTAAAATTGCGACTCATAAAAGATATAACATAGCTATCAAAATTGGGTAAAAGGGGGTTTAAAAACTGTGAAAATCTCTGACCATAAAAGTATATCCTCGATAAGTATCAATAGCCAAATAAATCTAGCCCTGTCCGTCAGTCTGTCCCGTAGTCGGGTATACTAGACAATCGCATTCTTACTTTTTTCTGGTTTTTCAATCTAAGAAAGTATTATCTAAATCAGACCGCTATATTAAATGGCCGCCTTAGAAACAATCGGTTGAGTATTCAAAATTTTCTTATGACCATTGTAAGGGTATATATGTAGCTTCGGCGTGCCATAAATAGCTGTTTCTTTCTTGGTTTTTATTTTGGCTTTATCAATTTTTTTCAATGCAAAATCTGTCTAACAACGCGAAAACGATTAGAACGCGTTCAAATCGGTTGAGTTTGAATTAGTTAAAATGTGTTGGCGATGAGTTTAGACCAATAATGGATATTATGGATATATATTACAATCAGTACAATAAATCAGAATATAAATGCTTCGAATCAATGTTAATCGATAGCCTTCGAATTTTGGTCAGGGATAAGCAGAAACCAAAAATTTTATACTTAATAAGCTGATGAATTTTTTTATTTTTATTTATTCACATAAATGGGAAAATATTAAATATTCAGAAAAATATATTATTTGGAGGACTGTTTCGGGCTCAGTTAAATTTTCTTACTAATTTGTTATAATTTAAATTATTTAATTCAAACATTACTATAATAACTACTGTTATAAAATTATCTTAAAGGCAGACAATACATAATACAATCGTCAGTTCAGTATATCTACAAATTATATTAAACATGTCTTGTTAAATTTATCAAATTTTTGTTAACTTCAATTTAAATCGATTAACTAAATTTTGCTTTTTTAGTTGCCATTTTTTCGACTTAAGGCTAAGTAATTTATCGCAAAAAAATGATTGTATTTATTTGAAATTTTCTATATTAGCTAAATCATTTATTATATATATTTGATTTTATTAGATTGCGCAACACTAAATCGCAATAATTTCTGGTTGAGTTTTTTCAACTCGTATGCTCACATAAATTATCTTGAAATGTTTTCAAAACGATTGACTCCACGCAGAGCTGGGGCAATGCGCATGAATCGCGATGACTTGTAGACTTGATGCAATTTTCAAAACGAATTGCTAATGAAAATGTCATTTGAAATTGCGGCACGTACGCGGCCAGCAAAATGGGCAATTTGTTGCTCGTGCCGCGAGTGCAGCAGCAACACCAACAACACCAGCAACACCAGCAACAACAATGTTTCATCCGGTGTTGCATTCAGACGCTGACTTAGATCTAAGATTTCTGGCGGTATAGGCCAGTGACAAAGGCCGAGACCGAGTCCGAGGTGCCCTAAAAGGAGCCTTATCACTGGCAACGAATAATGCCCCCTGCAATCACCCCTGCTGCAATCCAATCCTCCCATCCTCGCTGCTGCCACATCGTTCGCGTCTCGTTAGCTGCCAAATGTTTGCCGATTATCGCATTTGCATTCGCTGAGATGGCAAACAAAGTGTAAAATTATTTAATGCATGTGCTTAGGCTTGTTGAAACACGGGGAGGGGGAAATGGTGAAGGGGCAGGAGTAGGTGGGATGCTGCTGCTGCTGCCGCCGACTGGGCTGGCAATTGATGCGCACGCAGCGATATCATTTGGCATTTTTGTAGGTGTTGCTGATTGCTGCACGTAGCAGCAACCGCCGCCGCCGCCACCGCCTGCGTCGCTGCAGCTGCAACAACGTCCGCACTTGAAACTGAAGTTGTGGCAGCTGAAGCTGCCAATGCCGTTGCCAGGGTATTCTCAAATTCAATTTAGCTGGTGTTGTTGTTGCTTGTAATTTTGTTGCTGCAACAGATGCAATCAGCAGTTGAGGCAAAGGCAAAGCTATCGATATCAGTTGATGTTGCTGTTGCTGTTGCTGTGTTGCAACGAGCCACGGCCAGAGCCGGAGTGCAAGAGAGCTGCACCAAGTCAAAGGCAATCGTGCAACACGGCATGTTGCAGCTTGTTATTGCTTGATTGCCGCTAAAATTAAGTTGGCTATTGGCCGCAGCTTTAGCTCCAGCTACAGCTTCACCACCAACTCCAAATGATAAATCACTTAATTGCACAGCGAGCGCATAAAATGGAAATTGAGCGTGGTCAAGACATGACAACGGGTTGTTCTTGTTGTTGTTGTAGCTGTTGTTTTAGTTGTTTTTGTTGTTGAGTGATTGAACTGAGGGGTAACCGCCCGCATCATAAGCTCCTTTCATTGCTGCCCACACATTACCCAATGCGAATCACACAAATCGAAGCCGATATCGAAATCAATGCCTGACAAATTGACACAATTGCCGCATGAGTCAATTGAAAAAGTTTCACACCATCATCGTGATGATGATGACGTTGCCGTTGCTGTAGATGTTGCTGTTACTGTTGACTGTTTGCCACTTTATTTTATTGTTTCCCCAAAGGCAATGCAACAACAGCAAGAGCAACATCAGCTCGAAAGTGAAATAAATCGCCAGCTGGCAGCCACAATTCTAACAGCAGCAATCGTCACGCAATAGGCAAAAGTTGCTGCTGGTCTCCCCTTAGCCCGCTGTGTGGGTTGCCATCAACGACGACAACGACAGCGACAACAGCAACATCAATTAAACGAACAGCAACAACAGCAACAATGTCGCCTCGCCTTGTATGCGGGTGTAAGTTGTCGCTCTTATCGGGTTTTTGTTTTGTCATTGATTTCATTTCAATTTGATTGCAAATTGAAATCAATTGTTATTGTTGCTACCCTTTTGCTGTTGCTGTTGTTGTTGTTGATTTCGGTTGCTTTAATTGATGCATTGATTGTGCATAATTTGTGACAATCATTTGCCTGATTTGATTCTTGAATAACATGAATAGCGAAACTGAAACTCAAGCTGCAACTGAATCTAAGCTTGCGTATGTGGGAAATGTTTATTTTTTTGTGGTTTTTTTGAACTTTCACACGGCGATTGGTTATGGTCGTCTGTATGGCCAGCTAAATCAGAAACTAATTAACTGTCTTTGCACCTGCTTAGCCAGACAACTAATAAGCGTTAATAATAAGCATAAAACATCGGGCATTCCGACAATCGACCCACGCAAATGGGCCAAAACGAAGCTATAAATTGATACAAAACAAAAATCAGAGACGAGATAAAGAAGGAAGAAAAATAAAACGACAACGATGAAGACGGCGACTCAATTTAGCCAACTGAATGACTGATTAAAGCCAAAAGAGAAAAAGACAGGGGAGAAGAGCGCTTTTTAAGATATTAAATCGAAGCTTTAATGCTCTTTTTTAAAGCATTTTGTATAATTCAAAATGATGATGTGTATATTTGTAAAGGTTGCTTCTAACGAAAGGTTCAAAGTAGTTAATAAATTGAGCCCTAATGCTACCAAGTTGCCAAGTACTTTGGCATTCTAACATTTATGATATATGTACATTATTCGATTTCTATGAATTTTGAATCGTTACTGACATTTGTTGCAGCTTTTCAGTTTCAAAATCTCTTCAACTGATTAAGCACACATAAAAAGCGTACTTCATTGAGCAGCTGTAATACCCGTTAAGGCTCTTCTTAAAAGCCACAAGACAAACGGCACATCCAAGGAGCGAGACACACAAATTAGCATTTCCCTTGTAGCAGCAGCAACAGTCGCCACCAACAGCCGCCAGGACAGAAACAGCAAGAGCAAGAGCAACAGCAACAGCAACGACACCGCCAACTGCAACAACAGCAACAACAACAGCCCAATTCCTGAGTCGTCCGACTCATCATTAAAATGTGTCCGCTCGCCCAAAAACTTGATAGCGACATTGCCTGTCGTCGTCGGTTGTGGATGTTGTCGTTGTCGTCAATGTCGCCACAAAGGAGCCGACGTTGCCGCTGGCGAGCAGAAAAATGCGAACGGCCTGCATACTCCCACCGTAGGCAGAAGACTGTAGACTGTGGAGTGAAGACTGAAACTGAGACTGAGACTGAGCAGAAGACTCTTCAGAATCTGCACCTGTCCTTTGCGTTTGTGTACTGGGCACGTCATTTAAATTACATTAAATTGTTGCGCTGACCATGAAAGCGCTGCAAATAAATTCGTTAAAATAACTGAGCCAAAAACGCAGCAACAAACAGTCTCAGATTTGCTGCTGCTGCTGCTACCAAAGTGGAACATTGAACGGGGGCAACAATCCCCGCCAGAAGCAGCAGCAGCAGCAGCAGCGGCAATTTATGCGTCCACAACGACAACTGTTGCTGTGAATGCTGTATGCTGCTGCTGCCGGGCATTTGATTTGCAACACAAACAATGACAACGGCAACAAATTTCATGAATGAAAGATTGTGCTGCTGCTGCTGCTGCTGCTGGACAGGAAGTGAACTGCATAACGGACGCGGAGGTGGAAAGGATGTGGTTGCATTTGCAGTTGCTGCCGTTGTTGATTGTCTGTCGATAGGCGCGTTGTTTTCTCAGTGGGTTGCACAAAAATGTTGCTCAATCAGCATGCATAATGCAGCTGATACTTGCCAGCAACGAGGGTGGCTCCTGCAGTTGCAATGTCCGCAGCAAAATGGCCACAAATTGTAGAGGCCGACGCCAATTACGTGCTCGCAACTTGACATTGAGACTGCCCCATATATGGCAAAAGGCTGCGCATTTATATTGTAATTATGCTGCACTCAGCGTTAATTTCATTGCCAGGAACGCAACGCACCTGCACACACAGTAGCTACCAAAAGTTGGCAACCACATGTTGCTGTTGTTTTGGTTGCCCCTTCGTCAGTTGCGAATCATTTTAATTCAATTTACAATTCGACTAAAATGTTCGGCAAGTTTCAATTGCTTTGAGGGTGCCAACTACCATGGAATTTGAGAATGTGTTGCTGTTGCTGTTGTTGATGTTGCTCCTGATGTGGTTGGCATTATTTTGGCACTGCTAAATTAAGATTCCATTAGCTGCCGTCTCTGGCATCTTAGAAATGCATCTGAAAGCCGCTGTGAGCAGCAGCGATAAATCTCGCAAGTGTCAAATGATGCTGCAGTTGCCGCCGTCGCCGCCAGCAACATCCTCGCTAAGTGCCGCAACAATTCTCAATTCTCTAACAGCAGACGAGCAATTGAAACGTGTCGTAGACAATAAATTCCAAACTACAATAAATTATTGCTATAAATATTTCGCCAAAGGTTTTTTCTGCCTTTTATCTTGGGCCAAAGTTTGAAGGCGTTGTTGGCAGCAAAAAAAACCAAAGACAGCCAACAGCTTTTCGAATTTTCTTTGTTTTTTTTTTTGGTTTTTGTTTAGCAAGTGACAGACCAAAGTGACTGAGTCTGCCAAGACAGACCCAAAATTGAATTAGCAATTGGGAAAAAGTAAAGTGCAATTGTTGCCAGTTCATAGTGTTCCAGAAGCAATGACAATAAATCGCTCACACTTATGACAACCAGCCGAGAGAAAGAGCAACATGATGCCAGTTGGAGCTGCAACTGGGAGCTGGGAACTGGGAGCTGGGAGCTGGTCAAAACCGAAAGCCAATCCTTTTACGGTCAGCAAAATAAATCATCACAGTCGCACAATGATGAAATTATTATTTATGCAGAGTCTTTGGAACTGCGTGTGCTCCAGTTAAAGTTAAATTCACTTTTTTTTTCATACACTTGCCAAAAGGGAGTTTATTAAAATATGAACAAGTTTTGTAAGAGATGGCAATTGAAAAGGTGCAGAAGAAAAGGGTATAGGACAAGAATATTTTAGATATATCTCCTGATCAATAAACGAATGGAATAGAATTGAATACTAGACCATCTGGCATGTGATTTTTAGATTTGAGTGAGCTAAAAGATTGTAGTTTAAAAAATACTGAACCAGTTCAGCTGACTGCAAAACCTTCCATCTTAAAGGGTATAAAACCTATCGGTATTTTCAACTGGATGCTGGCTGGGTAGCCCAACTTCAATTCCGATCTGTGGCCACTTGTTGCTGTGGCTGCTTTTGTCGCCATGAAATTATTGCATGCAACATTTACCGTATTAATAAATTATGAGTATTTATGTGCTGTCAGAAGTCGTGACGGCAGAGCGACACACAAAGTGATAAAATTAGCACAAAATCTGTGCGTTTTCTCAGTGTTCGGCATTTTGGTTATTCCGAACGGACCCGGACTCGTAAATAATGTATGTGCGAGTGTGTGTATGAGCGTGTGTGTGTGTGTGCTTATTGAATGTCTTCATAAGCGGGCGGGCAACAATTGGAAATTTATGCTCTGGACTTATATGGTCAACAGGTTGTAGATGGAGTTGGAGACGTAGCCGCACCGCTTTATAACTGTAACTGTAACTGGTGCAGGCAACAGGTGCAGTCACTCAAACTATGTAATATGTCCTGCAACAGTAACAGCAACAGCAACAACAACAGCAACAGCAACAGCAACAACTACAAGAACAACTTGTCTTTTGACACTTGGCGCATTTGACACTCAACGCGCGCATTCACTTTAAATCTAAATTTACTGATATCTGCGTACAAAATAGTATCAACAGCGGCGACAGCAACAACAACAGCAACAACAACAAGTGCTACAAGCCAAACAACAACTGCAACAGCAATAGCAACAGCAACAGCAACAAGTCGAGTAACGAACGACCTTAGAGGTAATAAACATAAATAACGCCATTGAAAGCGACGCAGGCGCAGCTGAGATCAGTCCAAGACCTGAGTCTAAGATTGCAATGAACGGAACGGAACGAAGTTGCAGATGGATCCGGAGAGGGGGGGGAGAGGGGCAATGGAGACTGGCCTGGCCGGCTTGTTACTTAGTTGGCCAAGAGACTTTGCCGTCTACTCGAAGTTGGGGCCTGGCTGGCCTGTTGTCTATGGGCGGGCGTCACAAGAGCCGTCGAAGGTCAACAGATTGTCGGCCTGGTGTCTATCGGTGTCTCTAGCTGCTTGCAAGCTGTTACAGTGGTGTGCGGTGGTTGCGGTGGTTGCAGTGGTTGCTTTGGTGGCAATAATCGTGCAACTGAGCGGGCGGGCATTTCGCTGGTACAGGCGTAGCCGTGATAATTGTTTCTTGTCCATTTGGCGAGTTTGATTGCAGCTAATGAACTCTAATGAGTTTGGATACTTAGTGCTAAAGGAATGAAATCTTCGATTTGACCTAAAACAAGATATAAAACAATCAGCAAGTTAAAGCTTAATCAATATTCTTACATTCTACGGTTAGTTAAAGGGTGCAAAAGGAGACCCACCTTATCAGCCTGAGGAGACTATCTATTCAGCTACGATGGTTTGGGATTGAGATAAATATCAGAGGATAATGCCTAGGAAAAGGATGCACCAACTTATTGTGAAGGTCTCCCGATTCTTCGATATAGTCATTTTGCGATTCCTCAGGCTGCAGCTGAAACAAGCCCCAGAAGTGAATCTTCCACTTGAGATAGACCCCAGATTAGCAAATGACAGTTGGAGAGATCACTTGGAACATTCAGCGTGTCCTGATCCTGACGTCTCAGCAGCGACATTCTGTGCTTGGAACTGTTAAAATTTGGTGTATAAGGCTACATCGATTGGATAAGTTTCGTAGGCTGGCTATAATTAACAAAGCTCGACTTGGGGTAAAGTATAAAGACTCAAGTTAGCTTCAATTTACGACAAAATTTTATACCTTGTATCCTTAAGGCAAAAGGAGCATGTAAACACGTAAATGCTGCTCACACAGCAATGATTACTTCCAAAGAACTGGTACTAGGTTTCATTTAAATGAATACTTGGCATTAGATGATACTTATTCTCAACGATATCATTCTGGTCATGGGGCAAACAATAGGCGGACAAACCAAAGACAAATAGAGAGCAGCTGATGAGCACCATTTGCAGTTGCCTCTTGGCTAGAAATTATATTGCAGTAAAACTTTGAGAAGTGTTGCCAAGCCTACTTGGTCTGTCTGATGAACAAGCCAAGTCTCTTGCAGCGTGATGAAATGTCAACAAAGGCAACAAGTCTATCGTTGCCGGATGGCTGACTGACTGACTGGATGCCTGGATGACTGGCTGACACCCACATGGCCAGGCAATAAGCACACAATTTGCATAAGCTGCTCAAGCGGACAGATGACAGACGACAGACTCAACAGCCGGGCAACAAGTGAGGAGCCGGGATGGGATGGGAAGCTGGCTGGCTACTAGCCCAGAGCCAGAGCCAGTCAACATCTTCAGTTTGCCACACATTTGTAACAGAGCAGGATAGATAGATATCGAGGTGAGGAAAGTGAGGGAAGGAATTAAGTTTAATGCGAAAGTCGAAATTTAAATACACTTTAGGAATATAATCAGTGTTAAATGTTTATAGAAAATGAAAAGGTGACCATATTTAAGATAGAAAACTTTGTAGTGTTGGAAAAATTGGTGATATATTCGATATACGGTGTGTTGGAAAATATCGATCATATAGTCGATATATGAAAATGGGAAAATTGGAATAACCATCAGCTGATTCTAAAGCTTCATCAGAAATTACATTAAAGGTAAAATGTTGAAATATCTGACTTTATAACATTAACATATTCATTAAGCAAGATTTGATCAGTGCTGATACATAAACTACATAATACAAAAAATCGTCTCTTTTTTTATATTTACATTTATTTCATTAATCATCTGCAGTCTTTAGTTAAAGTGAAATACTTTCGAAATGAACAGATTGACATTCTCCTTGGCATATTCATTATACTCTCCTTACTGGTAAAAATATCAACCAACAAAAACAAAAAAAATACAAATAAAAAAAAAAAGTGAAAAATAAAAAGAATTACCTCTGCTTTGGGGGCTCTGCTCAGCGCACAAGACATAATAAAAATCTCTTTTATGGCACTTAAGTGTTTTGTGTGCGGATTGTGGGTAGCATTTTACCTTGGATGCTCGAGATGGAGCTGCTGGAGCTGGAGCTGATGCTGTTGGGCTAACCCGTCTGTTGCCTCGTCTCTTGCTACGATTTATGCGACTTTTGGCCAAAGTAAATTGCGCATAAAAAAGAGCCAACTTTGCGCTGCATTTGATGATGAAGTGCTCAAAATAATGCGAGCCACGAAAATTTACTAAGTGCAAGCGTTGAATTTATTAGACAAAACTTTGCTGTTTACGAGCTGTTTGCTGGACGCTTATCAAGCGGCATCAACTGGCTAACTTATGGCCCCAGTTGGGTAACAGGTGCAGCCTTAGATCTTGCTCTTGCACTTGGATTCGGATATAATGGATATGGACTCTGGTTTTGGTTTTGGGTTTCGGTCAGCTCGGTAGCCACAGCCTGCGGTCAAACAAATGTTTTCCAAGTTCAAGTCATGAAGGAAAGGTGCGCTCCCACGATGCTGTTTGCAAATTACACACATGTACAGATATCGCTCTGCATCTGTGTGAGAAGTGAGATGTGGCAAGCTGTGCTGCAGCAAAAGAATTGTGAGAGGCGGCGGCAAACTGGCAAACTGGCAACTGGCAACATTCAAATCCCATCAGCCACGCATGCAATCATCATGATCATTATGAGCGGAAATGCAGGAAAAGTAGGAGGTTTTTAACAGCCACTGAACGACCACCGACCAACCAACAAACAGTCCGACAATCCGACCGACGCTTTTTTGTCTCTGGCAACTTGGCATCCTGTTCGAATCGCATTTGCTCTGTTCATTCTCAGTTGGCGGCGGCATTGCCACCATGGGCATAAAAAGGCGCACAAAACTTTGTGGCATGCAAAAAGTGGTGACGCCGCCGACGCCGCGCGCCCCACCATCAGCTACAGTAAACTGGAGGGGGGATGGAGGGCGGAGCAGCGGCATTTTATGTCGCCAGCAACAACAGCAAATGACTTTAATTGCATTTCTCAGCGCACTTTTTGCTGCCACAGCCGCAGTCGCTCTCGCCGTCGCCGTCGCAGTTAGCTGGAACAGACAAAGCGGCGGCGTTGCAACATTAACTAAAATTTGCCAAGCAAGCGGCAAAGATTCTCTTTGTTAGTGCAATGTGCCACAATCTTGATATAAATAATAATTAAATGGATTAGCGGCCAATCGACGATGCATTAGATGCTGATGCTGCAACGCCTCGGACTCAGTAGCTGCCACTGCCACTGCAACGCCTCGAGAGATCAGATATTGCAGATATTGCCCCAAAGTAAACAAAAGCCTGACGCAAGCCGCACATAGATCGGCATCAGAAATAGAGGGGGCATTCAGGAGAGCGGCTCGGGTGAGTGTGCGCTCAATTAATTAATGGCAACCATGAAAGAGCCCGAAACGACTTTGCCTATGCCGCAAGCTGCGACGCTGACTGCAGCTGCAGCAGCGACTGCAACGGCAACGGCGACTGAGAGATTGTTATCGAAAGTACATTTTACATGCGTGTAGTTAACATACAAAGCGACCGTTCACACGGCTAACGGCCAACAGGCAACAGCCAACGGCCAACGGCCAACAGCCAGGCCGGCAACCAGTTGAATGGTCCAACAATCCACAATTCCCAATCCCCAATTCCAAATCCAATTCCAATCGAATCGAATCTCAATCTCGCCTGCACATGCGCAACTTTTTGGCAATTGCTTGTGGCAATGCCTTTCCATTTTCTGTATACTCTTTCTTAAATGCGGTGTACAGTGGCTATATTGTAATTTCTGTAGGAATAAAAAAATAAATAAATACTGAAACGGAATAAATGATAGTTATTAAAAATCAGCAAATTGTTTCAAATGGTAATCAGTTCAAATACTTGATTCTAAAACTATAATATTTAAATTTTATTTTTTATATATATACATAAATATATTAAACATTTAACTTAATAAAATATTTAAGCAGAAACTAATTTTAGCTACAACAGCACTGAGAAAAATAATTATTCTTAAAGTACCCAAATAATGACAATTTGCTTTCAAAAGTCTATGAGCGCTTTTATGTTGAATTCGAGACCGTTGAATATATTTTTTATCTGTTATTAAGAATAATTTGAACATAATCTGTCTTTTCTTTTACAATATTTTAATATATTATGTTCATTTTAATTGTGATAAATGGTATTGCATTGCGCTTATTGATCATTATTTGCATTAATTTATTTGCACGAACTTGATTTTTAAACACAAAATTAATTGAATTTTACTTTTAAACACTTAAAAAAAACATTACATAAAGGAACAACACAGACCATATATTCTGACTTATAAACCCGTTTGGGAATTATATGAAAGTTTACATACTCTTTTCTTGGAGTATTATAATTCTTTTTATGGTAAAATTTGAACTTTTCTTCATATTCTTAGAGTATAAATCGAGAACTAACTTTCTTTTCTTAACTACATATAATTGAAAGTATAATAAAAGAAGACCGAATATTCTTATTTTTGGAACTTTATTTTTGCCTCAGTGTGCTTATAAAATTGACAAACAATTAAACTATTCTGCTGTCGAATAACCAGAGCCTATTTCACACATTGCCTTTTTTTATAGTACTCTCCCAACGAAAAATATTAAGTTTATACAGTTAAACAATATAGAAACTGATTCAAGCTTGTGTCATTAGATATCTCTAAATTTACCACTTTCAGCTAATGTCATTGTCTGTTTCTCTCCATTTACAATCTAAGCAACTATTTGCATAGTAACAATCTTCCTCAAAAATATTCAAAGAGTGCATAAGAGTTTCGACTTTCTTATATCTAAAAATGCGCAGCATTGTTTGTGAACACCTTTCGCCATGTTGGGGGGCTTCTAATGTTTTTTTTTTACTTGGTGTGAGAATTTGCTTAATGAATTTTCTTACAGTCTTATCGCTTAATTTGTGTGTCTAATGAAGTTGCCCATTGGTGGCTGTCAAATCGACAGCGCAGATTACACATACGTCGTGTGGTCCAAGCAAATTGAGCGCTAAGTTTTCAGCCTTTCGGCATGCCATAATATTTACACAAATCCCCTCGCAAATCCTCATGGCTCAGGACTGAGACAAACAAATGCCAGACAGGCCATATAAATAAAATAAAATGCTATGCGCCGCTTTTAAATATATTTTTTGGCGATTCTTTTTTTCGCTTTGTCTACTCTACATAATTACGGGCGGAGCAAAATGAGTTGGAGTCTTTGGCGGAGTTGCCGCGTCATCGCGTGTTGCACAAAAAAAAAAAGTGAAATAACGGCGGAAAATTAAATTTTTATTTATGTGCTGCCACATTTTTTATGCCGCTGTCGTTCTTTGTACTTAACTAGACTAATTTTTTGCATTTTTATTTAAGATTTTTTTTTTTTTGTTTTTTGGTTGTTTGCATTCATTGTTAATATATTTGGCGCTAGTCGCAGGGGGCGGCAATTTGCGCTAAGTGGATAATGTGCATAATGGTAGTTAAATATGTCATAAAACACTTCATTTTGTAGGTTTTTGGCCAACGTCTGAGCTGGAAACTGTTGACTGTTGGCTAAAACGAAAACTGTCAGTTGTAGTTTGTAATTTTCAGTTCAGTTGAGTGACAGTGCTTGGAAAAATGCTATGGTAATTACGGGTTCGGATTGTTGTTTAGGGATGGGCGCTGCATTACGTTAGAAAGCACAAACATTTTTTAATAAAAAGACATGCAATGGAAATTCGAATGGAACTAGTACGGAAACTATTACAATAATCAACTCTAAAAACTATAAACTCTTTGGCATTTCTGAATGAATTTTCCCAGTTAATAACAATTTTCCATACTTGCCACACATACTACAGTTAATAATGTAAAATATCTATCGCTCAGACAAATGTCAGTTTTGTGTGCATATCATGTGCCATGTATCTGTTGACTGCTGCCCTGGGCCTGGGTACGCCAATAAAGTCAATAAAACAAATCTGCAATTGATTATTTTTGCATAAAAATTGTCCAATATTGCATATAGATCGGCATGCTGCAACAGTGACACGACCTTGAGGCATAATAAAAATATGTAATGCAATGCAATTACAATCAAATCCGCACGACCCACACAGACACACAGAGAGCCATTGCCCCGTCCACTCGAACTGGGGCCACCATCGTGGTCAGATCTCGGTCTCAGGTCCAAGCCACGGTTTCTGGTACTCTACGCATGCGCCGCGTGAGCTCCGTCGATAAATCGAAATTGTTTGCACTGCCAAAAAGCGAATAATTGCACGAGGTGGGCAGAGCAGAGATAAACCGCTGCCCGCTGGCCGCTGGCCGCGATCTGGCTGGAGAGTTATGGAATTATGTGTCAAACAAGGAGAGTTAATGGCCCAGACTGGTCCATAGCCCTAATGGAAATTGCCTGGCATCTGCTGAACAACCGACAGCCAGCAACCAGACTGGCCTCGCCTCGCCTGTACTGTGATTTTGCGCACATTGAATGTGTTTTTAATTACCAGTAGACTGAGTAGATGCCAAAGCGAAGGCTTTTGCCAAATGCCGGCGCACACGCCGCACTCATAGATAACAATTTAGCGGCGATTTAGGCACGTTCAACCGCTGACCAGCATCCAACATCCAAGAGCCACATCCTCATGCCCATGCTCCACTGTGGTTGACCGGCACCCGCGTCGCTGGCATTGCATTTGCTACTGTGCTAAAAGTTTAGCATGCGGAAAATTAACATGCGGCTGCTGCTGCCACTCAGCAAGCTGGGATCTGTGTATATCTCAGTGTCTTTGTGTGTTTTCTGGTTGCCAGAGATTTCCCTGGTGAGAAAAGCCACGGGCAGCTGGCAATGTCGTCGCTGTCGCAGTCGCAGTCATGGCCGTGGCAGATTGAGCGTGTGACCAAAGTCAAGTGCAGTGAAAAGTAATTAACTTGAATTGGTGGGTCCGAGGCAGACTTGCATGGATAACTGTGAGCGCACAGTGGGTGCCAGTTGTATCGGCCTAGGCCCACAGCCGCAGCCAAGCGATAAGCCACGCGGCTTAGCCTAAGACCTTTCATTAAGACAACAGTTCGAAAGCAACTTTCGAATTATTGAAATTAAATGATTTTTATTACTATTAATATTACTATTATAATTCGTGTGTGTGGCTGGGAATCGAGATCGAAACCAAATCAATTCGATTGGCAGCACATTAAAATATTTGATTTGATTTGATTTGGAAACGACCACCAGGCGAGCTGAGCTTCTACCTGAGCCACCAACAAGCAACATACAAACAACTTTACCAACAAATTTAACAATTTGTCTGATTGAAACATAAAATTTGTTACAGTTTATGCTTGGTTAGCAAACGACTCGAAGAGCCCACTCCAAATGTATATTTCTTGCTATTTATACATGGGGCAAATGTTTTTACTTGGAAATTTACCCAATCTCATGCAATGTGACATGCAACAAGGAAATCGCTGCCCAGACACAGACTGCAGCCACAGCAGAACTCCCCCACAAACTGCAACTGCAACTGCAACTTTTGGACTTGGACCAATGCGGCGATGAGGGCGACAAACTAACAACAACACAAACAACAACCAAAACAACTGCAACAACGAATACTCCTTTTATGCGACATCTGTTTAGTGTGATTTTGGAAAATGCATATCAAGCTCATTACATTGCCAATTGCAGACGCGCATGCAACAATTCTGGCATACAGACTGAGAAACAGACCAAATAGTTTTCACTCTATGCGATTTTTTTGCTCAAGTTCAACAGACTTGCAGATCACTGATCTGATCTGCACTTATAGTTCAAGAGAAGGGCGTAAGATGAGATACTACTACTGAAGAATTTAATAAAAAATAATTATATATAGATGTAGGCTGTGTTATATGTGGGTAGTGGAAGGTGTTGTTTTCAATTAAACTAATATTCCATTTACACTTAAGGATAATAAATTAAAGTCACTTTTATTCATACAACTTTTCAATTTCCTTGTTTTGCGACTTCTATCTCGATTACAATTTCTTATATATAAAGTCTTATCGATAAAAATACTCAAATTGGCCGATGGTAATCGTAACAGGGTTGAACAATCTCAATATCTAATAAAATCCTTAATAAATATTAAAAATATAATTTTAGATAAATTTATTTTCTTTTTTCTGGATAAATAATTTTGTAGGGCAGAAAATTGGGAGTATATATTCAAATTTTGATATTACTAAAATTAATTTTTATATTTATTTTGTTGATATGAATCATATTTTTAAATACACATCAATTTGCCAGCTTATAAATATCGTCAACTCCCCAGGCAGGATTATTATTCAAATATACTAAGAAATATTTATTTATTAAAATAAATTATAATTTTTATTAATTGTATTCCTTTCCTACACAATTTCCTCATCAATTTAAATCAATTTAATTTATAGCAAATTTTAATTGTATTTTTAACACTTTAGACACTCTCCGCTGAAATATGCACATATATCTCAAGCTACCCTCGTCACTGCTGGCACTCACTTAGCTCTTGGCTGACTGTTTTGGATTTTTGTGTGTTGTGGTAGGCGCGGGTGCAGTGCAGCGTCATCCTCAGATCCCCCCATGTATACATAGTAAGTATACATATATATATAAAATCTGCAGACAATCTGTGGAACAATGTGATAAATCTTGTGCCGCGCTGACTGCAACTGCAGCATGCCGCCTCTGGGTGGGAGTGTTTGCTGCAAGTGCACAAACATATAGGCATATAGTCAGTCAGAGTCAGGTCGACAGAGGGACACTCTGGCAAAAATACAGACAGACAGACAGACGGAGCAGTGCGAAGATGTGAACGCGAGGCTCGAGGCTCGGCCAGGCGTTGGTCTGGTCGCCACACCAACGCTTCAACAACTGCAACAGCAACAGCAACTTGTACATCATTTTCAATGCTAAGAAGCAACATGGCAAGAGCATGGCAATGGCCTGCAACGACAACAACGACAACAACAGCAACAACATAGCTCATATGGCTTGCAGATTTATTTTGCAGGCGTCGACTTCGACGTCGGCGCAAAATAGTTGAGCGGCGCGCAAATTACAAATTCAAATTTAATTAAGTAAAAAATTAAACAGAAACAAAGATGCAGACGCGTCTGCGTTGTAGTTTGTCAGTCAGCAATGCAGATCGTTGAATGGCTGAAGAGGGGGCATACACCGTCTGTCAATGTGACAGGCGACAAGCATCGCAACAACATGGAGACACAGACTCGGAATCGTAGTCGTAGTTCAAGTTGATATCGTACTCTTGGCCGCATCATTCCCAGCGGCAGCGGCATGCAAATCGATGGCAACGACAGCGGGCACTTCAATCGATTGTCGCCTCGATTGCAGCTAAAAATGTTTCAATTAAATTCAAATCAAATAATAGCCACACTCGTCCATGTGCCTACTCGACTTACAGCACGCCTTTTACGGCCACTCGCAATTGGCAGCGTCTTGTGGTGGATGCCACACAGCCAATTGAAGGTGTTCCACTGGATAATTGCATGCAACATAGAGTTAACTATAACTTTATATACGAGTAGGCTATGCACTTGCTGAACGCCACATGAGCGACCACCAGCAGCCACCATTGCCATGAATTATGAACACCAATTTCTCTGCTGGCTTCCAATGTTCCCCTGCACCTGCCGCTGCCTTCTCTGCCTGCCACTGCTTCTGTTCCAGTTCCTGCCACCGCTTCGGCCTTGGCTAACTTTGCGTGTCCATTTGTTTTGGGTATCAATTTGCAGCGTTGGCAATAGGGCTGGGCAAGCATTTAATTTCATAATCACAGTTATCACTCCTCGATGTCGTGAAATACTAGGTAACAGTGCTATTGTGTAGCAACACCAACACATTCAGAAAATACCACAAAATGAACCATTAATACATATAGATTTGAACTTTAAAATATTTAAATTGCGTCATTTACATTTTAAGAATTTTTACAAATTTAATTCCTAGGCAAAAATGCCAAAACTCAAATCAATTCCCGAAAATGCTTTCAACAAAAATGATGTAATCTTCTAACTAACAGTTCAGTGACTTTTCCCAGCAGGTTCTACAATTTACCAGGCTCAGAGTCATCTTCAGTTGCCATCCATCAGATGCGTGGCACGGCCTCAGTCTCAGCCAAAGCCAAAGCTAAGGCCAAAATGTATTTGCATTTTGCATAAAGTTGGCAAGTTTGCAACGTTTGGCTGCAGGGCGTATTCGCAATCGCATTCGCATTGTCAACGGTACTTTGTGGCCATAAAACGTTTAGGCAATCATCGTCTGTCGTTTGTCTGCTGCGGCTGATGTGTCAACTGCAACTTGCAACCTGTTGCCAGCAGCTGGCGCTGCTGCTGCTGCTGATGCTGCCACAGGCACAGCCAACTAATTATGAATCAAATGAGCGAGGCGCTGTAGGAATCGCCGCGGCTGGCTGCAACATTAATAATGCAATATTTAAGCATTGAGTTTATTGGCGGCACCTACATGAAATCATCATTAAATGTTGCAGTAACGTTGTTGTAGCGTCGCGACGCAGTAGAACTCGTTTGCCGCAATTTGTGGCATTAGCAGATGCCGCAGACATGTTAGCTCCTACACAGCATAGCCGACCCATATCAGTCAGGCCAATTGGTTAGACTTCCGCTCTATCGAAAAGCCGAGGCCTCAACCAAAAGCCACAGCCCAGGAAGTGGCCAAGACACAGTGTCGGCAACGGGGCTAAGACTTTTCAATATAAATCAATTGCGATATTTGCCCCAGCGCATACGAAAGTAGCAGCAACGGAACTGGGCGCAAGGCATATGTCAATATGGCAAAGGACATGCGAATTGGCAAAAGAAAATCTCAAGACATTTCAAATTTAAAATGCGATTTTGCCACACAGAAGCACACTGCAGCCATACACACATATGCCAAGTCAAATTGAAAGGATAATTCGCCCGCAAACACCCTCTTGGGTATGCAGCCCGCCCGGAGACTTAGATTCAGCTCGACTGCTACTTGACTGCACCTCCTGCCCGTCTGTTTCTCTGCTCTCCTGCTTGACTGTATCCTGCTGCTCTTGCTCCTTTGGACTGTTGCCCTTTCGACTGCTGATGGCATGCTAACACGCCTTTGAATTTGCCAATTGCTGTTGGCGCACGTACAAAACACTTAAATTTGCACAGCAGCAGCCAAGACACTGGCTCCCAGACTCTAAACCAGACTCAGGCCAACTACATACGTACTTGTATATATCTGTATATCTGTTTAGATATATATATAGTTACATATGTATAGTTGTAGTCCGCAGCCGGCCAGGAGCCTGGCACAAGGATGCCAATGACTATGCTGTGAGCACGTTTAAGAAATAGAATTTTTAAGCAAGTGCGTTCAAGTTAGTCCAAAACCGAGTCCCCGTATACGAATCCAAGTCCATGTTTCATGTTTGTTCTTAAGGTTTAAGGTTTGCTTTTGCCTTGTTACCCTGTGATTCATTGCCCAGTGGGTTCATATGAGCTATAATAATTGCTTTACATCCTAAGCGCCATGCAAAACTTAATTTTAATTGATTGCTTGAATGTTTTTTATATATAATAATATAATATAATGTCACAATGATTGTAGTCTACTGCTCCTCGGTTGTGCTATAGCTGAGATTTTTATACATTTTTCAATTGCATTTTCCACCCATTTCGCGATATATTTTTGACAAAATTTTTGCAGAGTCGCAACCTACGATATATTAGAAAGCTACAGTAAAAATTATGGTTTTTTCGCTTTTACCGTTCAACCTGCTTAGTCAATCAATCATTTGAACAGTTTTATATATCTATATATATTAATATTCTATATTTCTTAAGTACACTTTCTCAATGTTTTCATTTTTAATATTCCAAAAATGCAATTAGAGAGTATCTACTAGACGCATAGAGTTTGCTGAGAAAATATTTCAAAGTGCACTTGAGCGTCTCACAGCTTTACAGCTAATGAATAGTGCCTGGTTCAATATGATTTCTTGCACGATTTGTTTGTTAAAAGGCAATTAGTTGATAAATCGGCCAAAAGCAGCTGCTGTGCAGCAGTTGGCTTTCAGTTACTTGCAACATTTGGTGGCTGGGTGGGTTGCCCACACCCGAATGCAGCGTTGGCGGCTGTGGTTGCGTCGTCTGCTGACATTGCCACTGCCACTGCCACTGCCACTGCCAGTACTGACAGTGCCACAGTCACTGCATAATAAATTCGCTAACCACGTAATGCTGCAGCTGCAGTGCAGGGATTTGGTATACATTTTTTATGCGCTGCCCGCCCGCCTGCAAGTGCCGTAGAAGCGACAGAGACACAAGCAAAAGTTTAAGAAAAGTCAACAGTTAACAATGCGGCTTCAACGTGTCGCCCATGCGGATATAAATGCGGATGCGGATGGGGTTGAAACCACAGCAGCAGTCACCGCAGCAGGACAAAAGTTCGTGCGCTCTAATGGCATATTGCGGGCAAGTGCTAAAGCGAGCCGACGACGCTCCTGGGATATGGCCAGGATGTGAGTGCGTCTTCAAGTGCCTTGGCCATTGGGCATGGCCTTTGACTTTGCTGGCAGTTTGAGTGTGTGTGTGTGTGCCTTTAAAAATGGCCAAAACTTGCTGCTAATTGGATTTGAGAACTCAATAAAAACTGAATTAAATGCATTTTGATGGTGTGACTTAATGTTGATATTGGGTTCCTTGACCAGAAGTTCTACCCTTACACAAAAAAAAAAAAACAATCTTGGCAAGCAACATGCATAGACAAGTGAACAGAGACTAAAGGTTTTTTGTTTGCTTCCAAAAACTTTTGCATATTAAAATAATATAAAAAACAATGTGCACAATTTTTGGCTGCCAATTGCATAAAAATGTTGAGCTGAAAACAAAATCTCTGGCAGTTTTATACTTGCATAACAAACACTTTGCAAGTCAACGCTGCGTATGCGCAATTTTGGCAGCCGCTGCAAAAGATAAAATGTCATTAAGCTAAAGTGCAGCACGCACAAAGAAAACTGAGACTGCAGCTGTAAGTCCGCAGCTGAATCTAAAGCTGTTCAGCTGCCCACACAGTGGTCAGTATTTGGCATTATGGCTCATTGCGTGACTGGAACTGGGACTGGGACTGGGACTGGGACTGAGACCGCGATTCCGATTCCGATTCGGATGACGCCTTCGCATGCCGCAACAGCAGGATGCGAAGTGGAGCCTCCTGTTGGCCAGATTACGCGCACGATATGCTAATTTACATGCAAAGCCAGACCCAGAGCCACAGCCAGAGAGCCCAGAAGAAGTCTTGTTGTGGGCGATCGATGGCCATGCGAGGCAGAGGCGGAGGCAGAGGCAGAGACGGAGGCCGAATTCGAATCCGAATCCGAGACCAAGGCCTGCAGTCCAGGCGCTGGTGGCTCGGCCTACGGGGCAACCTGATCGATATCTGGCAACTGGCAAAAAAAATGTGGTAAGTACAAGTAATCGAGTTGTAATAAATTTAAAGTGTGGGGCACCCACAAAAATGCGCCAAGGCAAACTTGTTGCACGCATATTTACACACGCACAGAAGCAGGAACCGGGGCAGGGTGGGGCTGGGCAGAGGAAACAGGGCAGCAGAGCAGCAGCAGCGGGGCACGTTAGAAAGGCCAAACCAAGTTGTTGATTTTCAGCAAACATTTCACCTGTTTGCCTGTTTGGCCTGCCGGCTGTTGAAAGTTGGGCCCGAGGGGCCATTTGGCAAGTATATTCACGTTGCGGTTGCGACCACTTAAAAATCGACTGGCTGAAGTTGTTGCCGCTGCTGCAGCAGTTGCATGCAACAAGCGTCAATCACCCGCACAAAAGCCAAACCGTTCGCTTCATTGCTATGGAAAATTGTTGATTTGCCGCTTGATTGCGTGCATGGAGTACTCCGTACTCCGTACTGTTGGGGTGCTCGGAGGCACGGGCTGTGGCAATGGCCATTGGCAACGCCATCAAGTGATGTGATTATGGATGCGTTATTAAAGTGCAAAGCCCAAAAGACCGACAAACAACGGGAAATGGCATAGAAAGTGATGGTCAAGTGATCGACTAAGCGATGCTCTTCAGCAAAAAAAAAAATTATACAAAATGATTGCAATGCCATCGTTCGATTATACTTGCCGATGTTAAACACAAATATATTATTCATAAATACAAAACAGAAACTGTAAATGCGCATAATGCCAAATAAATAAACAATTCATTCGTTAGCTTAAATTGTCTGACTTTTGCATCACCCACAAAAATATATTTTTGCTGGGAAAAAAGTGAAAAAATAGAAGCATATAAAATGTGTGTTGTCTGATCTGAATACCTAACAAATTAATTCAGTTGTTGGCAACAGAAGTTTAGAAAAACAAGATTGATTTTAATATTCAATTTATTAGCCAACTGTCGCTTTCAATGCGCCTGGACTCAGTGCTAAGGTTGGGGGCGTCACTGGCCGACCTGGTTCGGATATATAACTATACTTAGCTACATAACCATTTTGGCCGGCTTTATAGGTAAGGATCAGTCTTCCGCCTTGATCAGCATACGGTTGGTTCAGCATGCCCATTACTTGAAACTGACCGGGTGCGATTGCTTCTACAGTCTCCTCACGAACAGTGCCATCTGGATTCTGAATTCTATATGCAAATCACTTAATAAATTATACATATTCAAATTACTCTAAACAGTGAACAAACCTTAAAAAGTATTTGTTGTCATCAAGGGGCTGCAGCTGAATGTTTTCATTCTGAATGCGTGGCACCAGAGACGATAGCGCCGCCTTGACCATGAACACAAATAGCAACTAAATATAGAAATATTAAGAAAATGTCATCAATTCATACAATTTTGACTTACCGCACTAATCAAATTTATAGACATTTTGTCGTCGACCTATTCGCGACAGTGTCTGGCATACAACTGGATTTGGCAACTCCCAGTTATTCATCTTCAGGTTTAAAAATCTAGTCGTTATGTTTTAATTAAGACAAAAACCAGTTTAATACTTATGATGGCTATCAAGAGACGACAGAAAAACACAGACCTTCGCTTTTAAATTGTGTGACGACTGCGCCACCCACAAATACATCATTAATTGTACATATATGCGATTACTGAAAAGCTTATGTAAAATTAAATTGACAAACGAGTATTTATAATTACATATTATTTTACGTAGAATATATGAGCCCGCTCAAAAAAATCGCTAAAGTTAATTAATTTTTTTATTCATGTTTTTTAATTATATTTTTTGTTAAGCTGCCAAAGTGCATCAAACAAAAATTGGTTTCAGAGCGACTCATATATATGTATGAATGAGCACGGACAGTGTTATTTTAAATAAAATAAAAATAAAATAAAATAAAATAACTTAGTTATATAACAAACTAGATTTAAATTTAAAAATTGGTGCAGAGGAAGATTTTTGACTAAAAGGCAATCAGCGTCAAAAAATGGTATTGCTAGATTGACTGACCTATATCTTGTTCAATAGTAAATATTTAAAAATTATTTATTATATATCATTTAAATGGTTTTTTCCACTCCTTTCATATTCTGTATAGCTGAGTTTAGTGCGTTTGCTATAATAATATTCATTGTCTGCTAAGTTTAAAAAGTGCCTCGAAAATGATTTTTGGAAATACCTCGATATTTTGGCGAGGATTTGGAAATTTCAAGTATGCAGAACTCTTATACTCGAGTAGGACTACAAATTAATTTTTCCTAGTATTTCACTTTTGTCATTTTTGCATGTGTGGAATGATATTTAAGATTAAATTTTATTTTTTTTATATATATATAAATATTAACAGGCTAAACGAAACTCATACGAATGTTTGTCACCCTATTTAGCATACTAAAACAGTTTTAATGAACATTAGATTTTTCCCATGTTCGTATGGGCAGTTAAGTTACGCGAATACCATCAAAAAAATATATATATATTTTTTATTTATTGTTTTATAATCATTTAAAAATTGTGTATGGGCATGTGCACTCGCAAAAGAGAGCAAAAATCTCTCAAATTAATATCTCTCTGTGCTTTGTTTTTATTGTCTACTTAGGTTCTGTGTTATAAAACTTAAAATTATAAAAAAAAGCACAAAACAGATTGTCGGATTTAGTGACATTCAATTGAAAATAAAATTTTTGTGCAGAGCAAGTTTTGCTGCATGAAATTATTTTATGGGCTGGGATTTTTATAATTATCAAGACTTTAACAAATGCCGCTGTCTCTCTTTGAATTTTAATTGTCTAGTAGATTTAGTACTTAATAATAAAGACTGAAGTAATTGTGTAACAAGCAGAGTATTTCAAATATCGGTTGTTTTTTTGCTAGCTAAAGGGTGATAAATGATTCGCTGGTCGAATTTTGATCCTTAGACGAATTATGTTATTATTATTTGCTTATTATTTTTTTAATTCACTTACACCTATTCTTATGATATTATTATACAATGTGAAAAACACACGAAAAGCCTTTCCTGCAGGAGCCAATTATTCAAAACTTTAATAAATCAATTGCAGCTGATTTTAGAAAGGTGCGACAGTTGGATTTAACTGTAGTATTTTGAGCATGAAAACATAAACGAAGCAACCTATAAATTTCCTTTTATTTGTCTCTTTAAGAGGTCATTCAAAAAAGAAATTCAACAAAATTTGCGGTAAGAGTGATTATCGACTACGTATTATCCCTAGGCAAAGGCGAAGGCTTCTTTTCACTATATATTTGTCAGAGTATTAAATTTACCTAATGCAAAGGCTAAATTTAAGCTATTCAAGTCGAGCGGACGCTTTTATGACATACATTTTTATGCCGGAAGTATGCCCCATGGTGCTATGTTAGCCCCAACTGGGTGACTGTGCCCCGGCCTGGGAACGGAAGCTGCCTTTTTCTTTGGCTTTGGCTTTGGCCACAACTTGCTACTGTGGCAAGTGGCAAGTGGCAAGTGACTACCGTCGGCAGCCCGTTGGCGATCATTAACAGCTCTGGGTTGGCAATTAAGTTTAAGATACTGACTGGCCAACGTCCTTTAATGGCCAGGCTTTCTTCATTGGTCGTTAATTGAGATTGTTGTTGTTGTTGTTGTTATTGTTGTTGTTGCTATTGCCAGAAGCATTGCAAATGAAAACTTATAGAACTTAATAGAAAACTTTTCGCCAGTTTAATAGTTAAAATCTTTAGAGGAAAGCGCAACTCATCGATTCGTCACAACTTAGTTAATTAAATGTTAAATGTAAGAAAATAAAAAAAACTATATTAAGTGCACAAATACAAATTCCAAAGTACTTGAGGGTCAGCTTAAATACTTTAGCTATGCATATTAAATGGTCTAAGAATAGCAAAATTTAAATGCAACGTAAAACTGAAAAAATACATTATATAACAGCAATTGCGCCAAACCATAAATACATTTCATCTTGTAATTAAAATCTATTCAAGACAATAAACTTAAGTCAATCTGTGCGATCTTTATGATATATTAATCAAACAGAACATATGCTTATATTTTCAAAATAATTCTACCAGGGCACTGTAAAAACTAAGATTTTTATAAGGGGGGCTATACCAGGTCCCGAAAATTCCGGAAAAATGCCCAAAGTGCCATACACATAAAACGACCCTGATTTCTACATTAATTTGAACCATAAACATTTATTTTCATCATAAAAAATTGGATGAAATTGGCAAGAATGTTCAAAAATAAACTCTCTGTTTTAAAAACCAATTTTATTAAATTATTAATTGCAAATCACAAATATTACAAGTGCAAGCGATCACTCATTCGTCTTTTGGCTTGTTTTCAACAGTTTAAATTGTGGTTCTTCTACTTGTTGGAGGCCCCCTAGATTATGTAAGCCAAAATCAATTGGAGGGTCTTGAGATAAAAAATTTGCTAATTTTTGTTGTTGTTGCTCTTTGTGTAGTTTTTGTTGTAGTAATAGGAGCTCATAGGGTTGTGGTTGTTGTTGTTGTTGTTGCGCAAGTTGTTGTAGTTTTAGCAGTTGATATGGGTATATTTCTACTTTTGGTTGTTCTTTCTCCGAGATTAATTTGTAATTGGTCTGGTATTCATTAGGTCCTTTACCATAGGTAACGATTATCCTGGCAGCAGGATCAAATTTCGGTTCGACGAGCTTGCCCCTTATTTGATACTGATTTTCTGCAGTTTTCTCCACAATTTCCTCAAGCGTAGAGCCATCTTCATGATGAATTCTATTGGATTATTTAAATGATAAATTAAGAGACAAAATTTATTCCACAGTTGATCTACCTCAGAAAATATTTATTCTTATCGAGGGGTCTGAACTCTACGGGATTTTCGAGAAATGGCATCGAGAACACCGAATTGGCAATAAGAACCAGTAGAAACTAAAAGAAATTTGTAAGAATACTTTTGAAATTTAATATTTGTTTAACTTACAGCACAAAGCAACTTGGAAGTCATCTTGCTAACAACTTATTTAATTTTGTTTTGTTTAAAGAAAGATTGTTGCTCGTTTTATAAAGTTTTTCTTGAGATTAAAACAAAACAAATTGATTCGTTATAGGTTGGTTAATTAAATGTTGGGCAACAATATTCCAATGACGTGTCTATTAATTTCCAAATATACAGTTATACAATAAATACATTAAATAAGTGCATTAAATGGTTTGAAGACAGTTATATAATTTGGTAATATGATAGAGCTTATTTCGCTACTCAACCTATATATGTTTCATTAAAATTGGACAACTATATCTTGTGGAACGGCTGAAAAGTGATTGTATGAAAAACTTTTTTGCTTTTTAAGATATCGAAACTAAACTCAGCAGATTCATGAATTTTTATGTATTTTCATGTTTCAAGATCCTTTTTAGAAGATCATTGCAAGGGTTTATAGCTACAACATAAATAATCTTTTCCTTCTTGTTAAGATTGATATGGGATGATTGATAAAATGATGAACGTTGTGTAAGACCAAGAACACCAATATGTTTCACAATTGTTAATTTCATTTATATCAATTTTAAATACGTTGGCTACACATTGAAATTATTCATAGTTAAGTAAAAGCAAATGATATGCAAGCAGTTTCACTTTTAATTAATTTTATCGTTTGTTTTTGATAAAGAAAAACTTGTATATCGAAATGTATATTAAATTTTAGCTCGATAAACCGAAAAAAACATTTTTTTAGTTCTGATTTTAGTCAAGTTTATTTTCATGGAATGCTAAGAATATTATATCCTTTCAAATAGCTTAGCTGTGAAATTATGCCTCTCCCCATCTCATCTGTATCCCATGTGGATAGAGTAACTGCCAGGGCGTGCGCATCGCCGCGAGCTGTGCGTCGAGTTGGCAACATTCATTGCCCCAACGGAGGAATCCGGCAAGCACCCACAAGCAACGGCAGACGTGCCCAAGATGAACCCAGAGAATAGTTGATGATGATGCCAGCTGACCTTAATCACAAATTTGCATGCAGCCAGACAAAGTTGCAGCTTGAAGTTGAAGTTTGAGACGCTGTTGCAGCTGCAACAGGTGCAGTCGTTGTTGTTGTTGTTGTGGAGTTTTGTCTGGGCACATTGTTGACTTGTTGTATAGAGTTGATACACCCACACACGAACTTAACAGCTCATTGATTTCCATGGCCTCATGCTTGCAGTTTGATTATGTTGTGAGCTATAAATTAATGTCAAACAATTGCATATTTGCTAAGGTCGCTCGCCGGTTGTTGCCTGCTGCCTGGGAACGAACAACACCCGCAATTGCCGCCTATTTATATTTATATTTTTATTTCTATTTATTTTTTCCTTTTGGGCGGTTCTCCGGTGTGTTGCAGCTGCAGTGATTTATACGACTAGAACTGCAATGAAGGCCGTTGGCGCATATGGCAAAAATTGTCAACACACAGCGGCCCATAAAAGCCAAGCGACGAGATACGAGCAAGATACCAAACTGCTAATCAACACGTATTGATCATATGCAAGTGGTCAGCAGTCAGCAGTCGGCAGTCAGCAATTCATGGACTGACTGTCTATTAATTAAGCAACAGTAACAGCAAAAAGTTAGCTGCCGTTTTGGTCAGTACACGTTCACCCAGCTACAAATTGCTGTTGCCACTTTGGTGCGCCAGCGAATGAATTGTTGTTGGCCAACTTGACCAATATGCTTATCGTGGTGGCATAATCGACAATTGCGACCACTCAGGACAATGAAAATGGACAACGATGGCATTCCTGGACAGCAGCAATACTTGAGGATGGTTTGGAATTGCCTAGGGTTGGGGTTGGGATTGGGCATAGGCCTCACCGCACTGATGAGGCAATCTACAACTCATAATTTATACGCAGCGCGTTTGTGTTGACTTCTCATAAATGCAACAGTTTTCCAAAGAATTGTGGCATTGAAAATGGCAAATATAAGCCAATACGGTCTGAAGGCTCTAAACTAAATCATGTAAGGCGCAAAAAGGGATTATGGGTGTAAAGCGTGAAGGGAATATATAAAAAGGTGTTTGAGGAAAGTGATAAAATTGTCAGTAAAACAAATATTGAAGCTCTAAATGATACCCTATAAGAAGTTGTGAAATATCCTTGTTCAGAAATATAAAACATTAATTCATATTTTTCTTTTCGTTACAGTCCTTATATAATCTCAGAAATCGATGCTGATGCTGATGAGGAATGCACTTTTTCGGTAAATATATATTCTTTTTACCTTTGCACAAATGTGCACAATTTTTTTTAATAGCTTTATAGGGTTTATTAGAGCAGTTAAATCTTGAGTCCATAAATTGTCGGAGGCTCAATAAGAACTTTATTGAAGATCGTGCATCGATTGCAATCTTCTGGAATCATTCAACAATTTTGTGGCTGCAATTGATTTGATTGGGCTTTCAGTTTTCCATTCCCAAGTCAATTTGAAACAAACTTGCGGCCTGTTAACGACAAATGACATTCAAAAAGCTATGAATTTTATGTGCAGTCTGTTGCAGCATGAATGAAGCTGCAGCGGACCGGGACCGGGAGGGTAGCGGTGGCACCAGCTTTATGCGGGTGCCTTTGCCCCCGATGCCAGCCAAACAGCAGACAGAGCCGGCCAAGCAGGTTTCACCCTCGATTCGATCCCTGTCTTGTGTGCCCCATACCTCTCTCTCTCGCTCTGTCTCTCTGTCTCTCGTTGGTCTATTCTCTGTCATCTATGGCTGCCCCAAAGCGCACTGTGGTGTAATTAATGCGGCAGCAGCTGCGCTTTGCTCAGCCTCTCTCTCTGTGCAACGTCGCCCCCTGCACGCCTCCTTTGGGTTATCTGACGATTGCATATTAAAAATCTTTATAGTCTTTTGCGGTTTGTCTTTGAGTAAGTTTTTTCTTGATTTTTTTGGCATGCATTCGATTTAGAAAATGTCGCATTCGCATTTGGTGCGTGAGTGTGGGAAACCTGTAGCCTGTTGTCCCTGCCTGCCTGCTGCCTGCTGCCTGCTACCTTCTGCCTGCCGCGGGCGGGTGAAGTGGCCATGAGCGATTCCAATCGCAATTCGCCCGCCTGGCGCTGCCAAACGAAGCGCAGCAGCCGCGCAGACGATTGGAATCAGCGAATGGCGGCGTTGGCGGCAACGTCAGCGTCCGCAACAGCGTCGGCGTCGACGTCAGCGTCAGCGTCGGTGGCTGCCTCCTACAAGTTTTTTTCTTCTGCTTGGCTCCTTGACAGCAATTTTATTTAATTTCTCAACTGATGATACACAAATGATAAGAGCACAGTTCTTGGCTAAAATTGCATTTCATTTGCGTCCAAAAATTTATATAGACAGATAGAGCTGAAGGCATGCAAATGGCCAACGTTCAACATCAGGGGGCGCCTTTTGGCCAGGGCTTTGTGATCAGCGTCAACATGATGCGACTGCGAGTCCGAGTTGCTGCCGTGTGGCCCATAAAACAAGAAAGGAGTAAAAATATGTAACGCAGAAGTTCAAATACGCTTTCATCAAAAGCATTAGATAATATGCAGAAATTTACTAATTTGATTGAAGAATATTATATATTTATATAACTATAATAAAATAAATTGCAGGTTCTTCAAGGTCTTATGCATGCTATATATAGTAATTAGTTATATAAATTGGCACACACAGTTATTATATGGCTTTAATAAAAACCGTTAATAATATGCATATAATATGTGCGTATACAGCCATAATTTCCATAATTTATAAATTAGTAAAATCCCACAATTTTCATTATAATTGCACTTTAGAGAAATTGCCATAAAATCACATTTATTATTTAATTTGAGCATTATTAATTTATTAGCATAGTTGCGTAAATTAATAACAAACGTAACCTAATGCCTCGATAAGCTAAAGGTCCTTTCTTGAAGACAATACTATTCTACCCTCTGTTAGATATAACATGCCAAGAGTTTCAGCCCCAAACAAGAGCGTCCAATTTGTGCGGCTTGTCGTAAAGTTTTTTCGAGGCTGCAGCTCCTGGAACGGCAGCAATTCACTCGGTTTTTATGGGGCAACCTGCCAGGACAACATCGCAGCCGTCGTTGTCGTCGTCGTCGTCATCGTAGTCATCTGTCTGACTTGATTAGAAGCAACGACCAGGTGGCAAGTTTGCCTGCCTGCTTCCTGCGGCATGTCCTGTTGATTTACGCGCTTGCTTATTGCTTTTTTGCCCCAATGTGCACAGACCCAGCACAACACCCACAAGGCGACCACCTGGCTGAGATGGGACAAGACCACCATTGCCTGGACAAATTGTCTGGCATTTTTCAGTTTGTCAAAATGTTTGGCCCGTTAATTGTGCGATTAATCGCGGCATTAGACGCTGCCAGCGGCCACTAAATCAACAATTGGCAACGCAACTGCACTTGCGGCAAGATCCGCGCTGGATCAGCGATTGCAATTTGTTTGCCACATTGCCAATTACGCAACCAGCTCCGCCAGCTGCCCACAAAACCGAAGCCGAGCAGTGGGTAGGGGCGGTACGGAAATCGGGGTCGGGGGGGAGGTTAAACAATAAATAATGAAGCGAAGCAGCGGCACGTAACAATCGGAAGAGGAGACGACGCCCGTTCATCAGCGGGCCATCAGTGCAGTCTCATCTGTGGCACCAACTGGCCAGATGAAACGCTAGCGATTTGCTCCGGCCTTGATCGTGCCGCACAGCTTTTGTCAACGGTTGCAGCCAGCCAAAGAGAGAGAGGGGCACAGATTGCAATCGGGAGCCAGAGCCGTTGATTGCAGTTGATATACATCAATATGAAACAGTGCCAGGTTGTAAAAATCCAAGGCAACGGCTACCTCAGCTTTTAGCACCTGCAATCGAGAAGGCATCTTCTCATCATCGGCTTTATTAACTTGTAAAATGCAAAGCGCAGCAAATGTATAAGGCACGCCGAAGCTTTAATGCTCTTTCTCAAACTGTCTGATAAAATTTTTATACATCAGAGAAAATACTTTACTTTCAAGCTGATTTAAATTTAGATCGTTCAACTTAATGTTATAGTAACAGAACTCTGCCAAAAAAGTTCAGGTTTCCTTTAATGAAGCCTCACACAGCTGCGATATGTGTGCTCTGGACTGTCAGGGGTAATTGATTACGCGCTCCCTCTGCTACCGAAAGGGTTCGCCAAAAGTGGAAAGAGACTCTCACTTGGCCCCTAGTCTGTCCGATGCAGATCGTTCCCAGACTTGACGTGCCCGGCCCAAAGTGCGTGTGAAGCCGGCACGAAAGCCTTGACAGTTGACCAATGCTTGGGAATCCAATGTGGCACCTGAGCTACGCATTGATTGAGAGCTGAATGGAGCTGGTAACATTGCGCATACGCCGCGTGCATCAATTTTCCAGAGACGCCGTCGTCAGACGTCAACAACAACAACGGCTGCTGCTCGATATAAAACAATTTTTAATAATTGACAATTAAGCTAACAATAATTGACAATAAATATTAAAGCGGCGCTGCAATTAATGGCGCGTTTTAGCCATATAAGTCAGAGCTCGTCATCAACGGCTCACAGAGGCTCAACGTCAAACGGAGGCCGCCTGACAGTGTGAGAGCGCCTCGAAAAAGAGCAGCAGCAGCATCAGAAGTAGACACAGCCTCAGCCTCAGCTTTGGCTTAATATAACTCAATTAGTTGAGCTTGGTTGCCGATAAATCAATCACGAAAATTGATAATCAGAGCAACATTACTGAAAAGTTATCGGGCAACCCGCAGCTTGGCACCTGGCTGAGATCAGCGGCCAAAGACCAAGGTACCACCGATTGGTGCAGCAAGTTTTGTTGATGATTTGCGTGCCGCGTTGCCATTTCTCAAAGGCACATCCAACGTGCAACGCCGTCCACTTCCGGCGCGACTGATGCTGTTTGGTGGAATGCAGCGCCTGGCTGCTCTGTTTGACTTAATTGAAACATTTTGCGTAAGCGGTCAGACGAGGTGGGAGGAATCTGGTGATGCGACAGCGCTTCACATCACTTGACTCGACCGGCGAGTGGCACCCACGCAGCATTTTGTTGCACTCAGCTGTGGCAACTCCCGGCCAGGCACAGTGCACCATTTGGACTACAGCTTGTCACAAATTGAAAGCTACAAGCGGCAAGTACACGATTTATGTGGGCCGACGAGTTGTAGCAGCATTAAACGAAAGTGCCTCTTGATGCTGATCAGGGCACAGTGGTAAGAGGGAGGTAGGGAGGGGAGTGCAACAGATTTTCAAATGCAGCGACCCGCTGTTGGCCCATGGCCATGGTTAATCCAGGCGCATCCAGCGACATGACCATGAACGCCGCCGCCAGTTTATGGCATTTTAATGGTCACTTAATTTTGTTTATGTTTAATGGGCGCGCCTGTGGCAGCTGCCCGTGGCTCCGATTGTGCCAGAACTAGCATTTGGACCTGGAGCTGGAGCTAAAGCTGAAGCTGGATATTGATTGCCGATTAACGTAGCATGCCAGGTAGCCGAATCCATGGAGAGGACGCCATTGTTCGCCAAATTGCGCATAATTTCTAGATGTGGCAGCTTTGTTAAATATCTGAGCGAAACTCGCAATTTTAATAAGCTCTCTCAAATGGCACTGACAACTTTCCCACAGCGAACTAAGCTCCTATCTATGCTGAATTAACAAAATCATAAAGCAAATAGTAGGATCATATACTATATAACAGCTTTAGTCCCAGTCCCAAGACGCAGTATCAATCCCTGCCCAGGCAACCAGGCAGGCAGGCAGGCATCTCATCTCTAATGATGATGAGCGCATCGCTTTTTGCAAGCAAATTGCAGCAGCGTTATTTCCTTTGTCGGCTCACACCTCAATCTTCAATTGTAGTTCCAACTGCAACTCCAAATCCCACACCAGCCAAAGCTGGACCATGTGTTTGGGTTTTGTGCCTCCGCCGCATATCAACTGCTGCAGTCGTAATGATTTATGAACGGCAATTTCAACAATATTTTATTGCATTTTAATTAGTGTAATATCAATTTGGGCTCAAGAAATAAAAAACCTAACTTTATAAGGCCAAGGGAAGAGAGAGAGAGAGAGTGTTAGCAGGCACAGGAGAGAGTCTTCCTTCCACGCTTCGGGGGAGTTCGTAGCACTCATTATATATGATTTACCCACAAAGAGGTCGTGCCACAAATCGCACTTGGCTGTCAGCCTCATCACAATTTTCCAATCTTCCAAGCTTCAGGCTTCAAGCGAGTGCCACACCCACACCGCAAAGGCTCTAACAACGCGTGTCGTCGCAACGCCCACACGTGCTACATAAATTTACCAATTTAATAACTCATAAATGTATGCAAATGGAAACACAATAATGTGGCACATATTTTGAATGTCGCCAATCGGGAGGAACCAGTGTTGGCTCCTCCATACAAAATTAACTGGAAAATTGGTAGAAAATCGCTAAAAAAGCAACAATGGACGAGCCAAAATTCAAATATCATGTGCAGAAACTTTGAAAATAAACTCCAAATGGTGAAGTGAATTAAATAGAGAAATAAAATATTGAAATAAAAATATTAAATTAATATGAAGAGATATAGAGAGATGGGTTTTTAAAAAGTAATGTTTTAATTTACGATTATGTAAATAAACTTAAAATATTACTACAAATTCGATTTCTACCTTTAGAGCTATAAGAAGTGAATAACTCCAAAACATATGCACAGACTTTTTCTTTGCACTTCTGCCCACAATATCTCATATCATATATTTCTGTAAACAAAATGGAATAATCTGCAAAATTTAATCTAAACACTGGGATAAAAAATTACATTCCAAAATGAAGGAAATTCCATCATCATTGTTTATATATTGATCTTAATTAATGGTTATTAATAAAAAGAACGCTGGTTACCGATTTATACCTACACAGTTTTCAATTTTAATTAATTAGATATAAAAATAAACTGAAAGAGTTGACAATGTGCAATAAGTTTTATTCACATTAAACTATTTTTTTTTAAACCGTTTGTAAAAGAATAATTCAATTTATTTGGTGTTCTAAGGCAAATATTTCGCTTGATAAATAGCAATTTCAAAATTAGAATGCCCATTTTAATTTATTTTTTTAAAAAATATCTTAAATTAAACAGAACTATCTTAAATTACGGTCAAATCGTTCATAATATCCAATTAAACATATTAAAACAAAGATTAAATGGTAATTAAAAATGTTTTGAAAAACAGAACGCTTTTCTTCAAAATACGTTAATCTAAACCACGTTTTTGTGAAAAAATATCATGATTTAAATTGATTATTTTCTCAGTGTGAATGCATTTTTGAATACTGTTTTTAAGTTCAGGAACTAAAAATGTACTTGAAAACATTTTCCCAATTCCTATTTAAATATTTGCATTTTATAAATTATATAAAAGCAATTCTATCTTTGCAAAATGTTGATTTATAGAAGTATGTATATTTTTGTTCTATAACAAAACCTGTAATTAAAACTCATATGCGAAAATGTAATTAATATTATCTATTTTCATATTAGATAATTTGTTAAACACAAGTTGCAGGCGTATGAATAATTATTCATTTTATCGTATCATAGCTTCTGTATGTCCAAACATAGTCAATAAAACAAACAACTTGTAGATTTTAGCATAATGCGTCATAGACTTGTTAATGATTCGGACTTGATATCATTTTAATTGTTTTGTCATTTAGGAGAAACATTCTAAAACGTGATCATATTTTCAGCACTGTCATAATCCTCGACCGATTCCCACTTAATCCATATAAATACTTGTTAAACGGTTTAACTAACAAACCGCAAATCGTGCTACAAAGTAAATGATACAAATGCATACGAAAGAAACTGAAACCCATACAAAGTCATCTTTCTTCCGCTGGCAAAACGATGACAAATTGCATGAAATAATATAAATTTTCAGTCAAGACAGTAAAACTGTCTGGCCCTGGGGCCTTGAGTGTGGCAGTTGCAAGCTGCTAGCTTCAAGCTCCATGTCAGACTCTGTGGAGTTTTGTGGCAAGTAAACTGTTGTTTTTCACGACGACGCGTGTCACATTGTCCACCCACAAGAGCAGACGACAGAGCAGACCAGACCAGAGTCATGGACAGACCCGGACAGACTCCACCAGACAGCAAGCCAGCGAGCAGTTGCTCTGATCTCATAGGAGTCGAGATATTTGCATAATTTGCTGTTAAGGATTGTTTCTACGCCCGTCTAGGAGCACCCACGCCTGCCTCACTTGCCTCAATGGTGACTGGCAGTTGCCAGTTGCAAGTTGCCAGTTGCCAGTTGCCAGTTGCCAGTCGACTGCCAAAACGCCCTTTAGCGAACAAAGTCAGTTATGATTGCATCCAAGTCAATTACCAACACCCGCATGGCGTTGCATGCCGCCGCTGCCCACATGCTGGCAATAGAGCAATCTTTTTAAATGGGAGAGGAGAGGAGAACCCCTTTCGATGCTTTTGTTGCACCAACAATGACAACAAATTGATCGCTGAAGCTGCTCAAAGCTGCTCATTAGCACGTTCATTAAAGCCGACGGCAGTTGCCACTTGCTACTTGCCACATGCGATCAATAATTGTACAGATTTTCATTTAATTTGTTTAAATTAGCGCAGGCAACACAATTTTCCCACTGCCAGCCAGCCAGCACTTAATAAATCTTTGTAAATTTATCGTTATCGCCTAATAAAATGTCACTGCAGATGTCACAGACGTGTGATAAATTGAAAGCGCCCAGCATTTGAAAATAGCAAGCAATTAAGAGCAGCAACAGCAGCAGCAGCAGTAGAATCAGCCACTGACCATGCCACAGGCAACACCTTCAACTTCAACTTCAACTTCAGCTTCAGCTACAACTGCAAATTCAATTCCAGCTGAAACTCCAACTGGACCAGCATCAGGACCAGGCCATATCAAAGCATCTCTCAGTCAGCGGCAAAGGCGGCGGAATCGTCTGATTGCTGCAACATGCTCGAAATTACTTTTCTGTGTAAACTGTGGCACACACACACACACACACAACAAAATAAAACAAACAAAACAACAACAAGAACACAAAGGGGTTAGATGAATTTCAAAGGTCGAACATGTTATACACTTGCACTAAATTAAAGCTGAGGTATTATAGAATAGAATAGAATCTTTAATTCCTTTAATACTAAGAAAACTAATAAAAACTTTTATAAAGGACAATTTAATTATTTATTTTATATTCAACTGTTTAAAAACATATTAAACATAAACACAAGCTGCTTTCTCTTAATATTAATAATTGGAATTATTTAAAATAATATTTAAGAGTATTAAGCAGCATTGAGATTGATAATTTCAATATATTTTAATACTTAAAATAAATATTTTTAGGATGGTTATAATTTGTAAAGATCGACTGTATATTGAATGTATATCCCTACAAATTATAACCTTCCTCTAAATATTTATTTTAAATATTAAAATATATTTAAATAATCAATCTCAATTCTGGATATACAGTCGATCCTCACAAATTATAACCTTCAGTAATTAGAATTTCAAATAATTAGAATTACGGTTTGTATTAGATTTTTCTGTTTTTTACTGAATACATATCGATTTTTTATTTTTAATTGTAAAAATATATTTAATGTGAAACTTTATTATTTGTTTTGTTGCATCTATTTTTGATTTAACTTATAAAATGTATTTCACTAGATTGTTACTATTCTTATTTTATTTTTATTAATACAATTAACTTAAAAATAATTTTTGTTGTAGTTTTTTTGGAGTAAATTTAATCCATTTATTTTATTTATACACAAAAAAAAAATATCAAAAAATTATAATATTTCACAAGTTAGAATAACCATTAAAACAAAGTGGTTTTAATTTGTGAGCGCCGACAGTATTTCCAAAAACTTTTAGTTAATTAGAAAATTGTATAAATCATTTAGTCCCTTGTCTATTAAAAATATCAACAAACTAAACAACTAGTTTCCAAACTTAATGTAATCTTTACAAGTACAGGAAAGTTTAGTTTATTATATTTATTATCTTTATATATTTAGGTATTTCTTAAACATATTTTTATATTTAATACATACTTCTAATGTTGCCAAACTGCATTTAAAATTTGTTATGCCCCTTTATAAGACACAAGTGCATACCGAGTCATGCATACCCATACCATATACCCCATTGCAGATATCATTGTCTTGAACTTGCAACATTTTCACACACTCTTCACGGGGGCAGACGTCGCGACGTCGACAGCGACGTCGACATCGGCGTCTGCAGCGGCGTCGGCAGCTGAGATAAGCGGGAATTAAATAATTTTACACTCCATGCGATTATCGGCAGCGATTGCGATTGCAATACGGATACAGTTTGTGTATGCTAACGAGCTGGCTGCTATAATTGGCCCAGAGCAGAGCCAGACGCAGATACAGATACATGATACACCAGTATAAAGGTATACAGATGGATTCACATCCACACAGCCTCTCTGGCAAGGTGGAGCATGGCCACGCGCTTGGCCGGGAGTCAAGTAATTGACAAACAATTACCTTTAACGCAGCATTGTTCCGGCTCAGAGGCTCTCTCTTTGATCCTCGGCGTTCGGCGTTTGGTGTTCAGTGTTCAGGGTTCAGTGTTCGGCTTTTTGGCTTTCAAGTTTGGCGAACAGAGGCAAACACCTCAATTCTCAATTTTGGGTAGCCAACGCCAACTGCTTTGCCTATGCCGAGACAATTGTCTGGGCAACTGCACCCCCAACAACTGCACACAAAGAGCTGGAGTAACCTGACCCAGGGCCAGAACTGAATGCCTATGCCCCAAAGGCAATACCCCATAACCCATACCCATACTTCTACCCATACCCATACCATAGCCCCTACCATAATAATAAATATTTCATGAAGCTGTCAGCAACAAATAATCTAAAACTGCAGCGGGCAGTGACCAAAGGCACAAAGGAGCCGCCACCGCCGCCGCCGCCTCTTGGAGAATTTGTTGGCTTCAGACTTCAGCTTTGGCTTTTGGGTGCACAATGGCCGCCGACCTGGCAAGCGTCTGCTTGTGGGTGTTAACAGTCACTACTGGGCAAGGAATGCGGAAAGCCCAGTCCGGAGAGCTGGCAGTTAGCGGAGTAGACTGCATTTATTAAACATAAATTCATGGCCATATTGACATTGCGTTTGCTATCCAAAATCAATTCAAATTCATGCATTCAAGCCAGTTTCGTGGCTAAAACTGGAGCTGAAGATGTAGCTGGAGCTGAAGCTGGAGGTGGAGCTGGAGCTGGAGATGTAGCTGGCATAAATGGAGCAGCATCGCCCGCTGCATGCACCTGTCAATGCATTGACATAAACCATAAACCGGTCGCAGTCACCGCTACTGCTGCTGTTGCTGCCTCTGCGGCTGTTGCTTCTGCTTACGCACTTGCAACGAGATCAGCACGGGATGCTGCAGAGAGATACTGTGGACCTGTTGTCATCATTTGATGCGTCAAACATGCGCTCAAACGCCTTGCTCCACCTTGCACTGCCTCACCTTCCACTCGAGTCTGGCAGAAAATTTTTATTATTATTATGACCATTTTAGCTACCAAGCATGCGTAAAGCATACGTCCAAGTGGGCCGGCCACCAGCCCCAACCCAAGACCACGTCTGTGGCGCGTCTGCGCCGGCGCAGCGAATGTGGCAGCAACCGCAGCAGCAGCAGCCGCAGCCGCAGCCGGCCAATAAATTGTGACGCTAATGTAAAGTGTGGCAAGCCATTAGCAACGGGCAGAGGTAGCAAGCAGCGGACGGCAAAAGTCAGCAGCCGCAGGTTATTGAACCTGCCTCCATCTCAGTCTGAGAGTCTAAGCCTCGGCTTCAGTAACAGCTGACGAGGATCCTCTGGCACCTTCAAGTGGGCGCGGTCTAAGCCCACAAGTAGAGCAAGGTTCTGCCATAAATTTATACCACAAAGAAGGTGGACCAGCTGCCAGACTGCATCAACATAGATAAGTTAAGAAAAGATAAATATATATATTTTTTAATTATTTCTTAACTAAAGTAAATCAGAAATTTGACTACAGTAAATGAAACATGACTAGATTAGAAGTAAAATTTAAATTAATTAAAATGACTCTATTTTTTAAATTTAATAGCCAGAGCTAAGTTTTCTATTTAATAATTAAATCATGGCAGAATCTCCTTTTGAAACACCCTTTTCCAGCAAAGAAAAGTGAAGCCATTCAGCTCTAGACTTTGTTGTGGTGCTCACCTTTTGGCATTTTTATGACATCCGCTGACGGATTTCACTTCCAGCGGAAAACGGAAGCAGCTAGTTTGACTGGCCAGGCCAACTGCTGGCTAACTTCCTCGACAACGCATTTTTTTGTAGGCGCTGGCTCTGGTTTGCATTTAATAGATTAATTAGAGACAACGCTGGAGCCGCCCAATGATTAAGCAAAAGTTGTTGCCGCTTGCTGACTTCCGTCAATCAGCTGGCGAGGAAATATGCAGTAGGTGACTGAGAAGGAGGGTGGAATTGCAGCCGCAGCAGGTGGAGGCGACACTTGCCAACGACAATATGTTGTCCAAGTTAAAGTTTATAAACCGGCCAAAAAGCCAAGCACAAAATCAACTCAAACGCCTGCTGCGGCTGCTGTCCAATTTTTTTGTGCCGCCTTTTGTCAACTGGCACTGCAAGGTGCCCCGGACGACGGCGATGGCGACACACAACACAACACTACACAACACAACACAAAAAAGAAAACCAAAATAGAAAAAAAAATTTCAACCGCAGGCACTTGATGCCAAGCGACGGTGGCGCTGGTGGCGATGCAGTGGCCAGAGACAGAGCCCAAGCTAGAGTCAGGGACAGGGACAGGGCAGCGACAGGTCCCGGACCCAACAACGACGACAGAACGTGGTTAGCAAATTTATTATGTAAACGGAAATACGGCATATCCTTGCTCAGTGGCGACGACGACGGCGCCGCAGCAATAGAAATAGTTTTGCGGATCCCGAGGCAAAAAAAAAATGGTGGCAAAGAGTCGAGCGGGAGATGCCAGTTGGAGATGGAGCTGGAGTTCGAGTTGGACGATACTGGAGGAGCTGGCGGAGCTCGTAAATCGCATAAATTGTATAATTCTGGCTGGTCATTGTTGTTGTTGTGTTGTTGTGTTGTCTGTTTTGTGAATTTGTTGCCAAATTGCGTTTGTAGGTGCCCCTTTGTTATGGCCAGCAGAAAAAGAGACAGAAACAAAGACAGAGACAAAGCTAAAATGAAACAATATGTTGGCCAACAAGCGTGCCCCAGGATGCGAACCAGCAGCAATCCTATTGAGCATTTTGGACACGTGCGCGACTGCGGCGTCTGCTGCTGATGACAGCGATAGTTAATTAATGACAGGATCAACAACACCTGCGACAATTCTGCAGTCAGCAGCTTTGAATTGCTTTCGAATGAGTCAAGTTGATTGAATTTTGTTTGGCAGTCAATTAGCAATAAGTACCGCAAACTTCAAGTTCATTTAAATGCAAGAACTTGGTCGTACACAGTGGCGTATGCGCAACGAATGAACAGACACAGGACACAGACCACAAAGCCTTGAATAACAGAGCATTAGATATAAATGGAATAAATTAAGGGGGAGGATAAAATTTTATTGCTATAAAAAATAAAGAGCCAAATATTTGGCAAAGTAAATATGATGTGCATAATTTAAATAATAATATTTTTTTATTAATAAAGTTCTACTATGATATGTTAAAGTATGAAGTAATATATATTAAACATATATAACAAAAATTAAATAAATATGACAATATAAATATTTAAATTGACTATCAAAAACTCCAACGACCCATTAGGACAGTTTTATTTGCAAATTACATTATATTATATTGAATTTTTGATTTTAAAACAATTTTTAAAATTATCATTTCTTCAAACAGCAATAGTTGTCTTAAAGTTTAATCTAAACTTTTACTTATATATTTCGATTGCCATTGCCTTTAAATTCAAGCCATTGAAAATTTAACATTTTTGCATTCGATTTTTTTTTTTTGTGTGTTTGCCGGACGCATCAAATAGACAGTTTGCCAGCCAAAAGGACGCCTATTGCAAATTTATGACATTGAATTTATGTGCAACAAAGCGTGGCAAACTGCTATAAGAAAGGGATGCAGGCAAATGCGAACAGGACATTGAAGTTGATCAAAAAAATGAATAATATGTTATAATAGTCAGAAATCGATCGAGCGATGTATTCCGGTAAAATATGCTCTCCTCTGCGATTCTCAAAATAATTCTGAGAGTGCTTAAATAAAAGACTCAATTTATTGTATTATATTATTAATTATATATCAATTGAGTTGCTCAATTTATTTAAAATTGCCTTTATCTGCGATTCTTAAAATTTAATGGGAGTGCTTAAATAAAACGCATCAACTGGTGAAATTTGTCTCTCTCGGTGATTCTCAAAGTTTAGTGGGAATATTTAAATAAAAATGCCTTTTTCTGACATGCCATCTTGTGATTTTTTAGAATTTTGTGGAAGTTATTTTGACTGCTAAACTTTAAGTCTGAATTTAAAACCAATCAAATGTCGCGAGCAAAGAAAAACTCGTGTTAAACAGTTTAACACTTCTGCATGGCCACGTCGCAAGACACCCAAATAAAAAAAAATCTTAAACTCATAATTCATTTAGGCAATGCCAACACACACACACACACACACATACACACACACATACATAGAGTAAATGTCTAAGAAAGCCAAAAGGAAATGGCAATGCATTAAGAAATAAGCAATTTGCTTTGCAGCTAGAGCAAAAAGCGCCACAAGATCAGACGCAGGACCAGAACACAGGCCAGGCCAGGACATGTAACCCAGGGCAGCCAATGTGTCGCGACTGCAACGCGTAAGGCTGGCATTAAATGTTTAAGGCGAGCCAAGGACACGCAACTCAACCCCTGCAACCTGCAACCCCCTACCTCCCTACCCTGTGCAACTTACAATCGAATTCAGTTTCCCTGTGCTAAGTAGTTGCATTAAAAGCTTACTACCCAAAATGCAGAGCCAGCGAGGCAACCAGGCAACTGAAACAAATGCAAACCAAATTCCTGACTCTGTGGGCGCTTTTGGCCATAAACTCTGTGCCCACCTTGCCCCACACTTGTCGCACGCTTTGCGTTTTTTGGCAACCGCTCAAGTAACGTGCCGGGATGTGGCACTAAATCATTTGTGTACTTTTTATAGCCAGTTGACGGCCTTAAAGCTGATCCTAATTCAATTGAAATGACAGTTGTTGTAGTTCTAATTAAAAATTAGTATATTATATTTAAATACTTTCCTTGCTCTTTGCATTTTAAAACTCATCAATCCATCAAATATATGGCTGATAAATTTTTAAAATCCATAAAGGACTTTTGATCAACTAGTTGGCTGTCGTTAATAATAAATTAATTTCTAAAATCAAATTTATAATAGTTTTGCTATTGTCTCCCTCAGTTTTCAAATTTAACTGAAATGTTAAAAGCGCCAACGGCAAGGTAGCGGCAACAGTGTCGCCATCTATCAGACTATACATAAAGTTCACTTACAGTGTTGCCAACTGGTCTAAGTTGGCGTTGCCAAGTTCAGCATGGCGTTGCCACTTGGTTAAGTTTTTGTCAATTTCGTGCAACCAAGGCTGGTCTCACTGATTTTCGTTGTCCTCTTTGCAGAGCTATTCGCCGATGCAACATTCGTGAAATTGTTAAAATTATTCTTTTAACGTGGGCTCGCAACTACAAAGCGTAACCGCGCTAATAATTTCGTTATTTAAGGCGAGACGCGCGTGTTTGTCTGCCCAAAGCGGTCATTCATCACTATTTCGGGGCGTGTTTTGGAGCGAGAAAATGGAAAACGCATGCTTCGTGCTCAGATAAGGCCCAGCTGTGCGTCGGTCTCGCTCAAATTGCAACAAATTGTGAAAAATTCCGGCTAGACACAATAAAAAAAGCAAACAAGACAGCGAAAGACTAGCAGCAGCAACAACAGCTGAAACCAGGACAAAGGCGACAAATTGACAACAACAACAGCAGCAATAACAAAACATCAAAGCAATTACCATCGAATACGAATTCAACACTAACCCAAAAAACAAAAAAAAAAACAACAAAAAACAAAACCAACAACAACATGCACCCACTGCAAAGTAGTTAAATAATTCTGCCCTGTCTGCGCTTTATTTCCTCTTCATTCTTGTACTCGTTTTAATTTCAACAAGTTTTCTGTTCTCGCTTTCCCCATATCTCTTTTAAACCATCCGACGCGCAGTTCTTTTTTCGTTACTACTTCACGTATTCAAGCACACGAACAACAACAACAACAACAGAAACATACACAACACACACACACATACCTATACCTATAAAAACGTTGACGCTCTCATCCAAACCAAACACCTATAAACACACATACAACGACAATTATTTGCTGTGACGCAGCAGCCACCAAAAAGCACCTGCAAAAGCGGCACGAGACCAGCGACCGGCTCCCAGTGCAGCTGTCACATCGCAGCGCAAAAAAGGAACAACAACACTTGCCACACACAAACACACTTGTTGCAAACGCAACAAAAGGAAGACACACACAGAGAGAAGGATAGAGCGAGAGTGGGAGAGTGGGAAAGAGAGAGAGAGAGAGACGAATAGGCGGCTGTCTCTATATAAAGTGCCTAAGTAGTCAGCTATCAACGTTCATTGCCGCCGTACTTACAAAACTCAAAGGTAAGCCCCAGATGTTGCGAAAAAAATGTTAAATGCTTCGATAATCATTCATGACACCGCTAATTCACAAACGGCAAACGGTACCCAGCTCAAACGGACAGACATACATACAAATATATACTACTATATATATATAAACATATGTACATAAATAGTTGATAAGCCGGCGCTGCAATTGCCGGCAAGCGGACGGGCTCTTCATCGCATGTCTGATAAGACGGAATCACGATTCTCATGTGCGCGCACATTCAAATTAAACGCGACAGCAATGAAACGATAAAAATGAAGAATATATAACCCAAACGTTATCAACATTTGCCAATATATATACATACATAAGCGAGCTCGCAACGAATTATTAAATGCCCTACTTATCATATTATAATTATGCTTTCAGATGGTCAAGGAAAAGCCCAACTCGACGCGCATCTATGATAAGGATGGCTTCAGGAGACGCGCTGCCTGCATTTGCGTACGCGCCGAGAACGAAGCGGAGGTAAATTTAATTTAAAGCAGAAATCCGACCGGTAGTTGAGGTTACAGATTGGCTATTAACTTGTCAACATACAGTAGAATATCTCAGAGATGATGCCAACTAAAATTTGCATATTATCTCGGCAACAATCTGTAAAATAGATAATAATAATTCTTAATATATTGCAGGTGCTTCTGGTGACCTCCTCACGTCGTCCAGAATTATGGATTGTGCCAGGTGGCGGTGTCGAACCAGAAGAGGAGCCGCCGGTCACCGCTGTGCGTGAAGTCCTCGAAGAGGCAGGTGTGGTTGGCAGCCTGGGACGTTGTCTGGGTGTCTTTGAGGTATGGCTTAATTATAATCTACACAAAGGATTGAAATTAATAAACAAACACTTATTGTATATTACAGAACAACGATCATATGCATCGCACAGAGGTATTTGTAATGAATGTGACCAAGGAGCTTGATGAATGGGAGGATTCACGTAGCATTGGACGTAAGAGGCAATGGTTTACCATTGATGATGCATTGTCACAGCTGGCGCTGCATAAGCCCACCCAGCAGCATTATCTGATGCAGCTGCAACACTCGAAGACGCTGGAGAATGCCAACACGCCCGGTCGGGTGGTTAATGCAACGCATCCGCCCATATTGACCAATGCAACCTCGGCGGCTGCATCGCCCACAACGGCATAAAGACAAATACAGGAGGAACTTTCCCATACACCATACACAACACACTACTTATATACACACAAACACACACACTATGCGCACCCAACTATACATGCTAAGCACACATTTTGACATTTTGGAAATTTACAATTAGACAGGCAGTTAATTCATCTTTTCGGTATGTTTAAATCATTTACCCTGCACACTCTCTCCTCATTGCAATGCCTAAGCAGTTTGCATCCTTTTCGAGTTTAGTTTAAGTCGAACGCTTCATTTATGTTTTAGAAATTGTATTGAGCAAATGATAATGATGATGTATGTACTTTAAATAAGAGAATGCATATTAAAAAAAAAACAAAAACAAAATGATAAAACATATAAAACTAAATTAACAAACGAGATATAAATCTACAACATACATATAATAATTTTTGAGCGAATAGGGCACTTTTTGCAAAACAAAATACGTGTACTAACAAGAGTTATATTATCTATTAGAATTTTCTACTCTTTTTTATAATTTACTCAAAAATATTTTGATTATTGTAATAAACAATTGGAAATGGCTTTAAATAAGCGCTAAAAATTTATTAACTATGCTAAGCGGCCTAAACAATAAAATTATATAAAAAAAAAAGAATATACATATATCAAAAAGCAAAAAACAAAATAAATAAAAAAATTAAAAAGAGAAGAGAACCAACGAAATAATTTCGTTTGAAATCTGCCACAGTTAAAAAATTTCACAACCTATGTATAAACTTTGGTTGCAAATAAATTCTTAGCGAACTAAAACATTTAACAAAAGTTGCCTATGCAAAATAATTAAACAAACAAAACAAAATATAAAAACCAGTTATGTCGTATGTGAACTTTACAAGTCTAGCAGCGCCCATAACATGACGTTAACCTATTGTAAAAAATTTGAAATTAGTGAAACCAGCAGAACATTAAAAGAAAGATAACTAATTAAACTATATACTAACAATAAGATATGTGCACGCTGTACTTTTCAAAAATACAAAGCAAACAAGAAATGAAATATTTAAAAACTTAAAATGTCAATGTGATAAATGCTAATCAACACTTTTATGTAACTTTTTTGGAATACACTTACTTTGGGCACTTTCAAAGACAAAATTTTAATTCAAGTTTTAACGCTCAAGATGGCAAATTAATTTTCAATGAAAATTCTAAATAAGTTGCAGAAGAAAACCTTTTCATCGGCAAACTAAACAATAGAGCCACAAATTGTTGTAATTTTACAATGATTTACGACAATTAAAAACGAAAATAAAAAAATACACAAAACCAAAACAATTTAAAGCCGCTTTATCATGTATTAAAAAGGTTTTTTTATTTATATTTATATTTATTTAATTCTATATATTTTTTTTTATTAATTAAAACTACTTTCTGTAAAAACGCTACCAATTTATGAGCAAGCCATTAGCAGAAGCTACCAATTCAACTACATATCTTAGGTGCCTAAGCGCCTCCCAAACGCTGCCTCAGCCGTGAACTGTCCCCATCCACATCCGAGTCAGCACCGGAGGCGGTTATCACCGCCTGTAGCAGCTGCTTTAACTCATTGTAAAGCCTCAGTGCCAGTTGTAGATTGGGCGCATGACGACGATCGAGCAGCTGATGCTCTTTAGGCGGCTGCACGCACATCTTTACCAGCTTCTGCAGCGATTTCGGCAATCGTATGCCACTTAGGAGACCCGGCTGGCAGGTGCCGTGACCCAGAAGCACATTCTCGCAGAATATTTGAAAATTGTTGTTTTGCTGGATATGTGTACAGGCTAGTCGATCCGCATCGCAGAGACCGCGACAGGAGTGGAAGCTGCAGTCCTGATTGGTGTGACACTTGACTCCATTGGACATGCGCTTGTCCAGCTGACTCTCAACATAGACATGCTCTGCACTTTGGTACTTGAGACGTCTGTCGGGTGTAAGGCCAAAGCGATTTACTTGCATCTTACACATTCTCAACGGCTCCGGTTTCATCTCCTCCAGTCGGAAAATGTACTCCATGATGTTGAGTGCGTGCTTTAACCGTTGTTGACGATTTGAGGCGCTATAAGGTAAGGAATGCAATAAAACTGAGTGCCAAAGCTTATTTACTATTTCTATATTTACTCACAGATACTGAATGATGCTGGGATTGGACTGCACAATTTCTAGACCCTCTGTAGCATAGTAAGGGCCGCAAGAGCCCAATACAGCTGGAAATACTGACTCCTCATCGAACAGCTTGCCCATCATATAGTTGTTGTCCTTAAACAATCTCCAGAAGCTCACCATTTGCTGTGAATTGTTATCAGCAATCTCCTGATTGACCAGAGCGCGTATCTACAAATTTAAGGCGAGTGTACTATAAATACATAGTTATAATTAGATACAATCATACCATATTATCATCCAATGTTACATTGTAGGCCAGTATAATGTGCAGCTTAACAATTTCATGGAATTCTTCTATCTTTGGGTATATGGACTCGCCCTTGCTGTTCGTCCAGCTCAAGTCATCGTCATTGTGCTTTGCCAGCTGCAAGCAAAAATTCAAATGGTAGTCAAGACAACCAATAAACTACGCCAAACTGACCTACCTTCACCGCATACATATCACCATTCTTTTCGGCCGTAAACAAAATAGTTTTCATGTCATTCAATGGACATTGAAAGTTGTCAAAATTGGACTGACTGCCGCACAGTTCCTCGCAAAGGGATCCACTAAATTCCCGATGTTCATACTTTTGGCACTGCGTAAGCGTTTTAATTACTACATATATATATATTGAACAAATCCTGTTTTATATTACTTACCATGTGTGTGAGACTTCTGTGCGACATAAGTTTAAAGCAAAAGGATAGATTGAGGAACGCATAGCTGAAAAGGCCAACCGCCAGCAGCACTGCAATTAGAACCGTACGCTGCATGCCTAAACGAAATTTGCGACGCAATGCAGCCAACATTCTTTATTATAATTTAAATTTTCATTATAATTATCAGGTTTTTCTTTGCATGCCCACTTGAGGTATATACACTTAAGGCTAGGCAAAACTGTCAGTGTGGCGAATATTTTGACGTGTCTTAGACATGCGCAATGCCAAATTATACTCCGGTGGCTGCAAACATTGAGAATAGTATTGAGGGAGTGGCGATGAATGCAGAAACTAATCGATAGACACAATCTATCATCCATTTATTTCTAAGCGCACAGATTTTCAAAACTGCAATTTTGTTCCAAGTTGATAACGCTTTAAAATGGGTTTAGGTAAGGTCACATTATAGTATATATAAATACAGTTTTAAACAGATCTGCCCACATATGTCAGTTCGTATATCCGATTGAATGCGTCGATTTCACATTGAGAAATACAATGGTATCTCCTTCTCAAACATCCTTGACTTCAATCATACTTACGCTTCCCCATCCAACTCCAATTTAATAAATAAAATAAACGCATTGTTATTTGAAATTATTACTTAACGTATAATTCTTTTATTTATACTCTTTGCTAAATTGAGCAATTATTTTACTTAATTCATCAATTTAATTTCAATAAGTTTTTCTTCTCTTTAAATTTGCTTTTAAGTGTTTAAGTTTTCATCATTTGTTAATGTTTTGGTTTTGGATTTTGTTTGTTTTTATTTTTGCTAAAAATAATTTAAATTCATAATTATATACCTAAGATCAAGTTTATTGTTGTATATCATTATATTAATTATTATTTTCATTGCCTTTTTCTTGTAACTAACGCAAACTCATATTCGCACTAATACATTTGTGTATGTGTGTCTGTGTGTGTGTTTGTGTGTTGTGTCTATGTATTTATTCACCTTTATATGTATTTATATACTTAAGATAACTGTTGTTTTATGTATAATTTTAACTAGTTATGTACACAACTATATATTGTTATGACAAATGCTAGAACATATTTATTAATTGTTTAATTCGTGTGTGTTAATTCTTTTTGGTTTTCCTTTATTTAAAATCATAATACAAATATAAAAAATTGTAAAAGGAAAACAAAAACAAAACACTTTTAAGGGAAAATCTTTGCATTTAACTAACTCGTCTATGGATCAATCGTATTGTAATTGTAATAATTCTGCTATATAATTTAAACGGCTCTCACATGTTTTTATTTCGCTTTTGTCTAATTATTGCTGTTAGTTTTTGTTTTTGTTTTTGTTTTTATTTGTTTATTTGCATTGAACTTTGTGTATGATTATCATAAATCCTTTTGTTATTAAAATTAATTGTTTATTTACGCGTACTTCAATGTGTATTATTTCGTGTATTGTGTGAACATTAAAATTGTATGCTTCATTTGCTTTTATTGTTTTTATGAACTAATTTCGTTAAATTGCATAGTTAATTCTTTGCGTGTGTATATTTAATTTTACGGGCATTAATTAACTAAGTTGGTTTTCTTTATTTACATTTAGAATAATGCACACAACATTTGACTAGTTCGGCCCAACTGATACGCATCCAAGATACATTCCCAATAGAAAGTATCTCAGCTGTTTATCATATCAAACTCACAACCAGTTAACATTGTTCGTAGTCGTTTGCGCTTCTATTGATT